>OZ020580.1:2520399-3001345 GCA_963971525.1 Cephus spinipes | reverse complement strand
GAGAGTAGCTCTTTGGAAGGTCAGGAAGAAATAGCGTGCGAAGGGTTTCCCGAACGGGAACTAAGGGGTGAAAGAGCAGGAGGGGATGAACTCCGGGTCGCCGGATACCTGTTGGTTCGCTTCCTCCCCAGAGGGAGAGGAACGCCGGCGCCTTTGCGACTCCCGATAGCCGAGCCACGTCGCGGCGCCACCGTCTCTCGGATTCAGCCTCGTCCCCCCCCCCCCCTCGCCCTCCCTTTGCCCTCTTATGCTGCTTTCGACCCCCCCCCCCCTGACCTTCCCCGTCCCTACCCTCCGCAGTTACCCGCCACCCTTCTTCGCCCTGGTGCTCACTGCAATCCCTATCCGTCCTATCGGCTTTCGCACCCTCGCTCTCTGACCGCGAGCAATGGACACAAATTGGAAACGTGATGTGGAAAAAAGGTCACCTCCTTCGCACCCCTATCCACTATTATATATATATATATATGTGTATATATACACGGCATCGCGTGATTTGCATTGCATTAAGCGATATTCTCGTTATCTATATATCTATAGATAGTTACTGCCAGGAAAGTCATTCGGCATAATAAATTAGTTACGTGCTCGACTCGGATGGTTTGGTCTTCGTTACGTCTGCTGTGCGCGCAGACCACGTTTTACCTGCTAAACTATAGGGCTCTCGGTCCGTACGAATGTCAGTGGACTGATGTCAGAGCTCAGGAGGTCAGGGTCACGCAATATTCCCTATACCCGTAGAAAACGAAATTTACGTGGGTTTTCGTATACGCGAACCCTCCCCCCGTAAGTTTACTCGATTTTTCTGGATTAATAATTGATGACGTTAAGAATGGAGGTTAGGGGGCTAGAAATAAATATACGAGAGACAAAGGAGTTAGAGAAGGAGAGAGATAGATAGATAGAGAGAGAAATAGCATTTTACGGAATTCACTGCACGTTTCGAAATCTTAGTTCCCTACACGTTCCTTCATATTTGAAGAGCCCGGTGGCGTCTGCTGCTCCATTCACTCACCCACGGACGCAGCACCTGCTACCCCCCGGTATCCAGCTTCAACTTTTTATTTACAAAAGTCGACTGCGGTCCAGGACCCTACGGTCAAATGGTGGGTGGCTAGGGAAGCAGGGGATTAGAGACAATGTCCGAGAGGGCACTCTTTTCTTTTTTCTTTTTTTTTCGCCAGAGAAAATAAATATGTAAATTTCCCAAGAGCCAGCATACCCAAGGGTGAACGCGAGAGTGTAGGCGCAGGGGTATGGTACGTGCCCACTCTTCAGTTTGTGTAAAGGGGTAGCTATCCCTCGTACCTCGCGAACGGATATTGGACGTTGTTGCACCAGGAAAACGCACTTCCGATACCAATGCGGTATCAATTTTCCAATACCTCCTATTCCCACCCTGCTGAACTCAGCCCCAATCTCTGTCTTCGTTGTTCATTATGTTTTTATCGTTCCGACCTCTCTCTCTCTCTCACTGTCATCCTCCTCCCAACAAACTGTCCATATCATTCGTCAATACTATCAATAACAACCTGGGATACACGCGTCGAAGACGAATCCCCGTGGATACTAACAAGGTGCGAGTGTCAGATATAAATGTCCCTAGAAAAAGTCACTAGCTTCTATCGATCTTTATTGTACACTCCCACATACTAAAAATACACATACATATATTGGATCGTCAATAATAAAATTTCTAGTTATCAACCAACTTTGTCTTTGTCTCTAAAAAATTCATTGTTGACGACCTAAAATATATATAAAAATTTTCAAATTTGTATCTAATCAGCCGATGCATCGGAATCTCGTATACCACCATTATTGCACGGGAAATTCATACCTCGTAGCTTTCCGACGATTGCGTGGCTACCGGTCGTCGTTCCCGATGGCCTCGCATTAACCTATTATCTTAATCTGCCAGCAGAGGGACAAATAACAAGGCGCAACGCGGAAGGGTTACAGGACGTCCCACCCCACCTCCTTCCAAACGTGCGTCACGTGTCACGCGTAGAAAGGATAGCCTTACCAGGAGATATATGATCGTCTACGTGTAACCACATGGTACGTACTACACGGCCTCATCAGAGAGTAACAGTGGCGTATACGTATATAGCGGAACCCGTGCAATGAAGCCCTGAGATAGAGAGAGACAGCCAGAGCCCAAGAGCGAAGGGCGCTACGACGTCGCGGTCGCAACCCGACTCCACGTCCTCGTCCTCGGAGCTCCTCCACTCCTGCATCCTACCGAGTCCCGCTCTCTCGTACCTACAGTCCTCTACGCGCTCCGAGGAGGAGAAACAGGCGCAAGCGCCCGTCCGATCGATGCTCCTACCGTATAAAGCTCTGGTCCTCGGGGGGCGCGCGACAGTTGGCGATTGCATCCAGAAGACGCGCGCTGCGTCGTCACTCGCGTCTCGCGACCCTCGTGTCCTCTCTCGGTGGCATCGGGATATTAGATAGAAATACGTAGAGACAGGGGTTGCGGGATTCAATTGATATATGAATTTATTGACAATAAAGAAATCTAGGGTATACGAGTGAGAGCGAGAGAATGAAATAATATGAACTTATACGAACGATAATAACAATAGTGATAAGTCTTACCTATAAGATTATTATCACAAGCGCGAGCTCGGATCGAAGAATTCGGTAGATTTTATATAAAAAAAAAAAAAAAAAAAAAAAATATCTTCTCGGATAACGGAAGTGTCGTTAACGTCACAAGGTGAAAGTGATTTTTGGGTTCCATGACACGCGTAAGATCCGGAAGTTGATCTCCGTGCGAATCTGACGACTTCCGTTATTGCGATAGCGTCGCGACGGAGTCCCTTCAGTCCCTCGTCTCGTTCCTTCACTTCTTCGTGCTGCATCCCGGCTGGGACGTCGTCGAGAAGACGGGATCGCGTCGGGGCTATCGCGCGCCGGAAGTACCGATCGGACGCACCAGGAGAAGGAACGCGGACGTGCAACAAGTTAAGAGGAGGCCGTCGCGATGTGACATGGATATCCTAGGCGTAGCCTGCGCCGTCGTCGCGGCGGCTCTGTACTACAATACACTCCACGCGGGATTTGTCTATGACGATCGGTGAGTTTCGGGACACGCCGGATACACTTGGACGCATGGATTTCTGACACCTGTTTCGTTTATCGGTCACACGTATGTACTGCCACTGGATATCTTGCGCGTACCGATAACCATAGGAACTTAATGTAAACGCACGTGGTAGGTGCGACAGTCATTTTTTTCATTAAATAATACAGTCGTTACTTTTTTTTTGAAAAATATTTATTTTTTAAATTCAGTCACCCTGGGCAATTTTTTTTTTTAACGTGTTTCATCCCTTGTACGTACGTCACGTGGCTGGGAAGTTTGCACCTTCAATTTTCTCGCGGAACCAAATACCCGCCCCCTTGTCGGCGTGTACGTTGTTTTCGGGTAAACGTTTCCGTTACTCAGGGGCGGTTGTATATTTATTTTTTTTCCGAGGGTTGGTACCCCTTTTTTTACCTTTCACACTTCTTCACGATCTCTACGCAGCGCTCGGCATCGTGGTACTTAAGGGTTGCAGAGTCGCAATTTGGGGTGGTGGTGGCTGAATTGCATAATATCAGGCTTTAAAACCAGCTACCACCGGATAATGATAGCCTGAGGTAATTAGGACTCTAGTGAAAATGTTCTTGCGGCTCTTATCTTTAATCGTTGTCGACGTTAACGTGGTCCGCTGACGTAACGCGATGAATCAACCGGCAAATAGTCCTGCGTTCTGCCTGCGCAGAGGGTGGGATCGGCAATACTCAACCCTACCGAGAAACCCCGAGATATGCTCGCGATAAGCACCCTTAATCCAGGGCTCTTGAATTCTATGATCCTGAATCCCGTAATTGAGGATTCGGTAATTTCAAGTGCCATTCGCTATTCGCCATTCAGCTCGGTAACGTATGTAAACGTACATAGGCCTACGTGTTATATATATATATATATATATATATATGACACGTTTGCCTAAACACAGAACGGATATTGTACGATTACGGATAATCGCTAAGCAACGTGACCCAGACAGGGGTGAAATTGTCGTGCACCCAAACGTACGGAAGTACACGCAGAAAGACAGGCAGACACGAGGCATTCGTGTGAATGAAAAAAAAAAAAATTTTTTGAGTTTAGTGAAAAAAAAATTTTCTGTCAAAAATGCAAAATTTTTTTTTACAACCACCTTTGTGACGCGGGGTCGCGGATAGAGGAACGACAGGTATAAATATAGGGGATGATATTTCAATGTCTTCCGATCGTATACGAATAAAAGTGACTCTGTCAATTTCGAAAGGTAGCGGGATCCTTAATTTCTCCCTCGTCCTAATAACCGGAAATGGGCAAGTAGATTATGCATACGGGGCAATTTTTCATCTACGTCCAGGCCCATTATGGCGCCGGGAGGAACCATTCAATTCGACGTGACCGTGGGCCAAGGCTAACGTGGCTAACGTGGCCAAATGCTTTCGCGCGTCGGGTATAATTAAGTGGAGATTATTAACCGGAATCCCAGCTAGGACCATTATGTGTATATATATATATATATTCTCTAAAACGTTTATTATTGAATATCTCGAAACGTGCCGCGTTTCTATGTGGGATCCATTTTGCCATTCACACGTATAGGTCCACGTACTCAATGGGCCATTTACACGGCACCCGCGGTACCTGCGTTCCGCAACGTACTGACAATGTCCTGTCTACTCACTGTATTTCCACGTTCTTTTAATCTTAAGCATATATAAGATCATAAGCATAGAGAGAGAGAGAGAGAGAGAGAGAGACGGATAGACATAAGAAACACCAGGATGAAAGTTGCCGTCCGCGGGTCCAAGGAAATATTTCTGAAAGCGAAAATGGCTCGCGGACTTACGCTCGGGGTAGCGTAAAAAATGCGTCCTCGGAAACACAAAAGATGGCCGTCCCGGAGTTTATACCGGTATTGTGGCGAGCTGTATCGTACATGAAAAACTCATATGATATAAAGGGAACCACCAGTATTTTACTGCGGTGTGTGTTGACTACAATGGCCAGGAAAAGAATACGCGACATATTTATTTGCATACTTTATGCGGGACGGTGAAAGACGGAGAGGGTGGTTATAAAAGTGCGAGAGAGAGAGAGAGAGGGAGACAGTGTCTGAGACCGAGATAGATAGGGCACAGGGAGAGGTTTAGCGGTAGGTCCCTAGGAAAAAAAAAGGTTGAAAATAAGTTAGATCTCCCATCCCCGTCCCTCTCTGACCTCCCTCCCATCCTTATGGGTATATGACAAAGACGAAAACCGGATACTCCGGACAATGTCGCGGCGAACCACGGAGCTTCAAATTTATATGAGACCCTCCACGTGATCTCTCGGTCCTCTGTGCGTTGGTACAGTCTAATTAAATTATTGCCTCAACCGATGATATCCTGCGGTTATAGAATGACGAGGGGAGACATGTATATATATATATAGAGAGAGAGGGTGAATTTGCGAGGGGATATAAAAAAGATTGTACGTATGAAAAATTTTTGTCGTGCCTTTTCAAATTACGTTCATCAACCGAATTTGTCTCCTTTCGTGAGAATTTCTCACGCGCTCGAACGATTCCCACGAGTAGCGAGTTTCGCGCAATTTGCAACGTTCGCCTTTCCACTTCCGGTTGTCGCGAATTGGGTGAGCGAATGCGATAACGCTTAAGCGTTTAGCATTTCGTACCTCTGGCTAGTATATTATGGTATATACTATATGTGTGTATATACTCATATATTATGGTATATGCATACATGGGTAAGCATAGATTCTACTATAGTTTCGATCGTGTCCATATGAGCTTGTAGGTGTATATATATATATATATATATACAATGTGCGAATTTACATACCTACGCCAGTACACGTATTATGGACATTCCGCGATTGCCTCTACTTGTACGCACGCGTTACGCTGATTACTCAACGGACAATTTTACATAATTTATAAAGCGTCATTTTGATCCGCACGACTCGCGCTACGTTTAAATTATAAATTCAGCAGTGAAATTGTTCGCGAAATCCAGTGCGCTCGAGTAACGACGTTCGCCGTGATTTTCCAACGAACCGCTTTTGGGATTATGGCTATTTGCAAAACTTCTATGTTTCCCTCGTTCGATTTGTTTTTTACCCACCCCCGGCCCTCTACCATCCCTCATCCTGGTCCAGACTCTGCCATCCCTCCCTAGATAGCCCTAACGATACGAAGAAGGCGAAAAGGACACGTGGTTCAGAAAGACGCGAGACAGAGAACGTTCTAGAACAATCGGACCAGAGAAACGATTCGATTCGTCGAGCGGTAACTTTCCGTTGGATCCTTTCTTTTTTCCTCTCTTTCTCCCCTCGATTCGTTCTTCGATTCCTTGTCTCTCGCTATCACGCTACTTCGTTGTTTTGTTTCTTGCGTTAACAAATTTCTATGACTATATATATATATATAGCGTTCACTCATTCACGCCTGTCAAGAGTTCGGATATTTCATTGTCCCATACCGGCGGATAACGGCGATAACTCATTTTTACAATTTCTGACGACGCCGAGAGCCATCGTCGCGTGTCAGCAGCGATGGCCAATCGAATCGCTTCCCACCCTCTTTCCTGTCGTCGTTCGCGAGCTTCGACGACCAATCGAACTTTCGCAATCGTCTCTATATACTTCGGACGGTGGAGGTCGGGGGTGGCCGGTCGCAGGGGCAAAAGCAAAAGTAGTGTGTCCAGTAGTAACGCTAACGTATATATAGAGCGTAAAGTCGGCAGCTGCGGCGTCGACTGGGACCGCCGTATACCGCACTCTGAGAGATCTCATTGGTCCATAGCTCATCCAGTCGATTTCGGCTTGGCCGCGTATCAATTCCCACGATTCCTCGGAATTGACCGTATCGTCCATTCGACGCCAGTTTAAAGTTTCTCGTGTATACCTCAAACCCTCGTTTCCCGGTAGCTTTCAAACTGCGACCGTTTGCGAAATTTCATGCCGGCGAATATATACTTCAATGTTGCAATTCAATTCGCCCACCACTTATACCTCGATGGATTTATTGACATTGATTTTATCGGGCTTATTATATAATAACGTGCACTGGGTAGGTCCTGGCGGCTAATTAGGTTAATTAATGATAAATATACGTAACGGACAGTATACATGTATATCGTCAGAGTTACGTGGGCACGATTAATCAGCCAAACTGGAAGATCCTTTTGGAGATCGGAACCGATGACGCAACACTTCGGGACGTGATTCGATTTTCATTTCGATTTAATGAAAAACAAATTAAATTGATTGGATTTCTGCAACGGTCGTTATCTAACGCGTAGCGAATCGGGCACTTTGTTCGGCCGAGGCTGTTTGTTCGCGTGTTTTCTCGATTTCTTCCTGTTTTGCCGGCGACCACTCGTTTCCGGTTTGCCGGGTGGATCGGCAGGGGCTGGATTAAAAAAATATAAAATTCAAACTGAAATCCTACTTTCGAACTCAAAATTCGGTTGTTTTTTCGGCGTACTACTCGAAAGATCCCTACCCTGTCATCCGTGATCATCGATTCTATAAGGAATTTCCATTTTCGATCCCTTCTGATGGAGCTTAACAAGTGGTACCTCGTTAGCCATAGGGACATCAATCGAGGAGACTATATATACAACGACTATTACGTAATTATTTTTACGTAATTACTATCGATACTACGTTTTTTGAGTACTTGAGACTGACGTACTTTGATATTAGACATGCGATCAGCTGGATCGGACTGAATCGCCAATTGGGTCGAAGGGTACAGTGGGCTACGTGCACAATGCACGGGGGTATTATAAATCTTATACGTTACTGGACCGCCCGGGCTTGTTTCGTCCATAAGGGACTACGTGGATGCGAGGAGCCTCATTCATTTGTCAGGGAATTCTTGCAATTGGAATATATATATATATAAAGGGCGAATATCGAATTCGCTGCATTTATTTATTCGGACATTTCGCGTCAGGCCGCGCGTGAGTCAATGGCGCGCATTTGTCCTGCGACACGAAGGGTGGTTTTTAGGGGGGTGTTGGATAGGAATAGCAGCAGCCACGTGAGGATCGATGTGTTTTATCGCAGGGATGAGAGAGAGAGACGTAAAGGGGGAGGGGGGGGGAGTTTGTTATCGAATCCAGGAGAGTTAGGAGAGAGATCGAGAGAGAGTAGGAAAAAGAGAGAGAAATGAAGGGGGGGTCGGTGGGCGAATCCCAGTACACAGGGACGAATGGAAATCACATGGGCGATTTGAGCTATCAAATTTCCTGGATCGTCGGGCCAGTCCTCTAACGAACTACCCCTAGGACATATAATTGTTACGAGCTATAATCAAGCAGATTTTATTTTCATCCCCGTGCCTCGTAACTGTCCCCAATTTCGTCCCACCCGTAAACGCTATTTACTCTTCCACTTTGAAGCTTCAGGTGGCCCTGGGCGTACAAGGAAAAGCTTTCGGTATCTAGAGAGAGAGAGAGAAAGGTGGGCGGGGTAGAGAGAGAGAGAGAGAGAGAGAGAGAAAGCCTAAAAGGAAGGAAATAGGAAATCCTTGAATAAACGGTTTTTGCAACATGGCAAAAGCTTAGCGAGGGATTATCCTCAGACTATAGGCAGATGCAGGAAACAAAAGATGCTGGAACAAACTCCCTACCGTCATGCCGATACGTTTTCCACTCTTATACCAGCGCCACCCTTTTCCTATTCCCAGCATCTTACGGTATCTCGCCCAGTTATACTATATACACGTTTGGTAATAGTTTCCAGCTTTCTCTACCCTTGTATATCACGGTCCTACCCTTTATCTCGCACGGAGCCGACAAATAAAACTAGAGCGCCGTGAAGTCGCTCTGCAACTGACGACGAATAGGAGGGGGCGCTGGGGGGGGGGGGGGGTAAGACGAAGAATAAGAAAAGAGAATTTGATAGGAATCGAATGGTCAGGATCTTGGGTGGAGGGGGGGGGGGGGTAACTACGAACGAGTCATTATCGAACTGGTTTGCTCTGGTGGGAGGAAAAGGGGGTTGCTAGCTGACGGGATAGGGGTAGGTTCATCCAGTATCTCTAAGAACGGTGCCATCCCAATATATCCTATAGGTTCAACCCCTTAGGTACGTCCCTTCTTGAAGTTTCGATAGGTCGACTCTATCGCATCCCTTATCCCTTTATCCGTGGAAAGTAACGCGCCAGATATGAAATCGATTTTGTCGCCCGCTGAATGTGTCACGGCAAAAAGTGAGTTACGTCGGGATAACCCGGGGCTCGTTTTCGTCGCTATTTCAGTCACCGCTGAGCGACGTATGCTCGGAATGATAGGAAGGAGACGGTAAGGGGGTGGTAGGGGTCTCTCAGCATGTGTTTCTTGGGTAAATGATTTTTACCACCACCTCCCCTCCGAACTAGCCATTTTGCTATACGTGCCCATATAGCTCCACAGAGGTTAAATCCTTGGGCGAGAGGGATGTCGAGGGCAAAAAAAATTTCTGATCCCGGATGACGTCGGGGACCGGTCGCTTCCTTTCTGCCGTGGCTAACCTGGACGAGAAACGTGATGATGATCCTGGGACCGGGTGACATTTTTTTTTGCCTGCAAATTAAGGGGGTGTTCCGCGAAGAGGGATGTAGTTTTTATGTCTTTGGTAGAACTGGGTACGTCTCTGAGGTTGCTCCTGGAAAGACGCCTGAAGAAGGGACCTGGATACGGGGGCTATCTCGGGTTAGCGGGGAGATATTATGATTTTGGGTCTTCCGGTATGTCGGGGTCGGATTTTTTTTTGCCGTCATTACTTTTCTGTATCATTGATATATTTGTGTACGGTACGTTGGCAGGGGATGAACCAGATACGAGGAAGAGGGTTGAGGTATCTTTCAACCGGTCCTGTTCGATTTATCTCTCGGGGGGGGGGGGGGGGGGCAACGCGAGGTCAATTCCCTTATTCCCAAGTTGTAAATATATTCCGGGCAAGCTACTCGGGTTGCCTCTAATCAAGCTTCCGGAAGACGAGGAATTCGATCGCTTTGAGGATGGAAACTGAACCGGTTATACGTGTACTGCGGTGATCAAGTGTGCTCTCTGTGTTGCCTGCAGCATCCTCAGTGACGAGGTTGCCGTACCAAGATAACGTGCTATCAGTTACAAGGGTCACGTAAATTTTACAAGTATCCAAGAGTTTTAAGCTCAGGAGAGAGAAAGGGTAAAATTTTGAAAATTATTTATTAATTTTTCCCTCGGATAAAAATCATCGGACCCGGATGCTGCGATAAGAACGAACTGCGGAGGAAGGAGAAGGGGGGGACGGAGAAAGGCGTGGAAAGGGTGACGAGTGGGGAATTACATGGAATTAACATGGAGGACTGTTTGTAATAAAGATTAATAGTGGGCTTTGTTACGACTGCTTTCCGTGTTTGATATCCCGCAGCCGTGGCAACCAATGTTGTTTGCGTAATCAACGGTACAAACAAAATGAACACAGTCCGCTGTGCTCCGTACGTTCTTCGTCCTGCAACAGCATCCAACGTCCTGTACCCCGAGTTCCTGTAATTTGTAATTTTCTATAGGACGTTATTCTCCTTTCCCGACATCCCCACGTGTTCTGTGATTTCTTTGGACAGTCTTATATACATCTGTATACATGTATACTAATTTTTTATAAGGACGAATTAAACGACCGGTAAGGATCCAAAACGGTTTGATACTCAAAAAAGTATTTGGTTTACTCGATATTTTTTTTTATCACAGCTAAAAAATTCGGTATGGATCACATTATGGGGTTCTAAGTTCAGATGGGTTCAAGCATATTTAATGGTTCGAAAAGTCCACGAGACTTTGGTTAGTTTGGTTACGTATAGTCAATGTGGGATAACTCGAACCAATCGGGATATATCAAGGCGGATTCACACGCCTTATATATCTTCAAGAGATATTCCATTTACCGGTACGGCCGAGGAAGGTCGGATAGTCCATAAAAGCCAGAAAGGGATTTTCGATCCTCGGTTTTTCAGTGACCAAATCGTAGAGTACGAAGTAATCCTAGAGAGGATCATTTCGAATCCTTATATCGGTAAGAGATAGGAGCTCGGCGAATAATTTTTCATCATTTTTTGCATCTTCGACCCGTGGCTCGCGGTAAGTCAAAATTACATCTGGCAACGTTGTGTCGCACGACCATTATGCTTTGCCTGATTAATAAGTTTCAAAACCACCGCGATAACCGCCAAGTGCAAAATCATTTATTGAAGTAATCTCCCCGTTGGCTTCGCCACGTGAAAATTTCGCGTTCCTAAAGTCGTGCATAATGGCACAGAATCGTTATACCACTCTCTGCATACAGTGCTAATGGCTACAGGTAGACAAAGCACGACGCCATTTTGTAACACCGATAAGTCGCTCTCTCGTTCATTTTATTTGTTTTGGACATTTTAACCAGCACTGGGTTTTCAGCCCAGGGCTATGCGTCTATAGTACGTTTGGATGTACGTTATATATAGATATACTTGGAGATTTCTACTATAGTCTCGCGGGAGGGTGGGGGGGGGGGGGGTCAGGGGTCAACAGGGTTGAGTTCGTCTGTCGGTCTGCTGGATAGAAACGGTAGGAAGGGTCATGCAGATAGCGGATGCTCGTTCTCGTGGAAAATGTACGTTTTGGCTGGGAAACTCGGAAATCCCAACTGGCGTGCGGCAGAGAACCTAGCGGTGAAAAGACGTACCAATTGGTGACCAGAGCTTGACAAGTTCTATTCATTGTCAGTGAACCAATCATTAGGTCGCTAGAGTGAATGCAAAAAAAAAGTAGAGTAACGACCGACGCTCTTGAAAATTTGGTTAGGAACAATTTTTTATTTTCAAAAAATTTTTTGGGAAATTTTTGAAAAAAATATATAATCATCATTATACTCGTTTCCTAGTGATTTTAATGATTTGGAGTGTATTACGCAACGCAATAGCACGTAATTCCAAGACGTAGTTAAATTAATGTCTTTTCCAGGCTTTGTTCGCCGGTGAAAGCTCTCTGTCTGAATTAATAATATAATCGAAAAGGGGTGGCAATTAAACAGGAACGTCACGTGGCGATGTGATCCCAGGACTCACTCAAGTCTCAACACCTTACGCCATCTTGGCGTTCCCGTTCCAGTCCGTTCCCCCCCTGACGTTCCGTCCCCCTTCCGTTAGCCCTTCCGTACTGGCGTCTCTGCAGGGGGTGGAGATAATTAAAGCATGGCCCCACGGCTCTTCTCGGGGTAACGCCGTTACCGTCTCAGTTACCTGCGCGTTACCAGGCTCGCTGGGAAGACGCCTGCCAGTGGCGACGCCATAGCCGACGACGCTTACCTCTCCTCGCGTTGCGGGGGTGAAGGTGCGGTATCAAGGGGATGGTTACGCCAGAGAGAAACGGTGTTAATAATGCAACGAAACTGCAGCCCCCAGAGCTCCTACCGGTATCCGAGCTTGGATACTATAGGAATTTAAGTCCGGCGTTGTAGGCCGAATATGAATGAGGTTCGTAGGGGATACGCAATGGCATCTGGGAAAATGGCCATGAGTTTGGGTTAGGTTATGGTTACTGCTGGCCATTTAGTAGTAAATTTGTGCAGCTCGTATGGGCATGAAATATGCAGTGAATACATCGCGTGCGACTGATAAGGATTATCGTTGTTTGTTTTAGCGATGATTTGGTGTGGTGGATTAGATGTGAATATATTTTTTCGAAAAAAAAAAAAAAAAAAAAAAAAAAAAAAAAAAAAAAAAAAATGCGACATTTGGTAATGGCTGGACGTGTACAAGAGGTCGGTAGTGTGTATATAACGGGTGATTTATACATATATACAGGATGGCTACCACGCCTTTGGTTCCTCGAGGTGTTCATTTTTAATTAAATTTCGCAATTGCGTTTAATTATATTTTTTAATTACATTTTTAATTTAATTTCCTTAATAGAAATCTGCATGCTGCGATAGAGGGGTGTGTTTTAATGACGGACCCGGAACCTTATCGTTTTCAGGAGTTTACCACCGGCAGTTCCTGTCGCGCAGATAATCCTCAAGTCTTTCGATCTACGCTCCGGTTGTACAGGAAATAAAAAATTATGAATAATCCTTCGTACAAAAGTACACGGTACACCCTGTATACCATTTTTCTTTTAATTTAAACGTTTAATATGCTTTTTTTTGTTTCATCACGAAATATGAAATTATCACAGCTGTATACGAAATCGAATGAATTCAGATATACAATTTCCAAGAGGGATTTACGCTCCAAAGAGTGATTCTTTGATTCTTGAATATTTAAGGGTGGGCAACGAAATTTCAATTACCCCTGTTATACAGAATTATATCGTACACCCGTGCATACAATTTTTTTTTTTTTTCTTTTCGACCATGACTGGCTGTTATGAAATGACAGTGGGTGTATGGAAAACTGGGGTAAAAAATTTTCAACAGGCACAAAGGCGATTCCATTCGCTGTTGGTTTTTGAGAGGGTGGTTTCATGGAATTTGCGTGAATTCGATAGAAAGGAGCGAAGAGGCGGGTTCGAGGGGGAGGGTACAGAAGCACGGGGTATTAATATTCGAAACACGTGAATGGCAAACGGTAAAGGACCACCAATTCGCGCGCGAATGATTCTCTCGATAATTCAAAACCTCCGAGCGTCCCGACGCCCGCCGCCGCCAGCATTTCCGCAATTGTTATTCGCGCTTGGATACGCCAACCCGCCACTCCCGTCCCCCCTTGGGGCAACCATACGGATTTTCTATTTTCCTTTGCTCGACATTGTTTCATCATTCCAAAACCACCCCCTCCAAGTCTCTTATCAGGACTGAGTCAACCTGTCAGGGGTTGAAGGTTTCGGGACTTGTAATTGAAAAGTCTATAAAATAGAAAATAGCTGGCGATATCGGTAAAGGGCGCGTTACCCGCGGTCCCGTATTATACGGTACCGTACGAGGGTTGTGAAAGTAAAGGGAGCTGGGTAATACGAAAGTCTGTGTTTGAGGGTTGAAAAGGGGATTTTTTTTTTTCGGCAGTAAAGTAACCGGCACCCTGAAGTTCGTATAGGGATTTTGGTCGTCGCCTCCAGGTTCCCCGCGTTCCACACGCATTCTCGGCATCCTCGGCATCCACGACGTTCGATACGGATAACCATAAAAATTCAATATATATTTATTGTCAACGTGAAAAATATACTACTTCTATATATATATATATATATACAGACACACGGATAGCTACCATGTGGAGAACGCCCGCGACGCTCGACGTCGTAGGAGTCTCTCCGAGTATTTTATCGTGCTTTGCATAAAGATGATTAATTCCGCTGGGTAAGGTTGAAGGCGCCGAAAGATAAATACCAAAATTTTTTACCGAGCCAACCGGAATTTAGTAAATAGCTCTTGGCCCGGTTTCAAACGTTCAACTCCGGAATGTATAGCCGTATACGGTATCGCACTGCTGCTGCTGCTGTTGCCGAAGAAGAGGAACGGCGGTTCCTGGTACAGAAGAATAGCCGGTAATAATTTCAGTGTTAAAGCCAAGGGCGTATAATAAATAACTCAATGACAGTCGCTGAAGCTGTCGGTTAATTTTTAGTACGAAATTAGCGAACGTTCCGATACATCGACAAAGCTTATACGTTATTAGCGTGGGGTAGTATAAAAATTATTACGTCCCTATAGGTCACGCGGTGACAGTTTTATTAATGTTTCGGTACACTCTTTATGATTGGAGGGGTAACTAAACTTATAGAGCGTGGACACCGGAGGGATGGGACCTTATTATTATCATCCCCTAGCGCTTGGTAAACATTTGCATAGTGGTACGTGGCTGGTGGGAGGGTCGTAGGAGGATCTCTCCTCTTTTACAACCCTTAGAAGAAAGAACGTAGCCTTGATCACGATTCGGCGTGCCGGGGCAAATGTAATTTTCCCGTCGCGACGTCGCCGACGACTCTCGACGCCCGTTTAGCACGGGAAAAAATCATCCTGAGGGTCGCGCATCCCTTTTGTTGAGTCGTATCCTCCCTGGAGCATCGAGCCGAATGAGCCACTTGGAATCTGGGTCTATCGGGTAGTCGAGCTCCGACGCTTCGAAACGGTCGACTTTGTCCGGGTAGTGGACTTTGCGTATAGGCCTGTCAGGTGTGTGTTAAAAGCGCGAGAGAAAGAGAGATAGAAGGTTTTTCGTGCTGGCCGCGCAGCAATCCCCATTCATTATGCAGGACCCAAGTAGGTACAGGAAAAGGAGTAAAAAGTTGAACGGGTCATGAATAAAGGTTCAAAGTTGAACGATACGGCAGGGGTGAGTAAGGGAGGTCGTCGCCGATAGGGTTTGCTCAAGATTATCGGCACGCGCTGTGGGGTAAAGGAATTCAAAATGGTTGGAAAAGAAAAAAAAAAAAAAGGACAGCTTAATACTCTTGATAGAATTAGGGGCTTGTTACTTAAGCGCGTATCGGAGGTCACCCCTCTCCTAGTACCAAGAGACACCGAAAGGGGGTGATGATCTTGGTAACGGGTTCGACAATTGTACCGGTATACGTAGCTTTGTATTAACCCGAAGAATACGTATCCAAAGGGTTCTGATCGTGTGGAATGACAGGACCGGCTCAAACTCTCGTCCCTCGCGATTGGCTGTTACGAATTTACATTCCATTAAGCAGTTGAATATTCACTAGGTATACCTCGATGGGTCCTTGGTACTTAATCCGTGCCTATTAGGTACCGCGGACGAACTATATGCGGAATAGGCATACGGTAAGACAGAATAATGGGGTTGCTGTATAAGGGATGATCAAGTATCCATACGGTGCAAGGACATGCTGGGTTAACTAGGGATGCAAGAATTGCGCCATTGGACGCTAGGTTCATTTGTCCCTACGGGGGATGGGCCGTATGTGATGTCTGACCGTACCGGGGTACCTACTACTTGACCGAGTCAGACCTACCAGAAGGCGTCTGACTACGGCTTGGCTTCTCTACTAGTACCAGCTCGCTAACCTGATCCTACACGGGACATACCGTAAACGCCATCGGGCTTTGGACTCTGGGTAACCAAGATGGCGTCTTTCGAGTCCGAGTCTCTACAGGAAGTGCACTCTAAGCGGATCCTTTCGCAATGTCGTGTACGTTCCGGATGCAAAGCGTAACCGGGATATAATGGCCTTGTCGATCCTGCAAGATATGCAAATGGTCCCGAGCAGTAGGGCAAAGAGGGGCGGAAGGGGGTGGTTACTGTGTTTCCCAAAGGTAAATGACGTCGACGTTGAATGTAGACGTCATTTTGCTTCCTGTTGAACTATGGCTGAACAGTGACTATCTGGACTTTATATGACTTCATCTGCATGACGGTACACTGCTCTATCCACTTTGTATACCTTGTACTGTCTGAACTTATCTTGTCGTGTATAACCGTATAGCGCGAACACGTGGAAAACTTTAGTAGATTCAGGTAAACCGGCAAAATTCGTGAGTTTGTCGGGGTGGTGCAGGCGGTAGGGAAAATCTTAGTATTTTTTATATCGACGAGTTTTCCATGCTGATGGGACATTAAAGGCAAAGTTTTTTTTTTTGTTAATATTACCACCCCCGCCCCTCCTGTGTCACGTGTGGCCGACAGAAATATTTAAGGGCGCGAGCGTGTTGGCGAGGGGGGGGGGGGGGTATAGAAGGGTGAGAAAGCGTGGGAGGGAAAAAGTTAAAGGACTAGTCAGACAACCTTTACGAACAAGGTATAGGGGTGGCGCGTACTATAGGGTGGAAAATTTCCTGGGGAATTTCAAATTCCGCACACATACCCTGACTGACGTTTGCCGAAGTTCACTTGGGAATTTCATGACTTAACGTCACGCGTTCGCATCGGGTTCTCCGTGTAGTTCGAGGGTACGTGCTGCAGTAAGTCCCTCTGGTGTGACTTGACGGCAGCTAATCGTTTGACAGTTGGGTACATTAATCCATATGCATTACTGGGGGGGTTGAAAATTCGTAGTCAGACGTGGCGATTGGACCATCGGATCAAAGATTCTCGACACGACCTCATAATTATACCTCGGAGGCGTAACACTTTACTATCGTCGGATGGCGTCGCGACGCGATCCTTCGGGAATTCAAGACGAAGGGGGTGGCGCGCGCGCGTAGCCCAAAGCGAAGTATAATTAATGTACGCGCCTGTCACCGGTTCGACGAAGCGCTTAATACGTACTGGCGTTTGCCGCTAGCAAAGTGTCAGCGCTACCCCTATACAGCGTGCAATCCCCCCGTCGCTTTTCGTTTCTCAAAGTATTCGGGCAAGGGAAGGGAATCGGTCATGAAATTTTAAGGCGTTTCACGGACTATTCGATGGAATAGAACATGGCTGAAGGGTGCAATCAAGTACGGAGGCTCCTAGAGGGATGCTGACTGGTCCATGGAAGACTATTAATGCAGAAGGAGGTGTATAAGGGATGCTCAGTGAGATTATTAAATTTCTTCATCCATATTCTGGAAATCAACTTTGTTTTGTATTTCAATAATTTTTTTTTTTTTATTAATATTTTTTCTATTTCTTTTTACATCTCTCTCGTATAACCCATTGATCTGTAACCCTGAGGGATGCTGCGATACCCGTGCAGAGTGATGGACCAGGAGAGAAAATGAGAGAGGCTTTCATCTTCTTCCCCCTCCCTCCCTGCCTCCCCCCCCCCGCTTCAACCCCATTCGCCAGTCACCCTCCAGCTAAATCCAACTTCATTGCGGCCATCCGGAGTCCTCCATTCCACGTTTCTCCTCGTCTTGGGAAATATCATTGAACGCCTCTGGAAATCTGGAACGCATTGCGACTTCGGGGAAGAAATTTCGCCCCTGGGGATTAAGTCGTGGTAGCTTTTTGAAGCGGGAGAATTCTCGAATAGTCTATGGCTTTCTGGATCACGAGTAATGTCAATAATCAGTACGAGCCAGGGAGATTAAGCGTCAACCGTATATAGGGGACGTGACGCAGTAAATCAAAAATTTGTTTAAACAATAATAATTCTAAAATTATTATAAATCTTTATATCCATACAAGTGGGTTACTGATACGCGTACGAAAGATTGGCATTAAAAAAAAGAAATGAAGAAATTTCCCAAAGAATTTCATCCGAGCGAATAATAATAATTGCATTGAAGTTCAGGTACGCTGGTACAATTCCAGAAAGGGGCAAACTAAGTTTTCCGAATGCAAGCCTTTTATTCGTAGAGTGCCCGTTTTATCGGGATTTCAGAAGCGGAGCTCTCGCTAATAAACCTCCCTGGCGTCTCCTTCGAGTGCATTCGAGAGTGCGAGAAAGTATATAAGATAAAGTAGAGGAGCGAAGGACGTGCAATCTGTATACGTATATACACGGACGGGTAAAACATAGTAAGAAGAATCAGAAGTCGAGTGAAGGCAGCTTGGAAAATAAATTAGTCTGTCAATGTGCATCGAAGATGGCGTCCGGTACGAAGGGATAAAGTCCGCGGGTAACATATTGCCTTATAATCCGTTATATACGTACCCAAGTAGTTTTGTCTCGGGGCTCCGTAATGCTGTATAATTGCTCTTTTTTCCCCATTCCCTATTCGAAAGTGCATGCACGGACGTCACGTACTTTCCATACTGGCAAAAGTAACGGAAGCGTAGTGGAAAGTAGTGGGAACGGCGTCAACGTTATACCCCGGCTACAGTAGCTTCGCTACCGAGGGCTACCTACTTTTCCGTTTATTAAGTCCGTGAAATATTGCGCAAGAGTCCCCCTCGCCGAGGCAGCCACGTTGGAACAGTTGTTTCCGAGTGGTTGCCACTCGCCTACCCCGTAGCAAACCCGCCGACCGAACCGAGACTTTCGGACTGTCTAATATCTCGCGCCGAGTTACGAAACTGCTTTGCAATTGTGATTCTTCCACAGTGAAATCTTCTTACCCGACTGTGCGGCATAATCTGCTATCTGCCTCAGTCACTTTATACGTTTGTCTTCTCTCTCCCTCGCACTTTCGCCATCCCCTTGCAGGATACGACATCTGCATCCTGAATATCTTAATTACGTGCGTTTTCAATCTGTCCGTATCTTATTCGAGGAGCCTTCGTCTTCCGTTGCTGGACCAGGGATGCTGCCTGCGACGTAAAAAAGCATCTTGCACGGTGATCAATGTTTCTCTCTGGTGAAGTTGTTTTTTTTTGTAATAATGTTTTTTTTTTATTTTCCTATCAACATCGTCCCTCTCGTTTCTTTGGGTCGTACCGTCCTTATCTACCTTCAGGGATAAATGTATCTTTGTTCGCCGACGTATTCTCGGGAGACGCATCTCCAATGTACTTCGGAGCACTACGCTTCTATTTTTTCTTCACTCGAGGGCCGTGCTGGGCGTCACGGAGGCTCATGAAAAAATACGTGGGGGAGTGTTGATAAAATTTGTAAAACCACTGGGAATGTCTCGGGACTGGTTTATGTATTTGGGTGACGTAAAGATGCAGGGGGCTAGCACGCACTTCTCTGTCGGGTGGAGGAGTGCCGGGGAGATGGCTTTGAGAAAATGGGACAGGGGGGAGGCTAAGGGTAAGAATGGCGGAAAATGTAAGAAAAGGAAGTAACTGAAGGATTCAGGTAATGGTGCAAGCTCAGGAAAGTTGGTCGGAGGGTGAAAATGTCACTGGGGGGGTTGGTATGTGTGTATACGAATAAAGAATGCTAAAGGCTTAAGATAGAATACAAGGGATGCGAGAGGGTAGGAATTTCAGTGAACGTATGAATATAGATGGCTTTGAATTTGTATCTGGGGTAGTTCGCATTGAGAGACACCCCTCCGGACACACTTTTACTATCTTTTCAATGTATTTACGTTACAAGCCTGTTCCTGGGTATTTCTATGCCCTTTCAATGTCGAGAGAGACTCTCGCGAACCCAGCGACACAGTTGCCAGGGACGTTTCCGTGCTAGGGGATGCTTAAAATATACATTGTCACCCCTTTCTCGTGTAGCTACCCTATTTTCGAAATTACCGGAGATCCTTTCGCGCGATATATCTTTTACTTCACCTTGGCAATACGACGGGATCGTCCTTTTTTCTTCCGCCTATTACCATTTCAGCTGTCAGTTCAAAGGGATATGCCATTTTGTATTACGTGGATCAGTTAAAATATAAAATTTTGTCAAATAATTACGGAGAATTATGAATTTAAAAAAAAAGTCTGTAAAAAGTTACGTATATCCGAGACCTGTCAGTTTCGACGAAAACGTCCGTGTTTGCCTTTCACTTGATCTCCCAGAGGTTTCCTTGTGGAGGATGAATCCATTGGGACGGCAGAGTCGTACAGGTACACGTGGAAGAGAAGAAGGTTGATACAACGTATAGCCGGTGCGAGGGGGTCGCCACATAACTATGTGAATGGCGAAACAGAGAGGGCGAAACAGCTAAACAGCCCGGAGCGCGAGATACCGCAACCCCTAAAGTTGCTATCGCTGAGCTCGCACGGGCTGACGCGTCCCTATGAGGTGCTAATGCCTAGCAGCTTAAATCACAGCAGCCCGAGCCCGGGGGGCTGTTGAAAAAGTTTCAAGAGGGCTAAACGAGTGCCTGGGTGTGTATCTTCGGCTGCGAGACACGCGAAACCCGAGGATATACGAGAGAAGCCGAAGGCGCCCGAAGAGGGTTGGACGATACGTAAACGAAGGAAGAGGCAGAAAAGGCAAGAGTAACCGGTGGGGTTGAACCGATAAGAATCTTCCTAAGGGGTGAATCGAATGGTTCCCAGCGGGAAAGAAGTGCTTTGGCTAAAAAGGGACTAGAAATCACCGGGGGGTGGGACCACCCTCCTCCCATCCCCTGTGACTTGAATAGCAGCATTACAAAGTTAAGGAGGGGGGGTGGGTCGAGATTAAGGGTAGGTGGATATAAAGGCAGTAAATATAAGAAAAAAGAAAAAAAAATAGTAGAAACGGCCACAACTAGTCAGACTGTATTTTTCTCATGTGGTCCTTCCCTACGAGATCAACCCCATCCAGCCACCCCCTTCTTCTCTCCCAGTCTCCCGCATTTGCATTTGATAAATGAGAATAACCTCCTGCATTCGAAAGAGGCATCGCTTCGCGACGTAGGGGGTAGCTACGCCTTTGCTACCCCTGTTGGGAGTCGGAGGAACCACCGCTTCCCTTCGTCCTCCTCCATCCCTTCGCGCATCCCCTAGTATCGGTGTATGTAAACTGGGAGAGCTGAGTGAATAAGGGACGAGACAGGGGGGTTGGGGGGGGGGTTGAACCACACTCGACGGAAGTTGGCTAGTGAAAAATGACGTCAAATGGCTCGTATGACAATACCAAACCGCGAAGGTATCTTATATAGGGGTAGTAGAGAAGCCACGTAAGAGATACGCTCGGAGATAGGGGGGTGGATCTATTTATCTCCGCTTTTGCGAGCTTCCACGGAAAAATGGCGTAGCTTTGTAACTGGCAGGAAGATATTCACAAATCGCTGCGATTTCATATCTTATAACGGGACGTTTCTGCAGGGGTGAGTATCGGGGGGGGGGGGGGGATGCTACAACGACTAGGGGTTGATACTTATATACTTAGTTCACATAGGGTCTGCATTGCCCCCCCCCCCCACTCTGATTTTGTTATTTCTATACCCACCTTCCACTACTCTTTCAAGGGTCGTACAACCCTTATCGCAAGAGGTCCTTCCTCTCCTTGACAAAACCCACCTCCCAGTAGTCACTCCACTATGACCTACCCTTATACGGATTTTAGCCCAGGAGCCATCCCGATCGTGTTCTCTCGTGTCTACTGTGACTCTCAAGTATTTTTTTTTTCATTCAACCCCTTTCTTATATAGGGGATGAATCAAAAATTGTCAAATACCTGGGATACCGCACTCCTATGAAATATCGATCTAATTCTCTGCATTCTTCGGGCTATTCCTTTCTCATCGGCTATCACGTGGGATATATGTATATACTTACGAGCTACAAAACCCCCTCTTCCCTATCTCTTTCCAACCCTTCCAATACGAGACTACTATCCTCCATATATTTATCCATCTATCTATCTACGAGAGCATATCGGATTTTCCTACTCAGAGTTATGAGCACCTGAATGAATATTTTATCCTCGCTACGTACGAGGCTACGGCTCATAATTGAAGACGTGCCTGATCGTACCTTCTGCTCTGTATCTTTTCCGAGTTTCATCTTTCCTATCTGCTTATCTATACTTTACATCGCAGTTTTATGTATATATTAAACTGTATACACACCTGGCTCGTACCTAGGTACGTGTCTATTATACGGTATACTTGGAAACCTTGAAAATTATTCTACAAGGAGAGAATCTACCGGTACTCGTGCATTCGCAAGGATGAACAAAAATAATATGGCTGAGACGAGGATCGCCCGTTTCCACCCGTTTACGGTCATAGCTAAGCGTGTAAGAGGGATTCTCGAAAATTCGTATATCGACTGTACATATAATTTTATATGAATATAAAAAAGGGGCGGGAGGGTGCGGAAAAACAAAAGTCCTCTAACGTTTCAGAATGAAAAATACCCGGGTAATATCACTGATAACGGGGCAACGTAGCCTCAATTCGAAATTTTCTACTTGACAATGCAAACCATAGGGAATCGGGTGCAATATAAAGAAACTAGGTAAAAACATTTGCGCAGTCCCGTGGGGCGTCTCATGGAAGTAATAAAGGAGGCAAGTCGAGCCGCTCATATCCAGATAGGTAGAAAGGTTTAAGGGTAGTTTTGCATATACAGGACCAGTAGTAGCAGCAGGAGCAGGTAGCCCGAGTGTACCTAGAGGTTAATATCAAGACAGAGGGTAGCACGGTAAGAAGTGGAAGGTAGAAAAAGGATAAAGGACGCTAGGGTGGAATAAGGACAGAGAACGAAAGAGGCTAGAGAAACTTGGGCCGGCAGTGGGAAAGGAGGCAAAGAAACTTTTGGAGCCTCCTCGAGCGTAAGAGAAAGAGCATCCAATTACGTGGCCTAGGTGTTCCCGAGTGCGAAAGGAGTGAAAAGTAGGTATAGGATGATCGAAGGGTCGGCTTGGAGCAAGGGTACATACTTATGCGAAACTAAGGGATGAAGGTAGGTGGCCAGATAGGTATAAGGTACAAAGTGAGTCAGAGAAAGTCCCTTCGCGAATTGACTTTTATTAAGGGTCGATAGAAGCAGCCGTGGCGACGTTAGATTTCGGGGGCTGATTCTTACAGAGTTCAGTTTACTACCCTTCGTTTATATTACTACCCCCTTCGCCAGCAAACTTTTGCCATTCCACTCCAACTCCTAGGGTGTGTAACGCTTGAATCAAAATACCTATAGATATGTACAGGGGGGGGGGGGGGGATTGCTGCTGGGATCGATCGCAGCGCCCTTTGACAATTTCAGGTACCACCCTCCCCCCCAACCCTGCCTATCCAAACTTACCCTTAACCCCTGAAAGGTGCAAAGCCCATTTTTCGACTGTTCGGCCAAATTTTTTTTTTTTCAACGATATCGCAAACGTATCGAACCTCCAAGTCAAAACCGTATCTCCTTAAAAAAAAAAAAAAAAATCCACCCTCTGATACTTAAGGCTGATACCCAAAGCGCGAAAAAGTTCTCCGCGACATTTAAATACACTACGACTTATATCTGTATGTCTGTCTAACACGGTACGGTACCACAGGGCATCTCTGTCTCTCCTACGGTACCTACCCAGTTACGTATACCCAATATGTGCGAGATAGAAGGAGAGGAGAACAGCAACAGCATTCACTCGCGCAGCGTTACGGATGAGGTGCCAGCTGGACTATATTTCCAAGTAGCTGTTATTGTTACCTTCCCCGCGTGTTCCGGCTGCATGATTTATCCCAGCATTCCCACCGACACCCGAGAAACCCACATGGGACCGTGACGTCATCTCCTAGATCATTCGTTGACACCTCCGGCATGTTCTCTCTCTCTCTCTCTCTCTAGCATATGTCCTCGTTTTATATCTATATACAGCGCACTCACTCTATTCCTCTAATATGCAAACAGGTACATAGCTATATATATATATATATATATAGGGGTGTGTTACCTCACTCGACCTTCTCACCCCTGCACCCTTTATACGGATCGAGTACCCTTCCTACATGACGATGGATTTTCCGTCACGCCATAACGTCACCGTCACCGTCAATGTGAGTGCATGGAGAAGCTATCGAATGGATCGGATGGATCGGATGACTGTAGCCATTACCACGTCGGCCATTAGTAACTCGATAACTCCGTGAAACCAGATCGACGTTCCCAGTTCGTATAGCACCTAGCATTATATGGTGTATATTATATATTTATATATATATATATATATATATATATATTAAACTCTTCATCTCGTAGCCACTGCTTGCCCCCTCCGTTCCTCGTATTTTCGTGCATTAGTTGTGTTATATCATTTCTGTATATCTATAACGTTTTCGTGACACGTTATACCTGCGACTATAGGTACTTCTGGTCTATGCGATCGAATGATCGAATCAACGAGCAATTACGGTCGCTTTATGAAAACGGATAAACGATTCACGTATGTCGCACGATTGTCAGCATAATTGACCACGAGTTGAGTTTGATGGGTCGTACACGTAATTGAAGATATTCGTAAAATTTAATTAGGGACTTTTAAGACACGTGGCACTGTATTAATTTATTTAGGTGAATTATGTGTAATCAGAAGTTTAATGAATATATATACGTGGTCGTTCCAACGATGACGTCATTGAAATCATTCATCCTACCTGAAATTACGTTTCTACGTTCCCACGTGTCTTACCTGTCTCTCCGTCGCTCTTTCTTATTGTTCACATCGATCTCGTCCAGTTGGCCATAGCGTCGTTAGCGTCGCTGGGGGTCCTCCTCCCCGCCACCCACCCCTCTCGTGCCTTTCCACACGGCTGAATTCTTATAAAGCCCCCCCCCCCCCCCATCCAGCGGGTGTTCTCTCGCTTCTAATTCTCTAACAGCGAGGCATTTCGTCCCAGGAGGGTGGTGTACGTACAACCCGAGATACCAAGTGGAAGAAAAGCGGCAAATAAAATGTTCCAAGTAAAGGCGTGCCTGTAACGTTAAGGATACGGTTGCAGGTGAGACGTGATGAGGGTGAAGGGCGGGTTTAGGGGGGGGGGGGTGGTAGGTGCATGAAGCTGAAATTCGCAAGGAGCATATAACGCTATAGGAGCAACTTTTATTTTGCACGATTTGCACGTTGCGGTCTTTCGGGGCACGTGCTCCCGCTATCCCGCATGATTTACATATATTTCATATAGGTCGAGGAACTTCGAGATACGTATACGTCCCTGGAATTGTTGGAGTTCCTGGCTGTAGATATTTTGCATACTTTCAGGCGCACTCCACGGTCACTACCTGCATCACTACGTACGGTCATTTATATTTGACTGCGTACTCGCGAATCAAAAGCTCATCGGGCAACAGACCAGCGCCAAGCGTAAGAGGAGCTACTTTGTGAAATATTAAAAACGAGCTTTCTTTAGGAAAATAATAATTATAATAATTCTCGTTAACATATACCGAAGGACAATCGTTGAGTTTCTCGGTCGAAAAATTGCACCCTCGTTATCGGACCAATTTATTGCGCGAGGCGACCCGACGCTGCGTATACCGTACCGGCCAAAGAGCGCAGAGGCTTGTTTGCGACGTCGAGTGGACCAGGCTAGTTGAAGTGGTCCATTGTCCTGACCCCAGGAACCCGAACTCAAATGCAGCCACTATCCGCTTTCCGGCGTTTTCGAGTCGGTGCTCCGCCATTGGTTCTTTCCACCACTTCCTGTCTCGCTTGGTCATCCGCCGGGGGGGGGGGGGGGGGGGGAGGAGCGGATGACCAAACCTTTCCGCGAGTGTTACTCCATGTTCTTTTCTCATCCCCTTTTCTATTTACCGTCAAGGAAAAACCACCCTTGCCACTTTTCGCATTCAAGCATCCGTGACCATGTGACTTCGAGGGGGGGGGGGGGGGATGAAAAATTCTGAAGGGGGATCTCGTTTTCTGTGCTCTGCTTGTATAAGGGATGAAAACAACATATATATAACATATATTCTTATTTTTCCCGGCAGCCATACTGCTGGTGAACCGAACCCATACGACCTCAGGGTGCAACTTGGTTTTTTTTATATTTTTAGGCACCCTGTCTCTTATCATCCTGAGAGTCATCTCCGTTTCCGGAAGCCTTATGTACCCTTGAGCCAAGCTAGAAACCCTTGGAAATTGAACCCCGGAGTGAAAATATTTTTCGTCAATGTAGTCGATCCGAGGGACGTCTTCGTGAATATTAAGGGTGGCACTTAAAAAGGGGGTCCATAAGGGTGGCTTCGTAGGGGAGGGAATAAATTTTAAGAATCCTCGTACAGGAAATAAGAATTTACGTCGATTAGCATTCCTCGGGCTAAGTTGTTACAGATTTCTCCGCAATACGATTTATGTCCGGCACGGGCATCGGGGGGAGTTGCGCGTAGAAGCGGCTGAGCTAAAATGTAAAAGCGAAAAACAGAAAATGCTTTCCAGGCCGACTAAGAAGGTCCTCGTGACGCAGCCTGCGGATGCCATTCCTGCTGTATCGCGGAGACACGATACCGGCAGGGAATCGAAATTGAATTCTTCCGTTTCATTTGTCAATGGCACCCGGAGCTAGATATGGATAGGAGTAGCAGGTTAGGTTGGCTCGGTAGGACACCTCGGTGAGATTCTGACGGGTTAACAAAAATATCTTATGCGCCAGGATAGAAGCACTGTACGTACATAGATATACGCAAGTGGAGGAACGTTTATAGGAGGCGTCGTACAGTGCTTGGAAAATGTATGCAAGAATCGAGAGAGAGAGAGAGAGAGAGAAAAAAAAAAATTTACGTATCAAAATAGCAAATGCAACGTATATACGTGATATTCTCATCTCTTTCCGTCTACCGTGCATCTCTCGCTATTCAGCATGCGAAATCCGCTGGGAATAATTGCACCGGCTGTCGTTCCTGTTTGCATAAAAGAAAATCGCGCTCGGTGCTGTCGAATGATGCAAAACCGAGTGGAGTGGGGATGAAAGTAAGGAGGGTGGGTGGGGGGTTTGAAAAAGAATTCGTAGATCCACGAGGAGACGGGGGGGGGGGGTGCAGGGCAAGAGAGAGAAATTGGAAAGAGTATCCGCAATATTGCTTCTCAAATCGCTTGGAAGATATGGCTGCTTTGAGAATCGGTGAATTCGAAGCCAAATCGCCATTTTCGCAAGGGTCGGGAGTGACGTAACGCTTGGCGTTTCTTCGCTCGCGGTAGCTGTATTGACGTCAGAGGTGGGAATCCGTCGGGTGGCCCTTGGGGATACACGGCGTACTCACGGTGGGAACCTGAACTGGATAGGGTGTACTTTTGAGCAGCTTCGTTTCGCGCGGTCGACACTACCTCGAGCCTCGTGACTTCTGGAAATAGTGGAGGAACGTCCCTCTGCCAAGGGCTCTCTCTCGCCACCCGGGTGAAACCCCCTGGCAAAGTTATACACGAGGTCCTGTACGGAATGTGAAATCAGCCTGTCCTCTCTCGATTGTTATTATTCAAGGAAACCAGCCGGATATCCATCCCGGGGTAGCTATAGGTCGTTTCAGCCGTGGGGACGAGTCTCAAAAGTTTGGCCCAATTAAATTCGTGCGCCCTGTTTGCTTAGAGGGCGACTCTCCCTTATCCGTTACTTATATGCGCGTTCCCCAAGAATCAAGCGGAGCCACACGCGCCATATTGCTTTGTTAATTTAGCTGGGCTCGAGGGGGGAGGGGATAATTCGAAAGTCAAAGTCCTCGTGGCGTCGGGACGCATTGGTCTCTTAAGGGTTTCTACTGCGGTCGCAGTGTTGAGGAACGTCGTAGAAGATACCTATATAGTGTACGTTAGACGGAGGAACGTTGGAACGTTCCGTAGGATTCCAAGGATTTCAGACTAGACTTGCGAGAGGAAATTCAGGACGGGAGAGGGAGGGATAGGGGAGAGGATGAAGGAAGTTAGAGATTTGGTTAGATGTAATTAAGGGTGACTAATAAGTACGTCAAGGGACTGTTATACGTACTAACAATACGTTCGATCCAGCTACGAATTTCTACAGGTAAATTTTCTTGAGTTAACAGACAATGCCGTCTCGAAGTTAAGGGATGATAACGCGAGGGTCGTATAATGATCGTGATTGGGGTTAACCGAGCAAGGGATGAAAAATGAAAGGTGGAACCGTAGATAGGGACTGCGGACTTGTCCGATTAAAAGACGACGCCGCTAGGTGGCATACGCCAACTTCGTAGCTATAAAACGGCGTAAGGCACGAAAGAGAGAGAGAGAGAGAGAGGGAGAGAGAGGAAAGGGATTTTATTCAAGAAAGACAAAGAGAATCGGTATCTCAAAGATTTTATTTCTTCGCCGGGTTTGATTACGTGCCTACCCGGTTCCGCCCTCTTGAGATATCGATGACCGAGCGCTACCCGGATAGTAACCTGGAGTCCTACCAGAAGTCCCCGAATACCCCTCAGGCCCTCTACATCAGCCTTATGGAGCCATCAACTACATCAGGAGCTCGGAGATCGGATATCTCGGTTGTACCCTTCTGTTCGCCAACTGTTAGAGCGTGTCCCACGCCCGGACCGTAATTATCGAAAATTGACAAAAGGGAAAGAGACGGCAGCCACTCGTTGTCCCAGGCCAAAATGGCTCCGTCCATATCTCACACAGCCAGCCAGCCAGCCAGGCTCACGGGCACAAAAATACAGAAGGCAGAGGCGACGTGCTGGAAGATTACCTTGCCAGGAAGAGATCCCTGAAGCCTAGGCCAATTAGTGGTCGTTAGAGTTGCAAATAACTACAAGACGTTAACTCCGGTAATGTAACGCCTTGGATACACGGTAACTGACTGGGGCACACGAAACATATTTCACTCTCTAATGGCCGACTTAGCATAATGTATGCCACGGCTAGAACCTTCCTTCGTTCTCTGCTCTGCATCAAGCAAACCGATATGTATATACAGAGACCGTAACTACTTCATACAAAAATATTCACTGGCAGGATGGCTCGCTGTTATCAAATTTGACATACGTCATACTATGTGCGATCATCTTAAATTGTTGGTTCATACCGATAACTCGAACCATTCAAAAATTACGATTATCTAAATTTCATTCGAAAATCAGACAATCGGAAAATAGGTACTCTGTGCACGACCTCGGGAATTTGAGTAAAGATATGTGCGTCTTTGTCGCGCTCACGTGACCTCGCATAAGAGCCTCTCTCTCGCACTCGTTAACGGTATGGGAAATAACGAAAATTACGAAGAATCGCATGAAATATTTTTCATCGATGAATCGAAATGGCGATCTGTATCTGACTGTTTTCATTTTTTTTTTCTAATCACTGTTTTTATACGAATCACTTAAAAATTCTTTTTTCTTTATCATTGACTTCATTTCCTTCACATCCTTTCTCAAGGTGCTCTGAACTGTAAATCTGTATAAAGTCAATATCTTCTTCCACGAACTTTATGTATCCTGATCCCGAGATCTTCTGGTCTGCAAGTGAGAAGCCCCTCGGAGGGTTTAGATTTCGGATTCTGAGTTTCGTCCTGAAGGTAACATATAACGCAGTACCTTCTAGCTTAAATATAATATACTGTAGCATATACTGCAAGTATACTTGGTATATCGCTCGAAGGAATTGATTCGCTTGCTTCCCAACCACCTCAGACCTCCCTCTATTAGATGCCCATTAACCTTAACCGCTCCATCAGCTCGAAATTAAATAAATGCTCGGTCGTTATATGCTGTAGGTTAGTAAGAAGGTAGGCAACCAACGAACCAACCTACCAACCAACCGACCAACCAATGGACCAACCAATGGACCAACCCAGGGTTAGAACCTTCCAGCATCCCGCTCATTCTGAAAAGCTCCTTAACTCTCTTACATCCAGCTTACTCCCTCTCTCTCTCTCTCTCTCTCTCTCTCTCTCACCATCCCTTAGCCAACTTTCGGAACAGCCGTACCTACGTCCTACCATCGAAACGCAATTTGTCAGAGAGCCTGCTAGAGTCGAACCGACTGCCGACAGGATTAAAGTGAGTCCTGACCGCAAGTAAATTGAGTAGCTGCCTCTTACAGGAACTCAGTCGAAAACCTCGACAAGCAGTTCGTTCCTGGATATTACGATCCTTAGACAATATTAATAATAAATCTCATATATATACTATAAGTATTCAAATTGCCCGTAATATCGATGTCAGGGAAAATTAAAATAATCAAGATTTGAAAATGCGCGTTTTACGTTATTCCCAAAGTTTTCCTGAATTAATGTAATCACACGATCGGATAACTTTACAATTCGAAGTTAACAATCAGTAGCATCCTCGGGCTTCTGTTTTCTGTGGCTACTGAAACGACTCTATGACTTTATATATATACGTATATATATATATATATATTCAAAGAGTAAAGATTCTTAGAGAGGAGATCAGGCTACAGAAGAGTGTCGGGGCGGAGGGGGAGCGGTAAACTTACGGTGATCTCGTTTTAAAATAATCCAAGTTCGCGAGGCTGGAGGCGATCCCGAAGTTTAGTTTGTAATTGCCGTTGCGAAGACGGGCGACCGCAATTAGAGCATCCTATAGTCAGGATCATCTTAAACGCTTCGGGGCACCGTTGTGCACTGGGTCTGAAGGTATAAGGCTAGCAAATTCGCAATCACCAATTTGCCTAGTCCTCTAGGTCGTTCATAGTTCAGACCTAGATTATAGAATACACTATATCAACGATATAGCGTATACGAAAGTCCTAGAACTAACCCACGCCCGAATCGAAGTTGTAAAATCGAAATCCCTCCACCGATTAATAAATTGGTAGCACTCACCGGAGCTGATTCAGCTGATCCGTGAAGGCCGAGAACTGCGTCCAGGTGACACTCGGGTGGGCGCTGCACTGTAGGGCAACACTGCACTTTCGAAACAGACGCAGAAAGTCTATAGGATTTTCTGCATACAGCGAGCGCAACGCGAGAACTACACGAGCGAGAATTTTCTGTACCGAATAGGAAACACAGGTAGAAAAAGTGTAAACAAACAGCCCGGGAGCGCGAGGCAGCTCGAGGCACCCCGATCGGTGTCCCAAGACAGACTGATGACAACTGATTTGACAATAGTCAAATTCGAGAATTAGTCGTTCCGATCGGTCGAGATCGTTATAGCCGACAACTCTTATCCTTTCTTTCGAGTCGTCCCTTTAAACCAAATCGAGATCGTTCCTTAGCGAATCGGTACGTGACTCTTGCAGATCCTCGGCCGCTTCCCCAGGACCTGGGGAACTCGGGTCAGGATGTTCCTGCCCTTAACCGTAACAAAGTTATACCTCCGTCCGCTCTACAACCCTTTGCCTCTCTTCAGCGGGGCGCCGGCGTCCCACCCGGACCTCTGCCGGTCCTTGAGACGTCTCCGTCGGGTCTTTCTCTCTGCCGGGCAACTCGGTACGTCGAGAATATCTCTCCGCGGTAGATTCGAGCACCTCAACTAAAAAATAAAAAAATCTTCCTAGCGCGTAGCTTCTGATCAGGGTGGCGACTCGAGACCCAGAAAGCAAAAACGTTATCTGAATCGGTGGCAGGAGTCCCCTTGCACCCGTCAGTCGAAGAATCACGTGAAAATACATATCTTATGTATATTTCCAGTGTTAATTTTACCGTGAAACGCATTGGCATCATAGAGATCTCAACTATTAGGATCGTGAACCATGCCTACCAGATTTATTTCATGGCAGGTATATACAACGGGAAAAAGTTAGTTTACGTCAGATGTAAAATTGTCGTTGGTGACTTTTCTCTTTAACGGCGGAAACTTTGTCGCGGGAGTGCTTCGCGAGGTGACGTAGGTCGCCAAGAGTAGAAACAGTGGAAAACATCCTTGAATCGAAAGCAAGATATATATAGATATAGGCCCGAGTGTGTATCTCGCGTATAGTTATATACAAAGCAGCATACACGTATCCCGTTAACGCGCATGCATTAGGTACCTACGTACAGCGGAAGGTAGGAAAATGTCAGCCGCTCGGCCACTTCTCCACGTCGTCCGTCGTCAGCGCTACTGACAATGGCTGAACTTTTCTCATTAGCATTCCGAGCGGAGTCCAATTTCCGCCTTGCGCTTAAGAATTTCGTCATTTGAATTTTACCCGAGAGATGGCGCTCTCTTTTTCAATGCTCTCGCAATACACGCGAGCCTCGACCTTCCACGTGTGGCAGATTCAGTGACGGGTGCTCGAGTTCGGTTAAACTGTGGGATCAAACGGAAGTACCTGGACTTGTAGAGGGATCGATACCAGGACTGGTATCGGCATGGCCGGTGTACCTAAACTGGTACCGGGGCAACTCGATAAACGGTTCGCGTCCTCGTCCCAATTTGAATCTCCCTAAGGAGTTCCGCTTTGAATAGGATGCTGAAGGGGCGCCTTAGCTTTAACCGGATATAGCCGGATGGCTCCTCAAAAGGAGGAACTTCCACCTGGTGGTATCGCGATACTCGAATCCCTTGGATCTCCCGTGCTTCCACGTTATCCGAGTACTTACCGCAGAGGACGTCCTCTTGCGTCAAAGTAAAAATAATCGAGCGAAAGAGACGAGAGTCGGGGAGGTGAGGAGGTCGATGCCGGAGGCTGCGTCGGGGCGAAGGGATGGATCACCAATAATTACGCAATGAGGGAGGATTACGTCGAAAGCTTCCACGGCTCGGAGTTCTTTTCTGGACCCAATGCCTTTGTAATAAGTTGGACTCCGCCCTTCCACCCCCCAGCATCCCTCTGCGAGGGTTCTCAACCCTCGTTTTGTTCCGTCTGAGAAAGAGGGTCGGGTCCATCGGTATTCAGTGTCACCCAGAAGCGAATTCAGTGTCCTCTCAGCACGTGTCCTCTTGGCGAGGGTGTTGAGGGTGGTGGGTGGTAAAGAGGGTGGCTCGTAGTTGCGACCAAGGAAAAAGGATACGGCGGAGGCGGTGGCACGTTTGTTAAACACAGATGCACCGGATCGCCTATCCTTTAGGGAGCGTCGGTGGTAACGGCGTCGACGTAGACGTCGGCGTCGACGTCGTTGGGAAGCCGCTCGGGGACTACACGCAGAGAAACGCCTTTCAATGGCGCTCCGCGGCTTGCATACATTTGCCGTTCTTGTTGGCCCAGATTAAAGGGAAGCTTTATACTCGAGGCCGTTATTAATCTTCGGGAGAGCTGACTCGGCTCTAGCAGGATAGCGAAGGGGGGGCAGAGGATGCTGGAGGTAAAGAAAGAAAATGAAAAAGAAAAGCGATGACTATATACACCGGCTACAAGAACCTTCGAGACCAAAGAGGTTTGACCTTAGGAAAACGGAGAACCCCTATTTTCGTGACGCGTCCCCCCCCCCTGTCTTCTTCCTTACTCACGAGATCGAATTGCTTAATGTGAATTCTTAATATTCTTCAGTCTCCCCGTCTCTCAGCCTTTGAGATGGGATTTAATTCTGGTCCTTGCGGATGCTGCGTCTCGGGAAGGAGCCAACTTGAAGATCGTGATATTTCATTAAGACGACGAGGGGTCCTTCGTCGATACAGATCATCGGAGGCGGAGGCTGGGGGATGGGGGTGGGGGGTGGAGATCTCCCGGAGAGATCTGATATCAAACTGCTCTCATTGCCCTACCAGCCCATCTTGATATCCCATTATTCAAAGCCCGTGAGAATCCTCTCCGTGCTTTCGGCCAATTTCCCTTGTTTATAGTCCACCCGTCAAAGAGGATCTCCTCTGGACCACTCCGACGCACAGCCAAGAAGTATCCGTAGCGTCGCGACGTCCCGCGTCCCTCCGTTCTCGCTCGCTCCTCCCGATGAATCTTTCTTGAGATTCTTAAGCCCTCGAAAGACCTCGAGCATCGGGAAGGGTATACTCGAACTAAAGGTTCCTGTCTTTTTTTTTTTCATCCACCTTTTCCTCGGGCTCTCCCGAGGGTGGCAATCGTTTCCCTTCAATTTGATTACGTAACCGCCAGAAGCACGGGCGACGCATAAATCACGATTTTAATACGGACGATCCAGGACCCCTGCCCCTTCTTCGTCTTCTTCCACTTCCTTTCCCTCCTTCGGCCTTATACTCCTCTGAGCGCTGCTCCCGTACAAATACAGTATAGCTATCTATACGTAGACGTGTATAAGGGCAGGCACGTTTATACCTCGGGCTTCGGAAACGGGATTGGGAGAACGAGGGAACGAGGGAATGAGGGAATCAAGGAGGGAACAGAAAAGGTCTTAGAGACAATCCTGGGATCGTTTTGACTTATTGCTTCGTGCTTCGACCGGCGCTGGCAGCCTCTTCTGATCCTTATAATTTGCTTCGTTTCTTTTTCCCCTAGGGAGTCTCTTTCTATGGGGGGTAAGGAGTTATCGAGAGGGTTACACACTGTGTACTTTAAGCTGGGCTCAAGAACAGGATCTCTTAGAATCTTCTTCTACCTCTACCTCTCTCTCTCTCTTTCTTTCTATCCTTTTTTACTTGGTTTCTCCAATTTCGTCTTTCATTCCTTCGCTACCCTCTGAAGCAGTGAAAAAAAGATCCTAGCATCATACATACTCTGGTATTAGGATGGGGAAAGCCAAGCGCTCGATATATAGTATACGTAAATATATGTATATATATATATATATATATATATATAGTAGAGGGTTGATTTTACGGGCCGATTCGACGCCTCGATCAAACGTTACTAGGATTATTGATGATCTGGCTCTAGTATATGACAGAATATTCAGCCTGATGGAACGAGGTCAAGTTTCGCGCGTCGAACTACGCTGTGCTGTCATCGCTGAAGGATTGATCACCAGTGGTTCTTCTTCCCTTTCCAAACCGGTCCCGGACTATTTCCAATCTCACTCTACTTCTACTTCCACCTACTCACGTCAACCTCACAGCCACCGGAATCACGCCGCAGCATATATACCCTTAGATACAGTCTATATTCACGGTATATCTATATATTTATATATCCCGTCTTTATATTCCAATTCGCATCCCTACCTTACCGACTGATCTATCTTTACGGCTTTTCTATACCGGAACAGAAAATTTTTCCCAAAAAAGTGACGTGCATACGTATATATTTAGAATATATAGGATATATAGAAATGAGAAAAATTTCCAATGTACCCGGGAGAGTTTCGCGAAGGAAGTTGTCACGACTAAGTCTCTACGTAGCTACGTAAAGAGATAAAGTAGGTATTGTAGCTTCTTGGGAGAAAGAGACAGACATGGGAGAGGAGAGTCGTCAGGATCAAAGAATTCTTTGTCGGTAAGGTAGGTAGGCTCTATGAGCGTCGCAGGTACGTGCATCGCCATCCGCCTCTTCGGCCACCCTCTGTTGTTAGTACGACCAAGAGTTAACGAGGCACCCTGTCAGAGGTATCGAGCAACCCTCGTGCGATCCAGTAATAAATATAGAGAAAAACATCTCGATTTGTTTTCTTGGATAAAAGCACGTTTTACTTCAGGACAATAATTATTTTCCACCTTGTTTACTTCCGTCTGCCATTTTTCCTTATGCAGCCCAGAAACACTTCCCTTTGTTCTTTAAGTTTCTCCCATTCAGTTTTCTCGCAAACAAGGACCAATTTTCCTCATGACAAGGCAACGGACTGAGGTATCCCTTCGGAGTGTCAAGTGACGCTGGTGGTACCATTATCCGTGACAAAGGGACGCGAAGACACGGACGATCCAGCGCGTGGACCATGACCGGAAGTTGACCCTACCCCATGCCACTCGTAGATCGATAGCCTCGAATCTGCGTAGAAAGTAATATCCTGTCCACCAGAAGTTTCGGCGACCTCAGGATCCTCCTCTGCCACTGTCTGGTCCTCCTCCTGAGATTATACCTTAAAAAGTAACGATATCCTCTTATTGTTGCTCGCCCGTCGGATAAGGAATTTCTTGTGCTTGCTGAATATTATTTTCAACATCCCTAAGGTCGTCCGGGAACCCTCGTCAACCCTTGGGAGAAAGCCATTGTAGCATGGATGATGAGCAATGACCTCGCTCCGAGACGATGACGCGTCAGTCGGTCAAGAAGATCTGGGAATGATGGGGCGAGCGAGTGGGGCAGGGGGGGGGGAGAAAAAAGAAATAAGGAAAAACAAAGAAAATGGACACAGCGCCTAAGGAGGGATATATCCTGGCCGCATCGCACCGTGACAAATCAAGATGGAGGAGCCTCGGACACAAAGCAACGACGTTCGCTTCGGCTTCCGATGCTATCCATCTTCCGGAACTGCCGGGTAAATCCGCTTTGTGCGTTTGAAAGGTCGCGCCCCGCGCTGCTGGTTTAACTTCGATACACCGAAGATCAATGCATTATTTATGGGAGTTATCGAATAGATTGGCTCCCTGCCTTGAGACGGGACCTCGGCAAGTCTTCCTCAATGAACGTATCGGACGCCATTAGCGTGACAGGGTAGAAAAGAGAAGCTGACTTCCGGGCGAGGCTGCGTTTTCGATACTTTTGACAGGGACGTAAAAAGACGGCAACACTGTATATCAATATATCCTGTGTGTAATCTTTTTACAGGGTTCAACGGAGAGTATCGAAATGAACGCATTTTGGATTAATGATGGTATAGGGGTTGCTCTAGGGTATCGAGGGGGATGAAAAAAAAGTCATCAGCCATTTAGGTTCGAATATTTGATAAAATGGCGGACAGGACTCGAGCGGATTGGAAGACCCGTATAATATACTCTACTTCACGAATGGAACCTCCGAATGAACCTTCGCTCCTCGGTTGGCCTGTAGCTCGAGGAAAGATTACGCGAGGGTTACTGTCTCTCTCTCTCTCTCCCTTACCCTCCCACTGCGATCACGCTCTCTCCTACCATAGATACTCAACTCGGAAACTTTTTTCATGCTGAGCAAATCGAATGAATTTTATCTACACCCCGCAGTACTCTCGGCCAGGGTTGAATCCCTATTTCTAGCTGAGGTAGGTACGTCATCGCAATGCCCCCCCCCCCTCTCCCCTCGTAACCTTCTTCTTAAGGGTGGCTACGTATAGTCTCGTTCCAGTTCACCCGGCAAGACCCCCTAAAGCTATCCGAAAGCCTTACTCCGCTAGCCAGCCATACTTTCCAAGTTTCTCATTTCATTTCATCAACTTGATCCGGACTTTCGATGCCTCAACCTTATTCTCTACCTTTTTGTGGTAGCCCCGCTCTCCTAGCAACCTCATCGGTCCACCGTTCTAGAACTTTCCCTTCGGCTCCTTCACTCTGCTATCACACGTTAGCAGTCACCCTAGTTAGCAATGGAACGCGGTATAGACTTCCGGCATCGAGCCTCGATCAATGATGCCTCGCTTTGCCTTGGGTATATACCTATATACGTCCTTTTCTTATATTTTATCCATGTCTCTATATATGTATACACGGTACTTTGAGATCCACTTGGAAGGTACGAAAGAGAATATCGGCAGACCCTAATTTGTCGAATTCTGGCAAAGGACAAAGAATGGAATATACCGACGTCGTGACGTCTTGACGTCGGAGTCACGAAGATACCAAGAAAAAGCTTTGAGCAATCGTACGTAGTGGTAACGTAAGGGTCGTCCCGTAATTTAAAAAGTCCCAGACTTCGAAATGAAGTTTCGCATGACGTATTTCTGTTTTAGGCATCCCATCCCTTGATACCAATGATGGCCCAAGGCCTTCTTCTTTGATTTCCCCGACATCCGCAGGATCCCCAGCATCCCTCCAGGCTACAATTCTAAATCCATCCCCCTGCACCACCACCGTCTTGGAACTTCACCTTCTCACTAGTTTTCCACCTTTCCGTCTCTGCAACTCGTTTCCTTCGTTTCTCCGTCCCCGCCCCTCCCCACCTTCCACCTACCGACCCTTCATGCGGATGATTTCAATGCGATTCCGTGCCAGCTCGTTCCAAGCTTCGCTGCAGAAATTACTGGATTCTCTGGACCGTTTCATCTTTTTATCCCCCTTCCACCCTCGTCTTGTCTCTTTCTCCCCCCCCCTCTCTTTCCCCTCTCCTGGCTAGACCCCTACCAACTCGACTAACGGACATTACGAGGCACCACCGTCTCTCTCAGTCAGACTGTCAGACTATTCCTAGTCTTGCTATACTGATTCATGGAACTTGGATCATTTGGACCAAGAGAATTACTTAGCAAGCTCCTGTTCCCATCTTCTTTATGTATCCCCACAGAATACACACATTTAGTATCCTATTACGTATCTCGTACTTTTGTATTTGAATTCTCTCATCCTCTGGGCAGCTTGATCGAAGGGTGGTTTGCCGAGACCACCGTGGAACGCTGCCGAGTCCTGAGTTACTCAACAGAATCGACTGGATTTCGAATACAATTGAATACAAGCGGGACGCGGATGATTTGACGGGAGTACAAAGAGCCTGAGCGGATGCTGGGATCTGCAGTGTCACGACACCCCTTAAAAGCAAGACGTATATATATACAGTATATATAAAATAAGAGAATACAGAGTTCCGCCTTTTTCCTGAACGCTCAGAGTCTCGAAACGATCTCTTCTATAACCAACAAACCCAGCCCCGGCTTCTTGACTCCAATACGATAAACCATATCGTCCGAATTCGCAATTTACGACTGACGCTGAGCTTGCTTCGACGTCGCGTTGCTGACACTTTTCTTTGACGTTTTAAACGTCAATTTCTGGCTTTAACAGTCAACCCATGTAAATGTCTCACGACTTTCATGCCTGCTAATTCGTATTTTCTGTTTTTCGTGGTATCTGATAGTGGGCCGAGGTCAAAAGTCAATTTCTTAAAAACGTGTGAACCCAGCATTGCCCCAGAAGTGATTGGGTCCAATGTTATCGATCCTACAGTCAACCAATGATCTGCCGATCTTGGGAGCCGAATCTGCACCAACTTCGGTAAGACCGGCTGCACTGGGCTTGTTTTAACGTCGGATAAGGTCAAACACATATCCCCTCGTTCGTTTTCTAAAGCCTCCGTCACAGGGCGAACTTACGAGAGCATTTCGTAATCGCGTTGATGCACGCGATTCATCATCGTCCTGACGTGTTTTCAACGTCCTCCCACGCGAAGAGCGTCGTCGTATCGTCTGCGCCAGTTTTGGTCCTGCGGACCCGGCTTTATTCCGATACAGTATCGGAATATCAGAGTATCCGTCGGGTTTTCCAAAGGCTGCCTGGCGCCTGCCACCTGACGTTCTCGTTATGGATTAGCCCAGGAACCGTTTGGATAGCGCTCTCGGGTATGACGTATGCAGATATATTCAGTTACGTCATACGTATCATATATAGGTATACACAGAGGGAGTAACTATACGTCCGAAACGTACAGTACCTGCTCGACTTGATGGAGGAGCGTAAAGAACACCACTCATCTATATATATATAGATAAGCAATTTCCATTCTGTCAAAATACTGTCAATCTTAGGATGACGTGACAGACGCATTTTGGCAGAGGGTATAAGCATCACTGGGTTATGGTATTGACATTCTCCAACAATATTCCAAGGATACGTCTAAGGGATCTTAAGACGTGGGGAGGGGGTGGTGGGGTGCTAATCCGGTTGAGCAACTATTCAAACTATTCGAGCCGCCTCAAGGAATTTCACGGTATTTCGGGATACCTGGTGATCGGTGGTGAGTTTCCCACATGGGTGTAGGAGAGGCTTGAAATATCAGGCTAGGGGCTGTAGTTGGACCAGTCAAGGTACCGGACGACAGCTTGGTACCTATATCTATTGTATAGTCGGTTCGATATAACGCTGCCTGAAATTTGGCTTTTGGACGCTCGTACAATTTGTCTTATACAGGTGATAGGGCGACGAGGGTGCTGGATGATCTGGAGGGAATTTCGCACGTTAGGGGATGGTCGAGTAAGTGTGATTGAACGGCACTAGGTAACAATCGCCATTATAAGGAAGACAATAACGGTGGGAATATGTAACGATTTGTATACGTCAGCCGTCTAAAAGCCGGCGATAATAAAAGCTAACGCGTTGAATGGCCCGAGGGGTTGAAACGTGGACGTGACGTCGCACCTGGCACCCCGACGCTCTTTACGTTATTATATCGAGAATTCCTCAAGTCTCGCCCACATCATCGCGATCGTTATACCCGGTGCGACAGCGTCAAGCCTGCCCGACGTGGCTTTTCGCTCGACGGTAAGACGAGTTGAGGGTGAAATAAATGGGTATTTTTTTTCTCCCAGCGATTCATTGGATTTTGATATATTTTTTTCTACAGTCAAAGGAACAGTCTGTCTTGGTCCTGGCGCGAGATCCGAAGACAGGGGTCGATCGAGAAGAGGCAGGGGTAACAACGTGAACTTCTAAGGGGTCAAAGGACGAGTCGATAATCAAGCGGGGCCAATCAAGCCGAAATAGCTCGGACGCGAGCGGGAAGGAACGGGAAATGCTGAATTGGGAAACTCGGGGAAAATGGCCGAGTACAGTCGCTAACGGTTTTTGGGGGTGCTGGGGGGGGGGGGGGGTGCGGGTTTGGATTTGAGGAAAAGTCACTGGCACGGGCCAGTTCTCATGGAACGATCGGTGGCAGCTCGCCAGGGGCTCGTAAAAAAAAAAAGTGTATTAATTTTACGACATCGTTAAAGTCGCGCCTTGAGAAGAGGCACTGGAGGCTTTTTATGCGTGGCTATCGATATAAGTCAGGGGATGGATATATGGATCATCCCTTGGGAACGAGTACTATCTGTACCGTGTATAAAAATACTTGCAGTCCCAGCTTCGTACGCGTCGATTGGCTATATAGACCTCCAATGTGTTTGACGTGCTGGGGGATTAAATACCAAGGGGATGAAATCAAGGTGCGCTAAGTCAGACCCAACTCCGTAAGGGTGGACTTGACTCCGTTGCCGTCTATAGGGTTACCTATAGGGGCTATATACGGAGCCGGGGCTGAAGGTAGAATACGGTCTACGGGTATTGGGGTATAGGCGTGTAGAGTTAGAGGCTAGGACCAAGGGTAGCTGGGGGGTGGTGATTGATGGAGGCGGGTTAGCTTTCCGTATCGGCTGTTAGGAGATTGACCCCCTGTCAGGGGTTTCTATTAGGCCGGTCCTCGATCCTCCGGGCACGCTCTCGAAGCAGGCCCGTTCACGCCACCAGGGGGATAGATCAATTTGTGTATCGTCGAAAGCCACCCCCTTACTCGTCATCCAGAATTTCCCGCTACTCTTTCAGTCATCTATATTCTCAAAGAGATCCGTACATTCGTAACAAAGGCTCCGAGCCGTCCGGGAGGCTCTGCCAGGGGTAAACAGTAAGAAGGTGAGGTAGGGGATGAAACTTAATAGAGGGTGGAAAAGTCATCGATTCCCCGGTGAGACCGAATGAAAAGGACCCGTGTGATTGGTGAACGGGCGAGAAGAGTTCGTAAGTCGATCGCCAGGGGATGGAATGACTTTTCCGGACGATTTACCTAGGTATTTATTTGGCCCTCGGCAAACCCCCGGCCAACCCCCCCCCCTTTGCAACCCCCTGGCTCTACGACGCTTATCCATCTACGGTACCCTCCTCTTCCCACCCCTTTCCTCATTTCGCTGGAAAATCTCAGGGTAGATATAGACAGGACCCATCGTCTTCGCGAGAAAAAAAAATAGATACCACCCTCTACCTCAATTTTACCATGGAGACAAACTAGGGGTTGACTTCCTTCTACGGTGTTACGTAAAACCACCCTTAGTAATTTTCTAAGACCAAACACCAAGAGCCTTCCTGAACTTGTCAACTGTCTGAATATACCCTCGGGATCGCTGAACGACTTTTCTCTAAAATTAAGGGTAGTTTACCCCCCCCCCCCCTCCTGGTCGCTACCAGTAAATTTCTCAACTTCCTGAACCCAGTCTTTGCCGGACCTCCGAGCAGAACTAACTGCCAGAAACTCTGGTACCACGGACGAAACTGGTTAAGGGATGAATTTAGGGGTAAGAATAGGTAGTCTAAGACTTCAGATCGTCTCGGAAACAAGTTCGGTACAGGTCCATTCAGAAATGGTGACTCCTCGAGAAATACCGATATACCCATAACGAACAACGAACGATTTATCCTTCGTTTAGATTTCCTCGAGAAAAACTACCCTATATTACTTGAGGACTTCTAACGCAGTATTGCGTCTCTTTCGTGAGACCCAATAAAGGTTATCCCATTGCCAGGGTAGTAAACTCATTCGATATGAACGAAACGCTTTGCCCTAGAAGCTTCCAGTCGAAATTACAATCGACGCCGACGCCCGTCTAGCGGCGTCTAACTCGAGATACTCTCACGGAGATAATCAGCACCGAAATCATTTCCCATCAGTAGCGATAACAATATACTATTAAGTTCTGTGAATTCGTGTAACAATGTTTACCCTGTGCTGTACTATAACCCATACTGTACAGCGTCTCTATATATACGTTTCATCGTACCAATTCACCGTTTTGCCTTTACAACAATATCACAGCCATATCCCCTATATTCGTCTCTTTCGTACATATCAGCCACGCTAAGAGATTATTGATAACCCGAAGTTAAGCACGTACAGGATTCCTCAAATTCATTAGTATTCAAGAGAATCGCACAGCAATCAGGGATATCGTAATTAAGCATTCTGTCGGCCAACCGGCGTCCTCGTCCAAGAGTTTCTCTATGGTAAATTGGGGTAGCCAGTTTGACAAGGGTGATCTAGATTATACAATTTTGAGGAAAAAAAAAGTTCCACTACTTCCGGTTTGTCTTGGACAGATTTCGACGACCGATTGCGGGCAATACCTGATATTTTCAAAATCCAATCCACGAACCCCCGTCGCACCCTCGACTCCCTGGTGGGTGGCTTAAGGCCAAAGGTAAAAGGTCGGTTCTCGTGGAACGTCGGTAGCAGATTAATCATCGCTTGCTTTTAATATCGCAACCCTTCCCCTCAGTCCCTCCTGCCATTCGTGATAGAATCAATAGTCATTTTCATTGAACGCCCCCTGTAATTTATTAATTCATTTCTGTGAGCTGGCGAGGGGTCGGGAGTTAAGTTACCCTCGTGCTCGTAGCTGACAGGTCGACCAATAATTCTTGAGCCGGCCGCTAAACGCTTTCCAATTATTTGTCCTGGAAATTAAATTTCACTGCTCGCTGCGTTCGAGTTAGTGGGGCCAACAGGTACGTTAAATGAGAAGATAAATATGTCAGGTAAAGTAACGGGAAAGGTCTATAGCCTTTGGTTTAATCTGTAAGTAATATTCCATAGGGTATACTATAGATATATATTGTATGTATTGCATATAGGTATAGTAGATGTGATACTTTTCAGACTATAGCTAACACTGAACGATCTTTGAATTTCCGTAGGATGCTGTATTCGATTCACGTATAGTTTACCTTGGGAAATCGAGCGCAAATGGCGGATTGACTGCGATATGTAAATTGTGAATCTTACGCGGCTTATATGGTGGTTCGTGAGAAATTTGAGAACGAGGTAAAAATGCTGTGTCGAGGTTGGTAATGGAAATTGTAAAATTAGATTTACTTCTGTTTGGCTTTGATTCACGTTTTATTTCGTCGTTTCTTCGTTTCTTGTAAATATTATTTTTTTCTTTTTCTTTCTTTCAGAAATCGTGACGAGCATATACGTATATACAGTATAGTTGCGAATTTCAAATCGTAATGGATTTCTGCTCCGAAGGGACTAAGTAAATTTAAAAGGCACGATCATGGTTAATAAAATTTCGAACGCGCCAATCAGTATGAATGGAGATTTGTTAGTATTGTCTGAGGAAGTTGGTAGTTTCTCAAGATCTTTTTTTTTCTGTAAACTTTTTTTTCTGTTTTATCGACCGTCGCCGAGCTCTCTATAGAAATATTAAACGAACTTCCTGCCACTCGGTCGGTAAAGGAAAATAATAAATGTGTACAATTTTCAACGCCAGACTGTTTACTATATATGTTGTCATTTGCTGTGCAGCATCCTGGTCCAGAATTCATCTTGGATTAGCGTGTATATAAGTGTACACTGGATTACTCATTTATGTCAAGTCTGTTTGAAGAGGCTGTGGAATAGCGGAGTTTATCTCGACTGATCCTACGATTTGCCTTTGGCTACGTTTCCATTTCTGTTCAGCCATCGCGAATGTACAAATAGAAATTAGATTTTGACTTTCAGTTACTTTAATAAAGATGAAAGGGACCGGAAAGCGAATGCCAGGCAATTGTATTATACAGAGTTTCATCTCTCGGGAGAATCGAATAGAAAATTCGATACAAGCAGTGATAATGGTTTAGATTGCAGCTCTGTAGATTAAAATATATCAATGATCAATATAAATATTAAAATTGAAAAAAAAAATTTTTTTTAACAGACTACGTATCTCACGATGATATTAATTAGTACAGATTAATTGAAATTATATTCCATCAGTTTAATTGAAATATTGCGACAGTTTTTTTTTTCATATTGGGTGTGCCTTTGTGTTTCCATACGGAGTCCATTATCTCATTAAAAAAGACCACGTGTACTGTACATATTTGCATTACTATCCTTTGCAGAGGAAAAAAAAAGTGAATTTCATTACCCGATACATCGTCGTTTCCAGGAATACAGAAATTTTATTTTTTTCGTTAATTTCCCAAATTTTCAATTCGTCAAAATGATACGAAACCCAGGAATAAAAATCTTGTTGTATATTTCGTCGATTTTATTTTCCCTTTGGAAATCCAATAAAAAGCATAATATCCGAATATGTCTAACGGTTAAAAGAAATCGAGCTAAATTTACAAAGTATTCGTATGCTAGTGTGATTCAGGCTTCGATAGGTTTCCCAAAGGAAGATAAACCCAATATAAATCGATCGTTCACCAGCATTTCATTGGTCTTTCAGTAAACTAGAATGTTGCCACCCTAAAGTGGCTTCGTGATGATACAATAGAATACCATATCCACATAGCTACAATATGATAATACACTAATACCCATATATCAAGAGCGCATCAGACCAGGAAAATTATTGACGTATACAACGATAAAAAGTGCAAGAAAAAAAAAGGAAAAATTACCCAGACCAAAATGTCAGTCAAAATCACAAAAATGAATATTTCCAGTCACATATCGCGCATCAAATCGGTACGCGATGGAGAGCATATGCCGACGATTCTTTTTTGCAACCACATCGACGTCGACGTCGGTATTGACGTTGACAGTGACGTTGACGTCGAACCGAATGGTTGTAGGGGTAGAGTGCTGCCTGCCAGGCTATTGGGTTTCCAATAAAAGCTGCGTTTCCCTGCTGTTTCCAGCCAGACTCGAATCCCACTCGTTTGATTTACGAGACAATTTTTTTTCTTTTTCCTTTTTTTTTTCCCCCCTCGTCACACCAGACTAGCAACGGCCACAGCTAATAAGGCTGTTTACATCGATTGAAGCGACGTCGTCGAACTCGTTAACGGTACAATTGGCTCGACGTCGTAGACGACTGTGTTAACGTGTCCAGGACGGTAAGACAGGATATCGATCGACGCATAATCGTAGAGAATCCTTTATATCCTGAAAGTACATATATATACATATCCCAAGGATGATTCCAGCAAGGACTCTAACTCTTCTCCCGAAGGCAATAACGTCGGAGCTACCCAGTGGGTAGGGGAAGGCAATTGAGAATAGACGCCCGACGTCGGGCATCGTCCTGAATCAAGGATCCAGCATCTCACTCCAAGGACGAAATCCCGGAAAACCCGTCTTTATATTCGAGAATGACTATCGGCATTTCCAATCGCATCGTCCTTTAACGTCCTGTCGTTGACGTACGACCTGGACGAAGAGAGTCGAGTGAGGCTACCGTGAGCAGAAAAAAAAAAGAAACCCTTTCTCCCGACGCATTTCTGAAATTACGATATCCTGTCCCACGAAGCAAGGATATGCTCTCCCATTCGCGCCAACGTGGTCCAGCAGCATCCGATCCCATTCGCCGGCCAATCCACTCCCATGAATATTAATTGTCAATTAAAACCGACGTCGCATCCCAGCGCGTCGGGCCAGCGTCGCAGTTGGACATGGCTGATCTCGTCGATCGGAGCTTTTCGTCCTACGGATCGTTAAAGCTTCCCAATGGACCATCGGAATTACTCTCCGAGCGAACGAGACCGATCGGGACCGGTCCACAAGTTTTTCTTTAAATAAACGTCAGTTTGATATTACGTAGCTGTTCAGGTCAAGTTAGGTTAGGTACCCGATGCGTCACTCAACGGCACTTTTGCCAGTTTCGCCTTCTGCGAATTCATACGATATCGATCCGACGATTTACTCCTCGGACAAAATGCTTTTCCAACTTTGACGTGAAGCTTCGTCGAATTCAGTTATAACTCGGCGCTTTATATACGGTTAGAAACGTTTTCGCGAGTTATATTCCCCCTCTTGGCCCTTTCGTCCCAATGGTATCAGATCGTCCTCCCTTCTCGATATTTTACTTATTTCCTTCATCCCGTAACCCCACTAGCCCTCTACGACACTTTTCTATTCCACTTATATACCCTTCGTCCCCTTTAGTATATATAGCTATTAAAAAAAAGGCTGCGTGGTAAAAGTGGCAAGGATCCTTTACTTTACGAAGGAGAAGGAGCAGTCTCGTTTCCTGAGGGCTGAGGGGGTAGTAGTACGATTAATATTATAAGCGGTTTAGAGTCGAGCGATGCCGAGAGGACACTCGAAGCTACTTTCTTCAAGAGACTCTCGCACGCCAGTGAAAGCACTGAAGCATCTGCATGTTAATTTCTGTAAAGGGACATTCCTGATACTCGTCTTTCAGTCGTGGTCCCTAACGAGAGTTCAGCAGGAGGCACTGTGATTACTGTTAGCGACCCACGATCGGATCTTCGATTCAATATTTTTGACACTTACGAAGTTGAAGGGATTTTTTATTTTTTATTTTTTTTATTACAGAAGAGCCATACTGACGAATCCTGATCTGTTGCCAACTTCACCCTGGAGCAGACTGCTCGAGGACGACTTCTGGGGTACTCCGTTACGTGAACGCGGTTCCCATGGGAGCTATAGACCCCTTTGTGTAGCCACTTTTCGGCTTAATCATCTCCTTGGTGGTTTGGACCCTCGAGGCTATCACCTCGTGAACGTCGCTCTGCACGCAGCCTGCGCTGGTCTGGTTGTTAGGGCGGCGAGGAAGGTTAATATTTATATCAGGGATATAATATATCTTGGATACGGGGTAGGTGTATTTAAGAGTATTTCTTTTTTATTTCAGATCTTACCGGGGCAGAATCTAGCGCAGGCCATAGCTGGTCTCCTCTTCGCAGTTCATCCGATTCACAGTGAGGCCGTAGCTGGGATCGTAGGTCGTGCCGACCTACTGGCCTGCCTTCTAACCCTGATCGCCTTCCTGGCGTACGCAGCGCACTCTGCCGAGAGTCGCTCGCCGATTCCGCTAGCCGTGACGTTGGTATCCTCCATCTTGGCCACCCTGGCCAAGGAGACCGGTATATCGTCCCTGGCCCTGTGCCTCCTGTGGGAGGTGTGTCGCGGGGAACCCGATAGGAAGGTGAGAGCACTTCATGTCGCGCGTAGAAGAGTGAAGTAGCGGGAGGTGGCAGGAAAAACGACAGCAGCCGCCAGGCCAGCTCCGTGAAATTGCTGAAGTCTTGCTGCGTTTCAATTTGCATGAGGGGCGTGCTGGAGGTGAAAACAATCTGAGCTTACGAAACGTCGGGATGCCGGGAGGTGACGCTGTTGAGGACTATGAGGTTGCTGATGATGCTGGCGCCGCTACACGGTCCTGTGCGTCGGTGGTTATAGCGTTGCTCGTGGTGGTTCTGGTAGTGGAGGTGGTTGCAGCGTGGCTAGGACAGGGAACTGATGCACGAGCCTCCCTGCTGCCATACGTTCTCCACCTCCCTCAGCCTCATCCTCCAATTTCCCAGCTCCTCCAGCAAGCAGCACCAGCAGCTTCACCACCTCCGGCTCGACTCCTCCACAGACTGCAGGAGCAACGCCGCTATCCCCCGCACGCCCGTCCGGATGCGCTGGGTGCACCAGACGCCTAGGGTGATGCATGTCGACCCCCTACAGAGGGTTGGAGGGATGCCAAGGGTCGTTCGCATTTCCCAGCGCTTCTCGACACCCTTTCCAGTCCGGGGTATAACGTCTTCTCGAATATCTTCAGTCTGGCATTAATCGGCTACGATAACCTTCCTAATAACGCGTGAAGACCTTCCTTCTGGGTCTATGGAGTTTTGGGCAGTTCATTGCCTCTCGGAAGTGGGCTACCCTTCAGGCAGAGGGTTCCGGTACTTCGCAGGGTTTGGGTATCGTCGACCAGCCTCCAAACTTTGCATCACAATAGGCAGCCATTATGTATGATTTAGGGTGCATGGAAGTGCGAGCACCATGGTCTTCGAAATTGGAAATGTTAGAGTATGTCTCATAACGCGTCGCGCACCTATTTCCATATTCCTTTTATCGCGATCTCCTTAGCCTCCATGCTCTTATCAGAAGAGGGTACTTGAATCGCAAAGAGAGAACGCTGGTTTATACCCATAATTGATTTGTACTATGAAGTTAGAAATGAGATCAAGATGCCCAAACGGCTCAGCTTGCACCAGGGTCTATCTAACGAATATCCTTGTTCCAGGGTACAAGCGGCTGGACCAGACGTCGCAGCGTGAGCGTCCTCTCAGGAGGGTTGCTGCTCCTGGTCCTGGGCAGATTGAAAGTGGGTGGCGCTCCTCCGGAGTTTGCCAGTGCCGACAACCCCACAGCCAGACATCCATCAAGGCTGGTTCGTGGTCTGACCTTCCTCTACCTACCAGCCGTCAGCGCCAGGATGCTGCTCTGTCCCAGTACTCTGAGCTTCGACTGGTCCATGGATGCTGTGCCCAGGATCACCAGTCTCCGGGACCCGCGCAACCTAGAGTCAGCATGCCTCTACGCCGCTTTAGCGGGAGCAGGACTTTGGGCGGCCCGGGGACTACGCGGAGGATCATCCTCGAGGTGTCCTGTCTGTTCCGGCAGAAGGACCGGCTGCCACACGGACAGATGCCGTGCAGCAAACAACAACAACGGCCCCATCGGCGTCTGTTACTGCCCCAAGAAGCCAATATCCTTCTCGAGCACCACCTTCCCCGCTGCCGTAGCCACCTCCATCGGCTTCCTGGCTCTTCCCTTTTTACCAGCCAGCAATCTTCTTTTCTACGTCGGCTTCGTCATCGCGGAGCGCGTTCTCTACTTACCCAGTGTCGGTTCCTGTCTCCTAATCGGTGCAGCCATTGCTGGGGCTTATCGTGTCGCCAGAAGAATCTCAAGAGCTTGGGGCAGGGCTGTGCTACTGATAACGGCTCTTCTACTAGCTATCATGTCAGCCAAGACACTCAGAAGAAATCTCGACTGGTACGACGAGGAGAGTCTCTACAGATCGGCGCTTCACGTGAATCCGCCGAAAGGTAAAGAAATATTTTTAGGCAATTTTTTGAAAAATAATAATCAACGAAGATAGTCAATTTTTGTCTTTTGAGTTTCGACGCTATTGCTTCGACGGTCTAATTTTTTTTTTTTTTTCATCGACGCAAAGAGTAGGTCACGTGCGGCTGAGGGGAACCGTGGGGACGAGGGGATGGAAATAAAGGGAAGCAAGAATATGGCCGCCTATCAACGAAATAACAGTGCTGCTAGAGAGAAGAGGGCTCGCGGTGGTGCTCGCAACACATTTTTCGTTTTTAATCTTCCCTTTGGACGATAGTGCAGGGTGTGTAGTGGAAGGCGGTCACGCGAGGTGCGGCAACGGGCCGCCACGCTCGCGTATTTTAATTGCGCCGACAGAAATTGCGTGTTACCGTGTTAACAGCCTCTGCTTCGGGAAATAAATTTGCATTCTGTTGGCTCAGGTCGGCGGGCGCCACTTCTCTACTCTACCCGTAACGCTCGTTGATTTAACTGCGTGTACACGCGTTACGCTACTCTAATTTCTCGTAGTCTCCCGTGCACAATATACCTGTACGTAACGCGCAAACACCGCTGTCCTACCGCGTCGGTGTATACACGTTTGTCAGAAGCTTAAGAAGCGATCCTGATTCCCTCCTACAAAATTATCCTGACCAAATTTACTCTACCCATTGCACCCTCTATCGCATAGGAAGGGACAGGCAGAAGGGACTCTAGCGAACTTCCTGGACCTGCTGGGTTTATCGCTCGTAAATAACACCAAGCAAGGAGGGTAGAATGTCAATATTTTATTGGCATCGGCGTATCGCGACTGGCTCTCTCTCTCTCTCTCTCTCTCTCTCTCTCTAATGTGAATCCCTACGGCGAAAATAAATCCCCTCCCCACGATCTTACCCTCTTAGGTTAGGATTCCTTGCGAAATTATGAGCGAACAAGAGAAACTGACAAAAGCGGAAGTTCTCAATATTGAGAAATGAAATAAAGAAAAGCCTACTTTGTGTAACAATAAATATAATACAATGTATATTATATATATTATTATTTTTTACTTTCAGCCTACGGAAATTTGGGAAGCGTACTGAGTGCTCAGGGACGAGTATCGGAGGCGGAGGAAGCCTTCGTACAAGCCCTTAGACACAGACCCAACATGGCGGACGTCCACTACAACCTGTAAGTGTAATGAAACATCCTCGACCGAAGTATCCGATGAGAAATTCCTCTTCATCCATTTCCGATAGTGTCTTTTATTTATTTTCTTCATTTTCCTCCGCACCCCCAACCGTCCACCCTGCCTCGCAGTGCAGAACGTACCGATGCGTAGCGCAAGATAAATTCCTGACCCGTGCAAGAAGCATGTATGGCAATACGTTACATTATATCTGTACCCCTATACAGTAAGAGTAACCGAGCTTCTCCCGTAAGGGATGATTCTTCCTGGTTTTCCAACCCCTCAACCAGAAACCTCTACCCCCGCCACGATTCCTCCTCCGTAGATGCACTCGGTGCATCTCTCGCTCGAGCTAAACTGTTTCCGTTCGATCCATATTTCTCGCTCGACATTCACCCTCGCGGATGAAGGGGTGGTTCTCCAGTCATAGTGGAGTAAGCCACGAAGTCGATAAGCCGACCGTAGTATACCAGTTGCACCTCCCCTGCACACTGGAGCCTCGCGATAAGCTCTTCCGGGTAGGTACCACCTAGGTACTATCCAGAGTAGCTAACCTAGCCACTCGGCACAGGATATAGGTACGTGAGCTGGGGCGTCTCACCGACGTCCCGACGACATACCCATTATCTGGGTTGACTCGACGCGACCGCTCCAAGAGTCTATCGCAGCTACGTCCGTGATGGGAAAAGGCTACTGCGCGCCTGTGAGACGCGATATAGGCTCCGAGGATGAGACCAGGTTAGCCAGAGCCAGTGGTTCCCTAACGACGTTACCCGACGTCAACCTCGACCTCACCAATGGGCCGCAGTAGCATCATAAACCGCCGGCAGCTCCACCATGAGTAAACACACAAGCCGCCTGCACGCTCAGATAAGCTTCCACCCGCGTCCCTTCCGGACATCGATCATTTGCCCTCGCACTGCCAACCCCACGGCGTGGCAAACTGGCCAGCCACTTCTGGGACTCGAAATGATGTTGAGGTTCGGATTCGCAAACACTCGGGAAGCGCTTTCAGCGTGGTACGACACGTACGAGGTTGGCAGCAGTGATGGTACCGGGAATGTGAGTTCGGATTATTACGTTCCGTCGTTAACGAAGTGTCACCGGAAGATGTTGAAATTAAAAATATCAAAGGGCTGATAAGCTGGTACATACGTGGGTACGTCATGAGGATCCAGGTTATCTCAAATCAAATGGGAAATTGATGAGCTCTCGGGTACCGTCAGAATGTCTTCCTGCCCTTGGCGTTTCGTATAGGGATGCTGGAGATCCGTTATCCTGTCTGTTTATATATATGTATACCATGTACAAGGGTGCATGTAGATGGCACTGTCGTACCGTTTGCACCCAGTCTGTTTGCCTGCTGACCACTTGAATATGTATCCCCGTTGAGCTTTGATTGTACGGACCAGGCATTTGCATACCAGGACTGTCCAGGTTACCTACTACTGGCATGGCAAGAGAGACTTCGCGTGCCGTGGACGCGGAATGCAAGCGGAGCATAACACTGGGGATCCCTAATAACGACGTCGCAGCGTCGCGACGCTCCAGCGCCGTTTCGGATCCGAGCGATATGGCAGTCTGGGAATTTTACCATGCGGATCTTCGCTGATGAAGTCCAGCGTTGATGAAGTTCTAGAATGTTCCATGGGGTTCTAAGGGTTTTATTTGATAATGTATATGCAATTGAACCCAAAGGGTTACGGGGCAGGGATTTTGAGTTACGGTTGAATAGAAAGACTTTTTTCGGGGGATACTTTCGAAATTTTCCTTTTTCTAAAGCCAAAAGTTTTCCAGCGTACAGTGGGAGCCTCTTGTTTGGCACAGCTTGTGAGAGGGACCTGACGAGGGCGACCGGGGTCTAGGGGGGGGGGACTTGGCCTGACTTCGAAAAGAGCCATAGCGTCTAGGAAGAGCAGTAGACGGTTCGGTATTCAGAAATTGCTATAGTTCCTGGGAAAAGAGATGGGACTCGGGTAGCAGTTTTCTGGATGGAGGCTGAGAATAGGGACGAGGATAGAGGGAAAAAAAAGATAGAGGGATGATGGTTAGACATGGGGACGGTGAGCAAGGCCAAAACTTCTTGCCCGAGTCAAACGGCCGGAAGAGGAACTAACCGTGCGGCGAGAATGAGCCTCGTAAAAATGTAAACTGTCTTTAACTGGGGAGGACTGTGGTGGACTGTGACGTCGGGGGGGTGAAGAGGGCGAGGTCGAAGATGGAGTTCAAAGGGGTAGGGAATGAAACTGAGAAACTTTGACTGGGAATCATAACCATGAGATTCGACCTCTTTAAGCGCATCCACAGCGACGAAAGCTCATTGCCAGAGAATATTACAGACTTATGGAACCACCTTCCGACCAACTCCGATACTTTAGTCAGGATTACAGAAAACGGAAGACACGTGTCCCGCCCTTATATAACGTTTGCCAATAAGCGTTCATCCGATCGTTTATGAAAAAAAGTATCCCTTCAGCCGGCACCGAGCTAACGAAGAAAACGAAGAGGAAAAATATGAGGACAAGGAGGATGGATACGACCAAAGAGGAAATATAAGCAGAACGCGGAAATGGAGTAATCTCCTTGATCTTACGAAAGATTCTCGACTCTCGGTTCGTTCGTTGTCGGTAAACTAGATCCCATGAATTAATTAGTTGGTAAACATGAAAGCGAGGGGCCAAGTCGTAAGGCACAAAGGAAGGTAGGAAAGGGCAAAGGTCAACGTTGAATATACTTTACATGTATATCTCTATATAATTATCTTTACGCGTTATCTAATAAGCCTTTTCCGAGAAATTCAATAATCACACATCATCAGAAAGGTGATAACGTAACCCTCGATCCTCCATGGTCTCTTTGATGTTAATGGGGGCATCCAGAGATGTTCACTCGGGTTCAGGATAACGAAGATCATGAGTTTTCGCACCTAGCGGATTGAGCTAATTAGTCAGCAGTCACTCATGAGGTTCGATGCTACGAGACATAACGATAGAGACCGAGAGAGAGAGAGAGAGAGAGAGAGAGAGAGAGGGGGGGGGGTGCTCCGGTGTATCTGTGGCTGGTGGGACGATCAATACCCGTGTGCCGTTGCCACGCGATTCTCTGTCTCTCTGTGTTCGCGATGCAACCTAACCTTAAAATACAATTATAATTCCTTTCCGTCCAGTAAACAGTGTGCCCATAGGTACATTTCTTTCCAAGCTCCTAGCTCCATCCAGTGCGTTTCCTCAATGACGCATGAAACGAAGCAGCGATTGAACAATGCTACCACGGATGAAGGTTTCAGTCCTGGGTCCATGGGTGCCCTCTTCGTCCAATCCGTAGACCCAGTATCCATCCTGAGCCACACGATCCCCGACCATCCCCAACAATATAAACCAACACCCCCACTGGGCAGTTACCACACTCAGCATGCTGTTCTGTCTCGCATGCGATATTACGAATAGCAGCCGACTGCTAGACCGTCTCTAATGATAGGTTGTTATCAGCCACAATGGTCGATCCTTACAGCTCTGTCTGCTGGAGGCAGATAATACGTCTGAGTAATGTTCGACCTAGTCCCTAGTACATGCAGCAGGACGGGATATTGGAAAATATGAAACTTTGGAAAAAAAAAGGTCGAGAATCAAGAAAAAACAATATCAATGTTGGACAACCGTCGGTTGAGTTTCCGAAACAGGGAGAGAGTCTGAGCGACGATCCAGAGAGAGAAATGGTCCAGAGGATGGCAGCTTCCGAAGCAACCACGCATAGCTAGGCAGTCAGGCAGCCGGGAAGACGGCTAAAGTCTCCTCGCAGACTTCGCCGTGCAAGCACAAAAAGTTGCTCCGTAACGAAAGTCATGTTTTATTAGGAAAGTTATTCGGGAATTAGCCGAAAACACGAGAGAGAGTTCCTCGGCCTCCACCCCGCCTCTCCCAAGGCGTAAAGGGGCGAGAGGGGGTCATTACGGAGGCTTCGAGGAAAACTTAGAGACCCCTGCCCTGGTCCCTTATGCCCCTCGTTTTCTTGGTCGTTCTTCACTCCCACCCTCCCCAGCCCACCGCCCACCCTTCTACCCTACACCCCCCCTCCACCCCACCCCATCAACCCGTCCCAAGCGACGGCGTCCTTAATAAGTGTTTTAACATCCCGCCTATAAATTTTACGTCGTGCAAAATTAGCACGGACCCAATCCCATAGTGTCAGTGTTAAACCCCATGGCTGGAACAATGCCGGTATAATAGGTCACGACTTTTATCGCTTCCTTCGTCTCGTCCTTGTCCTCCAGCAGCCTTTTTTTTTATCTCTGTCCGTTTCCTTCTCCCTTTAGCGGGCTTTAGGAATACTGGTCCAGGAATGGCTCCGATTCAAGACTCTTCCGATCCTGGCCATTCTGGATTTTCCGAAGGTAAGGGATGCTTCATCCCCCTTCGACCCGCTTCCCTACTATCCCTTTTCTACTTTCCTTCCTTTCCCATGGAAGAAGATAGGCCGAGAACGTCGGAGAGCCGATATCCGATAACCTCCACGGCCTGGTAGTCATTCTTCTCCTTTGCAATGGGGACGAGTCTCGAGATTCAAAACGACGGGAGGGTCGAGTTTAAAGCGTGTCGCTGCGATGGAAATTCAAGGTGAGATTTATGTCACGCGAACCGCATGAGGTTTGAAAATCGGGTGTCTCGGCTGTTCGGTCCCTCCTGTGAACTCGAAGGCGCCTGAATATGGCATTTCCGTCTGAAAAGTTGGCCAATAAGCACGGGAAAACAAGAAGAGACTCTTACTGAAATTTTACATAAACATAAGCAGTGACGTTAACGGTTTCAAAACAGGCGAATACATTGGAGCCACGTTTGACGGGGCTGCTGCTGCCGCCGCCGGCGGCGCTTTTAAACTTTGAGACGCCGGGCGTCGTCTTCTCAACAACGATGCGGTAGTTTTCTCTGGGAATCTCGAATTTTTTTTTTTTTTTGTTTTTTTCAATTCTTTTACCTCTTTTTACTTTTCCACCTCCGGTTTTGATTTCGAATGCGGACCTATACTTTCGAAAATGCCAGGCGATCGTATGTACTATGTATACGGAGCCTGGATACATATGCATAGGTTGGGTATATTTGTAATGTACACACTGTGCACAGTGTATACATGTACATTTTGTTTGGCAAAGCAGACAGAAGAAGAACCAGGAGAATGAAGGAAAACACGGAGACTATGCTTTTCTATCCGAGCACTGGAGCGTTCTATTATTGGAAGATCATCTACGAGCATTCTGTCGATTCTACGTCCACCCAGTTCTGGCCGTGCCGACCTAAGCTGTCCGTAAACGTCGTCTGTGTGGAAATTTACTGCACCTGCGAGAATAGCCTTACCGCAGGCAGAGTTCGACGTAATCTCAATCCTCACGTAGTAACTGTGGACGACCATTTAGTATTCCATCAGTGGACTTGATATCGATCGACGAACGTTAACACGTGTTTTATCCGAATTACGTAAATAGAGGGAGAGAGAGAGAGAGAGAGAGAGAGTGAGCTGGAGGGGGGGAAGATGGGACGAAAAGGGAAGAGCACTTTCGATGGCAGCCTAATCTGAATTCTTGATCGTCAAACACGCCACAAGGCGCCGCGACGCGTCGCACCACTCTGTTACCCTCCCTTCAGACCCCCCCACTCTGAAAACCCTCTATTGGCTCTCACATATGGCAGCCATCATTGATTCGTCCTGTTGTACAATCGAACAATCGAATCTTCAGGATACCGTAGCTCCGGTTGAAAATTTCCAATGCTTTGACGAATTTGTCGGTGACGGAGGGTGGAATCGTTCCTCGGCGTTTTCGAAATATTTTCAGTACTCTAATCCTTGTGCGAGTAAGAGGATTTTCTGGGAAATTCGTATTGCGTCATGGGAAATTTCAGAGATAGGTTCCGAGCTTATCTATATTATGCACAGCTGCTTAAACTGAGAGGTACAATGCGACGTCACTGTAATACCACCAGAGTTTCAGGTTTGTTCGGTTATTAGGAAATCAATGCGATTTCGGGATTATACCGGATAACGAAGTTTCGAAAGAAAGTTTTCAAAATGAAAATCCAAAACGTCGCCTTGCACAGGAGTTTTAAAATCAGACTGGTATAGACGCATTCACGCAGTGAATTCCAGTCGTAATCTCCGTCGGTAAAGAAGTTCGCCGTCAAATCTTACGACGTCGTAAGTCAACTGCACGCAGCCGACCCAGCGAGGCGTTTTAGTGCGAGTTGCTACAAAAGTCCAATTACAGTGTTAGAGAGCCCGAGTGCGGTTAGATAATTCAAATAAAGTCGCATAAAATAAAGTTTCGACGTGTGAAGAATTTAGAATTTAAAAAAAAAAGGAACACGTGCGTATAGCCACCGTAGGATATACGTATGGTGGGTATGATAAAATTTTATTGGTTATCTTACCGACGTAATTTTCTTCCCTGCAAGAAACGTCACCTCGGGGTCATCTTCGAAAACGACTTGCGAAATGTATCGTTCGAAATTCAAGACGTGACGACATAACCTATAATGGATTTTCGGAACGGTCGAATCGCGACGGTGCTGCCGCTACCCCGGGTGGCAGGAATCGCCGACTTTTCAATATCTCGACGTAAACATTTATTGGCTTCGCGAAATATCCTCCGAGTTTACCTCCCGACTTGCCAACCCTCCCTTTTATTGCTAACCACTGAGCCTTCTCTGTCGATATCTTCGACGATAATGCCAATCTCGCGCGGTACCATTTTCCAGCTTTGCATTACAAAGGAAGAAGACGGAAAGAGAAAAAAGAGCGAGTGGAGGAGGGTGAAAAAAAAAAAAAAAAGGAATTCCGTAAAAGTAACTCCAAAAGATTTCTCACAGACGCACCCCCCCCCCCCCCCCCTATAGGCAATTCCACGAAACTAGAAATAAGGGATGAAATATATTATATAAGTCAGAAATCGTGAAACGTGTCATTCGGTGACGTGGAATTATTAAACGAGAGAAAGACGAGAGAGATAAGAGGAGGAGGAGAAGGGAATATAGGAAATTCAAGTAAATCGTTGAAATTGTCCAAATTTTCAAGGGAAGCATCCCCTATATCCCAGTGGTAAGGATTTCCCCCATCATCCCCCTCCAGCCCCCAATCCTTTCTCTGCCACGGAATATTCAGCTCCCTGATAGTAAGAGTCATTCTGGCCATGGTCGTCGGCATCCCTGGAATCAAATGGCACAGCATCCCTTCCTCGTCCGGATGAATAATGCAGTGGTAGGATCATCTCGCACAGCAGTCGCTTCCTTGTCCATAAAGTCCCGGAATATTTTATTAACGGGCCAACGATAACGTCGATGATTTCATTTACGATAACTTTACGGGGTATAACTCAATAGGAATTACCCGCATGGTAACATCCATCGAAGCGTTTTCGAGCTTTCTAGGGAAATCCTCGTTATCCGTGACGTTGGTACCAGTGACGATCGAGACTTTAACGTCGACCGCGACGTCACTCGCACGTGCATTCGATTTCAAATATATATATATATATATATATATATATATATATACAGACATATAAAGGCAGCGTAGGGAGATAGTGGTAGATATATAGATATAGAGACAACAACAAAAGTACCACAACCAAGAGGGGTGGTAACCACCCTCTACAGGAACAAGGACGACCCTAGCCAGTGCATGGCTTTGGATCCATTTACATCGAACGTAGATGCATCCCCTTCGACTTTGAATTTATTTCTGGTCCATGGTAAGCTCTTCTTCCCGCAACCGCACTTTACGCTAATTGCCTACCATCTTGGCTCTCTGTATATTCGGCATACGAATAATTAAAATAATTGCGGTAGACATGCTTAAGGCTAACGTGCGGATATTACAATGATTAATTGAAACGGTAACGCGGTAAGATTATGTATCGCGGATAATAAAATGGATGCTGGGAAAATTCATCGGTTGCATATACGTATATCATATCTTAGAATTCGAACGAGATTTTAACCTGCGGTAGGTATTGTCCGCGCGAGAACAAATTTGGATAAATTAAGTCTGGCAGTCGTGTATGTTGAAGTTTTTCATATATATAGATATACTTTGGTGTACTTATCTTCGTACTTAGGCATCTTTTGTCTGTACGCTGTTAATAGGTATGTTACTCGAAGATCAATTTTGTATACAGCCTATCGGTGTGTATATGCAGAGAGAAGAGTTCGTCAACGTAGAAATTTGTGCGGGATGGAAAAATTCTCGAGTCAGCAACTTCAGCAGCGCGAGTGCAGTCGGGAGTTGTGCGAGGAAATTTAACACGGCACTCGGTAAGCGTCCGCACGATGGGAAACACGACCGAGTGGAAAATCAACGAACGCAATTGCATCGGAAAGTCGAAATCAGGATGAGCTTTTTCCTCTCGGTCTATATCTATGTATAGAGGATTTCACGTCTGCGTTTGCGTTTTCCGTACTTTCACGAAGCGCATTCCGCGCGATTGTGTTGGCAGCGTTACCGTAGTATTCATATTGGACGCTCGACAATTTCTCGGCTCACAAAGGATGTCGTTAATGATTTTTACTAGTGTCGCGTATAGAGCGTTTCGATGGTGGCCGCCATTTCGTAGTTGACAATTAAATTTTCTATAGAGAATAATATACAAAAAAAAAGAGATCGAAAATTTACCCGCTCTCAACGCTCTATTATTTTACACCAAGTGGATCAGTATGCATTATGCGGTATTAAATTAATCAATAACCAATCGATGAACCGATGGATGCTGGAGCGAGTAAAAAATACTGAAAAATATTCTAGGATTTTCAAAAAAAAAAATTACTCGATAAATTATGTATCTGCAGGGTGTATTTACCACTGTGGGAATACTCGCCGATAAAACCAATATCGTCGATCGATAAACGGGACATTGGAAATTGCCCGTAAAAGACGCTTTTACGTAGATTCGCGTAGAATTTCAAATCCGACTTATTTACGTCAAACAGACACTCCTGGCGAGTCTTCGGATTTCGCGGTGACATTAGTAATCCCTGACCCAACGAACGTTAACAGCATCAAATTTTTTTTTCCAAATTTACAAAAAACTTTTCAAACTTTTTTTTAGCTCCGTTACACAATTTTAGTTTACAACTAGATAAAGAGAAGCAATGACAACTATTGGGACCACCATAGTAAAATTGTCACAACAAATTTATGGGATTAATGAACCTAGATCATTTTGACAGGAAGTCGCAGGAATCATAAGGGATGTTAGAACGAAAGTAATGTTGGTACTGACCGAGAAGAATCTTTCTCCCCTAATGGAGGCTTAGACAGGATTCAATTTTCCCCGATCTCCGGCTAAACTAGCTTTGCTGAGTTAACCTCCGATAATATCAGAGATATATATATATATATATACACATAATCTACAGACTGTGTCCACGTTTCCGTCAATTCATCATTACCACCCCGGTAATTCACTGAAGTACATCCTGGCTGACAAACAAGACGAGAAAATCTGAGATGGAAATAAATGCAAAATGATCAACTTGATCTGGACCCTTTCCTGATCCCTTTTTGATATCAAATCAAACTATATATATATATATATCACGTTAACTAAATTTCAAATTAAATTATTAATACCTTCCTTAAAATTTGTTACAGAGGAATATTGCAGCAAGGAAGAAGAAATTACGAGGAAGCCATCTTGAGTTATCAAAGGGCCATCCACTTCCGGCCTTCCTTGGCTCGTAAGTACCATCTCGAGAGTATAACGGTAGCAAAGGGTGGGGCGTGATTATTGTACTATAGAGATCGGGAATGGACCTGGTGCTGCTGGGTATATACATGAATGGCGGATTTGGGGGGAATCTCATCGCAGGAAAGGGGTGTGAGAACGGACGTCGTGGTTTTGCCCTTCGTCGCCATTTACAACGAACGTCGGGATTTCCAACATAGTCCGTTCGTGGTTACTCCTAACAGGGTCGTGTGTGCGCACTAATGGCAGCCCTACGATAAGTGGGTATCGGCACGAACGGAAGAGAAAACTGGGAGATCGAGCGATATATATATATATATACATAGAAAGGGTGAGAGATAACCAGAACGACTCGCTACGCATTCCTGTACAATCGTACTAACGAAGCGGCGTAGCTCTTACGTAGCATCCTGCTGCTGGATACAGAATCCCAATCGCCATTACGATATTGGAAGAATGCATCGGTGCATCGGAAATGGATACAACTCATTCGACCTAACTCTGACGTTACTCTGTATAAAAGCAGCTAGAGTCCTCTTAGCGGTCCAGAGTCATTGAAATTGAATGGGATACATTTGTATCATATTTATGTGGAATTAAGATCTGAGTGAGAGAGATGAAATGCAGACGCATTATATATTTCACATGATATTTGAATGGGGTGGTAGAAATGTTTGATTTCGTGTATATGATGAAATAAAAAAAAATAATGAAAGAGGGTCTCAAGTAAAAAAACTAGAGGATGCTGTATAAATTTTTTTTTAATGCTCAAGGTAGGATATATAGTACTTGATATAGAGATCGGATTGGTCCAGTGGCAAAGCTCGAGTATCGCGTAGCGAATGGTTGCCAGGGGCTATTCCGGATATAAATTTGATCGTCCAGCGAGGGAGTCACCTGCGTCGCGACGCCGTCTCCCAAAACGAGCCTCCGGCCTGAACAACAAATAGCAGCATGATACGTAACTGACAATAGACGCCGAGCGTCTGTACGTCCACTATGAAATTTCAACGTGGAATTTTTCGAAAATTTTTCTCAAACCATTTTTTTCACCATTTTTTGAAACTTTATCGTTATCGCTTTTTTAAAAATAATTTTACCTTAATCGCGTCTACTGATCGCTTCTTGAGAAACACGTGTTATTCAGTGTACTCAATTAACGCAAGCTCTGCGAGATAAACGTAGGAATAAACATACAAACAAACGAGCAAACAAATGAATGAACGGGTGACCACGCAAGCGAGCGACCGAGCAAACAGGCCGGTTCGCAAAGTGTATCTGGTGTACTGTTCACGGCGACCTGGATGTCAGGACTAACGTACTACAACGGTCGGTACGTTCGCCAGAGACTCACAGATGTAATCACGGTCGACCGTAGAAACACCTAGAAAGGTATTCGGGGGATACGGGATACAGGAATTTTTTTTTTTTTTTTTTTTTTTTATACCGGTATCAATGGCCGCCAGTTCATGTCAGTGGCAGGATAGGTGAGTCTGGAAGGATCGTAAAATCGTGGCAGAGCTCGCTCAACCGTGGAAACGTTTTGGTAGCGGTTTACCGATCCCGGTCCCGGCTGGTAACCCTCTAATGGAGCTTCCCCTTTAAAAGCTTTTTCTGCCTCTCACCAGCATCCCTGCTGTACCACTGCTGCCGCCATCGTACCACCGCCAAATTTCAACGTTGGCCCTGGTGCCATATATGTACGTTGGCTTATATACACATATATATGTAACCCATGGCAGCAACTCACTATATCCAAAGGCTCCATCGGCAGCAGCACCTCTCGCACCACGTAACTGCCGCCACCCCGTCTCTTTTTAACCAACCCCTAACTGGCCAGTATATTGGCACTCGCATCCCTTGCTTGCTTGTCCTCCTCTCTGGCTTTTCCCTCGTACCTCCCCACCTCCATCTCCGGTCGATAAGGCTTCCACTTTGTGTGTGTATACTTCATTTATATATATATATATAAAATAGGGTGTCCGTATAGAAAGTAGGGATGCTGGGGGTAGGAGTGCGGCCTGTGGCAACCATCCACAAATTGGCGGCCGATCGAGCCACTAATTACTCGAACGTAGCGTGTGTTTTAAAAGCTGGACGTGGCTAATTTACGAGCGTTTCCATCAGAAGGAAGATTTTCTCTTTAGACATTCGCCATTTCGGGTTTATGTAAATCGACGCTGGGTAGTTTGTATCTTTTCATGGAACGTCCATCATTTTGAAAAAAAAAAAAAAAAATAAAAAAAAATAAATAAATGACAAATTAGGTACATCAAAAATTGCAGGATATCGTTCTATAGTACAGACCGAATTTCATATAGGTGCTTTCGATTTTTTCGCATTAATCAGTATTTTCAACCCCATCTCTCCTACTGTTAGAAAAATACGATGAATTCTCATAAAAACAGAACGACAAACCTGCACTGCGTTTGGCAGTGAAATATGCCCATCGCTACTCCCAGCATCCACACCCGTAGCCTTTTACCTCCACTTCAGGCCATAGCACGACTTCAAGTCCAAGAGAGTCAGGTGGTCCTTCAGGGCGAAGGCGGAAAAAGGACGGTGGCCGGAAACTGCTGTTTCATCTCTAGGTCCGCCAACTTGGCAAGACCGCGGCTCTGTTTGCTTCCTAATTACGAGAGAGAGAGGGTGGGGGAGAGAGAGAGAGCGCATACGGCGTAAGGGAGTTTGGTATATATATGCGAAGGGGTGACAAGGAGAGTGATAGAGTGAGCGAGGGAGAGAGAGAGAGACAGAGAGAGAGAGAGAGGGAGGAAGAGTGAATTCAGAATGAGAGAATGGAAGAGTGGAACCAGAGGAAATGCGCTCTACAACTATACTCGCAAAATTAAGATTCCATCGTGCAGCTGAATTGTGTGCCTTGCAATTTTACGGTTAACCTGACTTTAGCCATTTCGTCTCCCGACTGGGCACTTGGTGCAGCAGCAAACGACTGGCCCGTCTCGAAAGTTCATCCTACCACTGAACCCCCCGATGGGGGGGGGGGGGGGTGGAGGACAGGAACGGACTTACCCGGCAGAGAGACCAGTCTCACACGCTCACTATGGGTCTCTCTCTCTCTCTTTCGAACTACCCCAAGATTCACGTGCCAAGAAGACGATCGGAACATTGCTCGAATAAAATCCCTGGCATCCTGTTTTATTCTTACAGAGGCATACGTCAATCTGGGTGCTGCTCTTGCGTCTTCCGGTAGGGGTAGCGAAGCTGCTGCCGTTTTACGTGCCGGTGCATCCCTCGATGGATCTGGATTAAAGGACAGAAGGGCGCACGAGGCTGCCAGGGTCCAAGCGCTACTTCAGCTGGGTGCACTTTACGCGGACCAAGGAAGACTTCAGAGAGCCTTGTCTGCATACAGGGAGGCCCTTGGGGCCTTGCCGGAGCACTATCCACCTCAGGTAGGTACACAGCGATGTATTCTACTTTATTCTACATGGAGGAGAAATATATTTTTCAAGATGTCACATTTTACTCTACGTCTCCCGTGTGCGCGTGGAACGTAGAGTATAATCTGTTTGGAAGGTGACGGAGGAGGAACAACCCCTTTTTCGAAGTTTAGGTACCTGTAAACCTGCTGGTGGCACATAAGCGAGAATCGTAAAGGCAGTTTCCATTGGTCCCGTCGAATATTCTCTTGCTTGTTTCTTCTTCTTCCTTCCTTCCTTCTTCTCTGTACGCTGAAAACACCTTCGAACTCTCCAACTTTGTCTCATCCGGATCGGAGTCTATCTACGTTTATGTAGTGGATGTAAAAGTGAAGTCTTCAGGTTGGTATTGCTACGCGCTGTATACCTATACACGTGTAGGAACCCACTGTCGCACTTTTCTCCTTTACGATCAACTTTTCGACAAACGAACGACACTGGTAGATGCCGGATCTAGAAAATAGGGGATGTTCCTAGATACAATAGGGGATGGGAATGAAACTAAGAATACTGACGTTGGTACTACTGCCGGGTACAAGTAGTACAGTACGGTATAAATACCAGTACCAATGTGCATAGGACTGTATAGCTATGGAAGGAAGCTTTTAAAGCTGCAGAAAAGTTTACATCTTTACGACGCTCCTCTCTGTGTGCTACGTATTCGACGTCGCGACGCTTCGATCGAGATCTGAATTTTTCTTTTTCCTGGATAGGTCGGTACACCTATAAAACGATTTACACACAAGTCTTTTTCTACGTTTCACTTTTCGTCTCTCTATCCCTATCAGATTCTTTTCTTTCTTTTCTTCTCCCTCATAACCACGTTTCCTCCTTGTCTAAGCTGCTTGCCGAATGAACGTGCCCGCGTGCGGAAACGAACGTTCCCATCTTCGAGAATTTCTTGTCCCGTGGCTCTGGAGACGCGAATACATTTTATTAGGTTTAAGGGCGCTTCTCAAGTGAACCACTTGAAACTTTTGACGATTTATCGGAATAGATTCGCAATTTTATAGTCTGGAATGCATTCGGGTAGCCCTTTCGTCCCCTTTCGCTCCTGTCATCCCTTATCAACTTTTCTCAAGTGTTACCGTTACATTCTGGATGCTGCTACTTGTCGTGCATTGGAAACGTCTCTGGTCAATAAGTTTGCGTTGTTGTTATCATTATATACACAAGCAGCCTTAGACCCACGCTTAAAAAAATCTTGATTAATTTACAAATTCTAGAATGATTTGATTTAAGATCGAAAATGAATATGACGAGAAATGACGTCATTAGGGTAAAAAAATATTTTTCTTTAATTACAGTAATCAGTTAAAGTTTTACCTATTAAATTAGTCCTCTCCATTCGCCACTGAGGAATTTGACCTGCTGAACTCCTGACCACTTAACAATCGATCTGCCCCAAAGACCTGACAAGCAGCTCGGTTTTGCCTGAGTCTATGAGGGCACGAGAGAGCTCCGAGAGGGTTGAGAAACAAAGGGACGAGGAGAGACTTGGGCGTGAAGAGAGAAGGGTGGACGTTAAAAATTTCAGCAAGCCACCGAATATTAATTTGCCAAGTTATATATACGGCTGTCCGTTGACAGATGGCTGGTGATGAGAGAGAGAGAGAGAGAGAGAGAGAGAAAATAGCAGCGGTCGTAGTTGCCTGTTGGCTGAAAATGGGGGGGATGGCCACAAAGAGGAAGGAATATATAAGGGCTGGTCTTTCCCAGGTTAAGGTCCCTCATTACGCCAGGATGAATGGGAAGTCTTCGCATTACGCAGTTAAATAATACCAACCTTGTTATTAATTCCACGATGAATGACTCCCCTCCGACCTGGCCACAGGGGATGGTTACAAATGGCAGGTGGCAGCAACGGGCGTCCCTGTGGTTCCGTATTAATTATGAAAACGGTCTTAGAACAATTTATCAACGAAAAAGCTAGGGCTTCGTTCGTCTGGTTGGATGACTGGCTGGGTGACTGGCTGAAAAGGGAGGACTTGAGTCAGTGCAAAAATATCAACCAGCTATATCAAACGAGGGTGGCAAGAAGTCAAAAAGTCAGGAAATTCGAAAGGGCGGTAATAAAATGAAAATTTATCCAATATCCTTTCTTAAGATCAAAGTTCGAAATTCCTATACGCGTTATGCCGGCTAACGAAGGATCCAGCTATTTTTAAACATTTTTAAGCTATAAAGTTCAGTCAGTTGCCTTTCGACCTTCTTTGTCTTGCATCACAGTTCAGAGTTCAGCCTTTACACCGACTCGTCGTACACGGTAGACGGGAGAGGGTGGAATTCATCCGAACACCCCCCCTATTAATAATCAGCCACGTTTCATCATCCCCCCTACGTATCTTCTTTTTTCAATTTTTTTTTTTTTCATACCTCTTTTTTCTCAAAGAGCTCCGCCAAGTTTTATATGACGTTTTAATAACATGGGGCTTTTTGTTCGACAGTGTTTGAGTGGCTAATTAGGTGTTTGCAACCCTCCGGCCGGCATACAATTCTAGCCAGGCTAATTTTCTTCCCCTTTGCTTCTTCGCACCCTCTTGGCACTCACCCTTTGCTACCCCTTTATTTGCTCTCGCTTATTCTCCCCCCTCCCCCCCCATCACATTCTTTCCTTCTTTCACTTTTCTTCTTCTTTCTTACCCCCCCTCCTCTTACTCTCTTTCCGTCACTCTCATCAAGACACTCTTTGAGGCCAACTTTCTCCGGAACTTTCATCCCCCTTATCATCTCGCGTACCACGCGCAGCCACTGGAGATCGCACGAGTAATTCCTGATAGCAATCATCAATTTTTCTTTTACACTCGTTTACCCCCTATCTCCGCACCCTCTGGTGATCGTTCGCCGTACTCCAGAGTGCAATGCAATTTTCAACGTATCACTGCCCGCCGCATGTTTCGTGTTAGCCGAGTTTTTTCCGCAACGTCGATCGATCGGACAGCATCGTTCGTGCTTGCCATTTGTTTCCGATCCAGTATCAATATTACGTATCGTGACCCGATATGAATTTCACAAGTCTACTATCAAGATTGCTGGCGGTTAGCCGGCCGTTAAAGAAATTACAAGTGATTACGTAACCTCGTTAGGTTGTTACAAGCCATAAGCAAACAGCTACCCTTCACGCTCAGAAGAAGAACGCTAATGGAAGAAATAACATTTCCAGGGGTCGCTCGAAAGCCCCTACCAACGTCACAGCAAACAATACCCATTTCCGCGTCGTGGTACCACTGACCATAGAAATCAAGCCCTACATAAAAAATAAGGGTTGTTTTCCGGACAACAACAAAAAAAAAGAAGACCAATCAACCGAAAGCGACTTCAACGATCTCAGACACGTGCTTCCGCAACGACGACATTTCGTTCAACTGTTTTACCAGCGACATGTAAAGGGTAGTAAAAAAAAAGAAAAAAGAAAGCAATTTAAAAAATGTGACCCTAATAACCACCCCGTAATTCCACTCACGTTAAAAACACGAAAAAGAGCCATCGGAATCCCTTTTATCCCTCGAGTAGATAGCAGGGACAATTGGCTTTTCGATGGAAGGTGAAAGGTCACCGGAAGTCCATGTAACAGAGCAATAGGCTTGGCGATGGGTACAAAGGGGTGCAAAAGGATAAATGATAGCAAGGAAGAATAGACTATTGTCCAACATATAATATTTCCTATGCAATAGAGCTGCGGGAAGGTACTAGGAGGGGATGGCTAAAGAAAGGCCAAAGACAGAAAAAGCAGCTATATACGTACAGGCGTATTATATAGGATGCTAGGAAGGGTAGGTAAGTCGGCGACGTCGATGAGCCAGTATAGAGGGTGGTTGTGTAAGGGTCGTATAGCTATGCAATATCGTGCTCGGCGTGCTGAAACGAACTGAAACGCAACCGTAGACGCCCCGAGACGCTTTTAAATTACAGGGCTCACTCACGTTCTCATCAGTCTCTCACACCGTTCGAAAACCAGCCCCTCGCGCGAGCGCACCTACCGGCTGCCAGCACCCAGGTGTTTTTCAGTGCAATTTTAATTTTACCGCCAGCCATTCCACGCCACTGTTTACGGAGATGCACTTTAATCTTCCCGAGGAGCGTCTACCCGTTGTGCATCGGCGTCAAGACTACCCTTGAATTCTCAGCGCCCCATGGCGAACCCTCCTAGAGAATTCTCTACCGTACCCCGACCGGCCCCCCTTTCCGCAGCATCCTTTGGGTATCCCCTCCAGAAAGCTCCATCTTCGTTTCGCTGTTTCTTCACCCTCGGCCTCAATTTTTTCTCCTTTTCCTTTTCTACCCTCGAAAATACAATCAGCCATTATTTCATCGGACGCCTCACGCGGCCGACGCTTTTCCCCATTGACGAAGAAATATCGTCCTGAAGGAGGAGAAAGTTAATAGACACCCCCCTAAGAGCCACCTGAACTGAGTTAGATACTGGGGTAGGCGATGTAAATGTGGGGGGGAGAGGGGAGGGCTTGAAGAGTAATTAGGCCAATGTAATTAGCATAAGAGGCAGTATTCAGGAATAATGTCCTGTCTATAGAGTTTACAAGATAGCAACGACTCGATTTAGGTTCCTGTGCTCATGCTACCCGTAAATAACGTACGAGTGGTTTATTTAATCAGAATTCATTTTTACGTTATCACGGACAATGACTGCTTCGACGTATCGTTGACCTCGTGAAACCGATCGTTGGTGCCCGTCGAAACGGGGTATCGGGATCGTTATTGAATTTGGTTAATTGGTGTCGGATTTTTGAACGAGCACGGAAATCAAGTTGCGTCGCATTAGCTGAGCGTGACAGGCAAACACGAGGCGGCGGTCGGGAGAATCGCGATTTGCCAAATGCAAATAGGCAGACGTGAAACGAGTGTCGAGCATAGGCTGGCACGTTTCGTCGTTTAATCGGCATATCGTTTCGTCGAATTTTAAAACGCATGAATATTTTTTTTTTCAACCCTCAAGTGCCCATTGGGAAAAGACGGGAGGGCGATGGGGCTGAAGAACGTTGAATGCCAGTGAGAAGTAGTTGGGGGGGATGCCTAAAGGGCATCTTCGACCCTCCCGAAACCAACTATTCAACCGCACCCCTTTGCATCCCCCGCCCTTATATCTTCATTCCACTGGTCCAGCCGTCTATAGGTTCGTTAAATTAAGCGAGGTGATTTCAGATGCTAATTAATTTAAATAACACCATCAATTCCCATTTACTTTAGGTGCCCGCTAGATTGGGCAGTCTCCCGAGGGTGGAAACACCCCCTCTCACTACCACCTGGAATTCTCAAATAAAAACAGATCGACCTTCGCGAGAGTTTGATAATTGGCCGATTACTCTCGGTGGTACCCCTGGCGGTTTCAGCGCGCTTTTTATCTCGGGCTGTTTCTCGCCACCGATTAATTTTATAGCCTCACCCTTCCCTCTACACTGGTTAATAGCTAGGTACTTTTCAGAGTCGGCTTTTTGGAATCTCACATTTTTCAAATTAATTTTTACAACGCAGATCTTAAATGAATACTAGGATGTCTGAGGTATATACTATATAGGTATATAAATATATATGTATTTTTTTTACTCGAGACCGATAACGTAAAATCGAGAGCTAACCTACGTCACCTTCGTCCACGCATCCGCATGCCAGACGGGCGCCAGTCAATTCTTGTTTCACCGGGATCTGACGAGCCGGTATGACCTGGGAGTTCAGGTGGACCAGTCTCAATTCTGGCAAAACGAGAGTTCCGGTGAAACCTAGCGGAAGAGGCGGTAGCTTAACGGGTCGTGTCGATTTTTGGAGACGCGCGAGATCAGCAAACGCAACTGGACGTGCGAACGGGAGTGAACGATTACGGAAATGCACGGCCGCTCAAACTGCTAGGTTGAGGTAGATAGGGTCGGAGTAAGCGTCAGGTAAATAGTGCCGGAAACAGATAGAAATTTATCGAGAACGTATCAGACCAAGTCGGAACTATAAAATCGAAATCCCTCCACCGATTAATAAATTGGTAGCACTCACCGGAGCTGATTCAGCTGATCCGTGAAGGCCGAGAACTGCGTCCAGGTGACACTCGGGTGGGCGCTGCACTGTAGGGCAACACTGCACTTTCGAAACAGACGCAGAAAGTCTATAGGATTTTCTGCATACAGCGAGCGCAACGCGAGAACTACACGAGCGAGAATTTTCTGTACCGAATAGGAAACACAGGTAGAAAAAGTGTAAACAAACAGCCCGGGAGCGCGAGGCAGCTCGAGGCAGCCCGATCGGTGTCCCAAGACAGACTGATGACAACTGATTTGACAAAAGTCAAATTCGAGAACTAATCGTTCCGATTGGTCGAGATCGTTATAGCCGACAACTCTTATCCTTTCTTTCGAGTCGTCCCTTTAAACCAAATCGAGATCGTTCCTTAGCGAATCGGTACGTGACTCTTTGTCGTATATATATATTACGTGTATCAGGTATTGCATAATATATACCCAAACTGAGTATCAGGGTACGGGGTACTTTACGAGAAGGTCCTCCGAAATTCGACAGGAAAACTCTGAAAGAACCATCAAACTGCTCTGAACCGGTACCCCGAGGGTCCCAGCATCCACAACGTGGGGGTAAAACATCGCCACCAAGATTACACCGGAGTTTCACCAGTTCGCGATGTTTTATCGTGATGGCCAGTGCCCGGAGCAGAAGGCGAGACTTATGGCCAAGCTGGTAAAGTGGAAGTAAAACTAGAAGAAGAAGAAGAAGAAGAAGAAGAAAGAAAAGAGGAAATAGATGAACAGTGTGGTCCTCCAAAAATATAAGAGAACAAAATAAGGTTCGAAAACGTATATCGTTTCATCAAAAGCATCCCTAAATTCACGTCGCTTAAAATAGGAACAATGGAATCGGAAGTGTGTGCTCGGAATATAAGGCTGACGTAATCAAGACGTCAGAGTCAGTCTCCCGGACGAATGGACCCGGTGCGATTTCCCGGGTTGGCCAAGAGACGAAATTGCTCGACAACAAGCAGGTCGTGGCGAAGGGCGTTAATCAAATCATTCCCGACGATTAGTTCTTGCTGGGAGCGGCTCTTTCCTCCCCTCCCCACCCCACCCCTGAATTTCTCTGGCAGGACCGCTCCCGGTCTCCTGGCTTTTCCCTAATTGCCTCCGACTTAATTGTTTTTGTCGAACGCGTGGGTCAACTCCCACAGGAATCCGCGAGGCTACGTGTTCCTCCTTATTATCTTTAGTCCCTGTGCCAGTCCTGTATAAAACCTGACCCGAAAAACCGACCCCTTTCGCCGAAGCTTTAGCCTGCGTCAATCGTGCTTACGGTTCCTTGATTTTTTTTAGATACGAACGGGAAGGGATAGGGAACATCCCCTAAATATATTTTTTTTTTCAAATGACAATGGCTCCACTTCATCTTGATTCATCTCAATGGCCTGCTTCTTAACCACTTCGAATGCCTTAAGGGTTGAATGTGTAGAACGTCTTTGAATGAGAGGGTAATACCCTCGAAAAGTAGTACGAGTGAATAATGGGACGAAACAATGGCGAAACTTCCACTTGGGCCTCCTTAAAGCTGAGATCTCTCGAGAGAATTCTTTGACGTTCTGTACTGGTATATATAGGTATATAGTGTATGGTACGAGAGGATATCTGGACCAGTAGTAAACTTACGTACTTTCCACGTGCGTGACAACTGTTAGGTTAGGTTGGGTTAGGTTATATTTTTGAGTTTGATTGTATATCTTGTATTTTTTTCTTACTTTTTTTACACTCTTTTTCTCCTTTTTTTTTTAAGAAAACAAATTTTCAACTTTTTGCCCGCTTTTTTTCTCCGTATCCTTGACTTTGTCGTTATATCAGCCAGTGACTCCCTGGGCCTTCTATTCTAGGTGGTATCGTCTCTTAGGGCGTGAGACGACCTTCCGACCCCACTTTTACGTTGGCCCCAAGAAAATCATAAAAGTTTCATTCTCACAACTCTCGCGGGAGGTTCGGCAGTTCCTGAAGTGATCCTGAGAAAGCAAGACTGGTTCAGGCACTTCCGTGAGGGCATGTGATGGCGAGATGCTGCTTCGTCTACCACCCTCCCTCCCACCCTGACTGTTCATAGGAGGGGTTGGTTGTACGTTTTCCCAAGTCTGGCTTTGGCCATTAGTGGCAGCCGGCCTTCAAAATCAGAAAACTTCTTAACGTAATCCTCCTATGGAGAATGGCGAGAAGCTAGAGAGATCCTGTGAACCTGAGTCCGTGACGCGTGTTATCTTTTTGATTTTCCCGCGAAATTCAATTACCCGTTACCAGTCTTATTAGTGGCTTTCGTAAAAATTCTTTTACGAAGGGTCTAAATAATCCTGTACGAGAGCACCGTGTCCTTTTCAAGGATCAAATAAAATTTCGCAGGACGTTAAGGCCGCTGAGAGTTACATTATTGGATGAAGGATATCCGGTTGGGAGGATGGAGAATAAAATCCGAGACAGCTGCGTCATTCGCACGGGGACACTCGTCCACGTGTACAAAGCGTAGGAAGCTGTAGTCTAACTTGCGAAAAGAACAAAGAGAATAAAGTGTATGATACAATTTTATGGAAAAAGACACATTTTTTTTTTTTTTTTTTCAGAGCGTCTACAATCTACTAGGCGAGACCTTATCCAGGTTGCAGCAGTACGCAGAGGCTGAGAGATGGTTCCAGGCCAGTCTGGCTAGTCAGCCTGACCACGTGCCTGCTCATATCACTTACGGAAAGTTGCTAGCACGTAACGTAAGTATCGATAAAAAAAAATGTGTATAGCGTAGAGGTAAGGATAAAAAAATTTAATAGATTATTTTCCATTGCTACAGTCCAGTCGAGTCTTGGAAGCTGAAAGATGGTTCCTGAGAGCCAGAAGGCTGGCGCCCCAGGATCCCAGTGTACATCACCATTATGGTAGGTGAAGCTTGGTTGATTATAATAAGCGACTAAGAGAGAGACAGATGAAAGACCAAAGACGAAGGAGGATGGTGGTCTACGTGTGGTGGATGGATAGAGCGAAGGTTCTAGAAGCGTCAATGTTAACAGACACGACTTCAAGAAGAGACGCGAAGCTTGAACTCCTTGGGAAGTTCGCAGGGGTTGTTATACCTAGACACTTAGGGGATGTTTTACGTATATACAGTTATACAAGCGGTTAACGTGGGATTCACACACCTGTCTGTTTGCGAAAAGGTTATACGTGTCGTCTTTACTCTGTCTCTTACGCAGACCGACCTCATCCGGTTCACCTTTGACCCACCAGCTACCCTCCAGTTACCCAGGAGGCAGGATAGGCTCCATCTAGTTCATACCTCTCCTCTCGAACTGTCCTTATGAAATCCTCGAGGACTGGAAATACCCATACAGTCAACGTAAGAAAAAAAAAGTTTCTGTAAAATTTCTTTATCTGTTAACAGGAGCGTTCCTCGCGTCTCAAGGTCGTCTAGCGGAAGCTGCCGAAGAACAGTTGAGGGCTGCTGAACTGTCCAAGATGGACTACGAGCTGTCGATGGCTGCGGCGTCAGCGTTGCGTCAAGCCGAGCGTTGCGAAGAAGCCGAAAGTTGGTACAGGCACGCAGCATCCCTGAGACCTCACGAGGCCAGAAGTCATACCAACCTCGGGGCGATACTTCATCTAAATGGAAAATACAAACAAGCAGCCGCCGCTTACAGAGAAGCCTTGAGGCTTCAGCCGGGAGACGCAACGACTCTGACCAACCTGCACAAGCTTGCAGCCCTCTTGGCGTGACGCAGGACCGAGCTGGAGATGCGAGAGACCCCGGCCCTGCCCCCCAAATACCTAACCCCAGAGTGTACAATATACCCCAAAATCATCCGTAACATCACCCCGCTCCTCCCAGCGTTTATTTATCCACGAGATAATCGATCAGACGCGTCCAGAGTTATTGACCACCTGATCGACGCGACCGACTCGTACGCCTCAGCTACGGTATGTAAAGAATAAAGCTTCATTTATTTTTCTCTAATATTCAACACCCGTCTCGTGTCTCATTTCATCCACCTACTCCCATGTTAAGCAAAGGCTGACTCTAAAAAAGGACGTTAGATAATATCGCTGCTGTATGTTTACCAAATCCAAGGACCACCGGCAACCGTGGGAAAACACGGATTGGCTGGAATCGATGGTAGACGCTCGAGCTTTTATCACCCTGAGCTTCTATTAATAACGAATGTATTTGCACGAAGGTACAGACATGGAATATTCGAGTTTACATTTTGAATCACAGCAGAGAGAGTGACTGCGAAGCGTCGTGCCACCTGTCGCGTGTTAGCAGGGCAGCCGAGACAGGGACGTCCCGACGGCTCTCAGCAAACACTCAACGGTCGGTGGCTACCTTTATTCCCTGAGTCGAACTTCTGCGGCTTCGTTATCTTTAAAGAGGAACTTCCCTCGGTGTACCTTATAGAATTTCAACTGGAATTTCAGGCATCTGCCTCTATCGGATAACGATGCTCTTGTTTTTGCCATACTAGATACAAAGCTGTTCTCAAAACTTGCATTTCTCTGGATCTTTGACTTTTGTGAGTATCAGATTATTTCTAAGAAATTGTATCACGCTCAAACGATAAGAGTCAAACGGGCAAGAAAGCATCGACGATCGTTATAAATGAAAATCTGTTATTTATAAAAAAAAAAAAATATCAAAGTAAAGATAATAATACCAAAAGATCAAAGAACGAAGCTTGGATATCGTAACGAGGAGACGTTGTCTCCAAGCAAACTCATGCTTAATGGAAGAAGCAAGGAGGTTTAGAGAAAAGAAATATTTAAAAAATCAACAAGCAGGTAAAACTAGTATATGCGAAGGAGAGAGTGAACGAGGCTTTAGGGGGTTGGTAGTGTCTTGTTAGGTTGACAAATAATACTTAAGACAGTCAAGATGACGCCAGACGGGTTAACAGGGAAGAGAAGGTCAAGCAGCACTTCATTATCCGGTCCTCGTCTTAAACTTCACGGTAGCTGGCACTATTTACAAGATGGCGAATGGCGAAGAACGATAATCTGCCCTACCCTGTGTACCCAGTAATCACAACGTTAGCGGAAGTTAAACACGAGGGAGAAGAGAAAAAAAAAGAAATCGTAGTATTTTCTTTTTGGTTGAAAGAAGAAAAAAAGAAGCTTTTCTTGATCTTCTTTAAAGTTCTGAAGTCAGCTCCCGTAGCCAACCTCAAGCGCCAGGTAAGTACGGCCCAGACACAAAACGACATAGCGAGTGAAGTTAGCACTGGCAGCGCCACTGGTAAAAGTGGCAGCGGCGGGAATTAGGTAGCGTGGACCACCTGACGCTTGGCCAATTTCCTCGGTTGGTGTCGCTAATGCGATGTTAATGGAGGATGGTGTGTCGTTAACGAGTCGTGGTTACGGAACGACATTGCAATGGCGTAGAAGGTCGCTAAAGGAAGGGAGTTTGCGAAAATGAGGAATTCAATTTATTTCCATGAGTTTTCGAGATACGCCAGAGGCCATTAGAGCATAGCCTAAGGCGAAGGTGGTTGAAAGAGGAGTGTTTAGGGTTCCGGTTGGCGGACGTGACGTCACTGCGGAAGCGTCGCAGCACGGTTAACGTCCGCATGAAATATAGTTCTGCCTTGAACTAGGAGAAGGTGCGACTAAATCAGGAGTCAGTTCTGCTCTCGTAAACCGCACCGACTCCTTGGGTACCTTACGAAAATTCCAGTCCAGGTCTGCTCCACGAGCTCCGTACTACAGACTCTCAACCAACTCGGTCCTACCCCCTTAGAGCTCTTTACTTCCTTTGCCTCTCTCTCTCTCTCTCCTCCATTGTTTAAACACCGAGTCCCACTGTCTCTGGGCGCTGTGCTAACTGAAGCATTTCTCCGTTCAAACGCCACGAACTTGAGCTTTACTACCCCCAATAAAATCATTGCCTCAAACTTTTAATTAAGATTTGTTGTCATCTTGCAGCCTCCTGGAAGTCGACTTCCGCCTTACTTACTTCCTTTCTTCATTTCTACCTCCCCTCTCACCCTCTGGTTTCATCGCTATGGGAGAGTAGGATCAAGCGGATCGTGAACTTCCTCTCGGAGAGATTATTGGCGGCATGAAGAGACAAAGGGAGTCAGAGAAAATGAGATTCTGGAGAAAGGTACCCACGAGTAGGAGCAATGGGGGGGGGGGGGTGTGACAGACAGGGGCAGTAAAGAAAAGAGAAAGTAAAGAAAGACGAATAGAGACAAAGTATCTCCGGACGTATCCTACCAAAAAAGGGCATCAGAGCGTGGATGCTGGAAATTCGAAAGGTAACAGAGGAAAGAGGTTAAATTCGGCTAGCGGAGATGTAATTAAATACGGCTGCTAATTAAAACAGCCGGCGAACGTGCAGCGCGAGCTGTCTTCTCGCCATGAATCATGCCAGAGTCACGGCGCAGAGCGTCTCCGCGATACGGCGCCTGAGCGTTGCCGAATAGGAAAGACGATACGAAAAGGCAAGGAGAGAATTATTATAGAACGAGACGAAGCAAAGACAACGAGAGCCACGTGTCCGGTACTATCACGGATCTTCGTCCTTAGCACCAAATACGAAGTATAAAGGGCGTGACGTCATGCCGAAGAAACCGGAAGCTATTCGGGTAAGAAGCGGCTGTGTAAAAGAGTCCAAAGTTGTTTGGTGGTAATCGTCAAAGGAATGTTTCATTATCCTAATGAAACTGATGACTCGTCCTCCCACGAGTCTAGCGAGAGGCGCGGCGAGGCTTTAATTAGCTAAATTAAATTACTAAACGAAACACAGGCTATATGCTATGGACTACGGCAAACACTCTCTCTCTCTCTCTCTCACTTATAGATACCCCTCCTCTTTCGAATAATCGGTCAGTACCCCGTCGACGGTGCCGACTAATTTCGCAAAAGGTCCCTATCTTCCTTGAACGTGACCTGTTTCTCTCCTTCCCTTCTCCCCTCTCCTGCCATTCTCCCTTTTATTTCTACGACCCTCACTGTACATTCGGTGAGTTCACTCGTCGCTTATCGACCTGGCAATTTGTTTTACTCGCGATCTTGGACGTAACACGTTTACCGCACCACCCCTCCACTGTACTCTCTTATACCTTTCTGCCACTACCCTCTGTCACCGTCTTCCTTCGCAAAGCCGTCGAACGAAGCGCGTGGCTTCGCGAACTCACCATATATATATTTGTGTATACAGTAGTGCAAGCAAGCAACCGGGTAGGCAAGTCAGCCAGGAAGGAAGGAAGGAATACGGGCTTCGGGGCTCTTTGGTCTTGGGTCTTGGTTCTCAGGCGGTAACTCGATTTGTCGCCCGTCTTGAGCCAGATGGATCGGAAGTAGACGCCGACGCCGGCCGCATTCCAAGCAGCACCTATTTCCAGTTGCTCCTCCAAGAGACGCCAAGAAACCGGGAGACGGACTGGGTCCGGCAGTCCAACCAGAGAAAGGTACTGGAGTGGATGTTGGGATCCCCCTTGCCGGTGAAACCTTCCCTTAGATTAGAGAGAACAAGCAAATCTCCCCTAGGAATACGGTGTTTCGACTGGAATGCGAAATTTTTTGGCAATTACCAAAAATTGCGGAATTATTATAACGACTTGCTCGCTGCTCCACCAGGTATATAGCGTTATGTGTATTCTATTTTTTAAATATGAAAAAAAAAAACAATGGGGTAAATGTGCAAAGGGCGCTGGAGGACAATTTAGATAGGATCTAAAGATCAATTAGATATCGAGGGAACAAGTTTCACGTGCCTGCCTACTCCTCTAGGAAGAATAGATAATCGCGTGCACGTAACGCAATAGTTGGGAATAAGGGTAAAAAGGAAGCGAATAAGGGTGAAACGTGGAGAATCGATATTGAACAGACAAACAGCCTTGCTGGGTACCTAGTGTAGAGTAGATTAGAATCTGCAGGTACTTTCACAGCTAGGTAGGGTTAGGTTACATCGCGAGGGTGACTGGGTATCGGGGATGGGAGAGTGTCGGGGCTGCCATTAGCGGGGTGTGTTTTGTGCCCGGGTCGCGAAACTACGAGGGCACTGCTTTTGCCTCTATTGTTGCCGCTTTACTCCGCATGCATATTTAACGTCACGTTCCCTGTCCCTATCTATCGCGCTTTAATTTACATGCTTCGATCGTGGTCCAGAGTGGCTGGGTGGCTGGTTGGATGGATGACTGGCTCTCTACCATCTAAAACAGTACAGACCCTGTCAGAAAGCCGTTATCGAGCCATTCCCTTGGTATCAAATTTCGCACCGCCCCCCCTTCGCGCCACCAATTCACTTACGACCAATCAATTTCTACCTCAGCCAATCTCATTAGCCTGAGCCCTAGAAACGTCTAATTACTGTAATTACTCGAAAAATTATTCCGTACCATCTAGGCTGCCATACCCAAAATGATAATTGATGTTCCATAATAACGTCAGGTACGAGAGATACCGATGTTAGATCGACGATTCTCTCGGTAGGGTGTGTAAGATTTTAATGAGCTGCTCGTACCAAAGTACCCTCTACGAATAAGGGATGATGCGGGGAGCAGCGTCGTATAGTAAATTTGACTGTGAGCTTGCGAGTTCCTGCTGTACAGGAAGTGGAAAAAGTGAACGGCTGTCACGAAGTAAAGACGACAAACGGAAAATCAAAGTGCATCACGTGCTGTACCTAAAGCGAGAATCCTCTACCAAAAGGTAAAGGGAAGTTTCTATAGCCTCTGGCAATTTACAGCAGCGCTCGTGGTTGCTGGAACTAACGTTACGTTTCGCGTAAGACTTTAATGCGGATGATTCTCGTAGTTTCGTGGGGGTTCGCTTTGTCCGAGACACGCGCGGAGGGCTTAGTCTCAAAACTGTGGCCGCGAAAGTACAGAGCTCGAGACTCGGCAGAGCTACTGGCTGAGGTTGTTGGATGGGTAGGTATATAAAAGAGAGTGAGAGAGAGAGAGAGATATCGTAGTAGATAAAAATAGAGGTAAAATAGGATAAAGGAAGGCACGATAATACCTGGAAAGAAATATAAGAAGCGGTTGCGTAAGAAAGACACGAAGAAAAGGAAGGGGAGGCTCGTCCTTGACAATCTTCCACCCATTCCAATCTCGGCATCCATTCGTTACGTTCCTTCCATTGTCATTTATTACAGTTTTTCTGAAAGTCTCGGAGCCACCCATCAGCCCACCTACTCACCTACCCTCCTGGCCCTCTTTTCACCCTCAAGGTCCTAAGGGCTTTTTCCAAGATAGGCGCAGACAGAGGGCAAATCAATCGGTCTCCGATCAATCCACTGTGAATGATTCTGTTTGTTGCGCAAGTATATATATATATATACTTGCGTTATATATATATATATATATACAGCAGAAGATAGACTACCCGTAGAAATTAGATAGAAGCTTCTAAGGGATGTATCAATATAAGGACTGTTGCTATGCGGGTTCCAGATGATAATCAACATTTCCCTAGGATTCCTATGACAATGAAGTCCTGCGGATAATATAGTCTGGTCCTGGCATATGGGATACAGGACGTAGATAGGTCCACCGTATAAAGGACCTCTCTTCATTTTCCACTGAAAATCAACATTGCGACAGTCGAGGGCTGCACTGACACTGGTGGTCAGCATCCCCATCTCCGTCATCCACCACCCTTCACACCCTCGACATACTCGAGGAAATATCCATACGTTATACGTACCATATACACTGTGCATACTATGTACACCGAGAGTCACTTGACTCCGTGTTAAAGCGCATGTGCCAAACCGCAACACCTCGCATGACAAAATTTCAACTGGAAGCTAAGAGAGTAATTTCTGCCAGGGAGGCAGATATAATAAAAAAAGTTTCCCAAAAAAAAAAAATGTAAAAAAAGTATAGAAGTGGTCAGCCGGAGGAACTTCGTCGAAAGCCTGTATATCTTCAGAAATTGAATATACCGGGTAAGCGTCGTGGGTCGGAGTAATGGAGGGCGGGAGGGGCATGGGAGAAGAAGCGGAGAAAATGAACGAGTGCTAGATAAATAAGTGAAAGGGGCGTAGAGAGCAAGAGAGAGAGGAGGAAAAATGCAATCTGTTTCGCAGTCTCGAAGAAAATGCGAAATCATGGTTAGAGAACCCATGCGACGGGGTTCCTTGTCCAGGGTACATTGTCGAGGAGTTCTAGCAGTAGGTAGACCAACGTTCGCAAAACCAATATCGCTCCAAGGAATTTATAGCGACTTGGTGTCCATAATATAACATTTTCAGGAGTGGTTGTACAAGTCGGAGGTACGAGCTTGAAGCTCGTCTCTCTTGGCTACCTTGACGGAGTTTCGGACCATGGTAAGGATTCACGTGTATACTACAGTCGTGGTAAGAAAATACCGAAGCCACTTTTCTTAGCAAATATATATATATATATCTTCTATTCAAATGAAAACCCACCCATCACCCAGATACATACGTATAATAATCATCACAACCACATAACCTCTAACCCATAGCCAATCCAAGGATACAGATGAGGATAACGTAGACCGAATCTTCCAATAGCTAAGAGACGTTAGGAATCAAATACCATGGTTACGTAAGCACCATAGACTATACAGCCGTCTGAAATAAGAGCCAATATTTGCCCGTCTGTTCGTCACGGGGTAATCTTGCTGGTTCCCTGGAATACGCAAGCAGACAAAGTAGACCTAGATCTGAGGTGAAGAGGGTAGACCAGTGGAGAGCAAACCTATTACATTCCAGGAATGTGCATATGGCTCGTCCCAGTCTTAAACCCCCTTCACCGCCAGAACCCCTCGAAGCATTCGGAATTTCGTTCTTGGAAGAAGCCTGACACGTTTATCTAACCTAACCTAACCTATATATACCATCCGTCAGGATTGGCAAGACGTGACTCTTCCTTAGGACAAAGATGGGTCCGCCATTTTTCTTTTGGGAAAGAAACTATATACATTTTCCTTGATACTCTAGAAAAGATCCGTAGTAGTCCTTCGTCATTCCGTCACTCCGTCTGACGGAGCCTCCTACCGTTTTTCACTGGTTTAACGTCGACGTTTCCGGTACGATACTACGACGTGTCCCACGTCCGGTCTGCGCGAGGGTTTCGAGGACATTTTTCATCGGGACAAATGGTTCGCGTTTAGCGGCTGCCTACTTTGCATTCGCATCGTGAGATTCTTTTGGAAAGAAGTGGAATGCAAGAAAGGGTTGAAAGAGGGGGGGGGGGATTGATGAAAAGTAATATGTGCTTCGTTGCAATCAAGTGGGGTCTGTCAGCTGTGAATTGGAAACCATGGATAACAGGAATTCAATGGAACGACCAGTGGCGCCACGGTGGCATTAGAATTTTTAATCAACTATTCATTAGCCAAACGGTCTCCGCGTTCGGTTCGCTAATAGAAGCTCGTCGCATCAAAGCATTGCTAACGAGCTAATTATCGCGGACTCATGCTACCTCGTCTAAACCATCCCTTTACCCTTTCAATCGCATTCTGCCTATATCGTCACGTGGCTCCTACTCTCTATTGGTCTTCACCAGACTTTCGACCTTCTAGAAGCTACTGGAACTCTGGCTGAATTTGCTATACCAATGCTGCACGTTTGCTCATGCTGGAGAAAGGAGACGGACGTGATGTTTTACTTTATCTGCTGATAAGAGAAAATCGATAAGAGAGTTGGATGGGTAGATAGATTTATTTAACGTGTTCCGGAGCTGTGACTCTTGAGAACGTACTAGGATTTTCATAATCTTAATCATTCTTCAGAGAAATTTTATATAAGATTATATGAAATTAACTTAGATAGAATTAAGCTTGAATTAATGAATTAATTAATGTATATCTTCGTTGGACGATCTTGGATACATATCCCAGAGGGGGAGAGAGAGAGGGAGGGAGTATATATGAATATGGAAACTTTGTAACATAATTATGTAAAAAGAAGCTTCATCCCTGCGTATACTGTTTTTCTTTTAGTTTCCCTTAACCATATAAGCAAACTTGAGGGTAATATTTCTTACTACACTTCGACGTGAATTTCACCCTGCTAATCTACATTCCCCGTATCCTTTATCTCTTAGGTACATAATAGTTAATAATAGTATACTCTTCTTCCATGTGTAATTTTAATTGAAACACCCAGTATAGGTACACGATACATGCACGATGTGAACTTAGGTGTTTATCGATGATTAAAAAGGGATTTATATGCTATATCTACCTATTATCGTACAGTTATAAACATATTAGTTTTTTCATTTACAAAAGCGAACGAATAAATTGAAAAGTAGAAATTCCAAATTTAAGTTCAAAAAGGTCGCACGTTGCTATACGTGTTAGCTGTGCTTCAGTTTTTTTTTTTTTTTTCCATGAGAAACTTTTAGCACGAGGGAACATTTGTTAACGGTATAGGAGAGATGGAAAAATAAAGTGAAGGACCGAAGTAAAGAAAAATAAAGGGAACAGTAGGAAAAGTGAGGGTTCGACCAAGAGAAAGGTATACGCGTTATTACGTCTACGGACTGGAAGTAGGAAGGTGGCAGCCCGGGCAATATGTTCCGAAATTGTTTTACCCCGGCAAAGAAAAGATAAAAATGTTCAACCCCTACCGTCGCGACGCGTCGCGGCGCACTCTGTCCTACCGAGCGTCGTAGAGTAACTTTTGCGGGATGTGATGTGGAAAATTGGATTCAAGTTTGGGGCGAAGTCTACGTAGAGGAATGAAGGGAGAAGGAGAGAATGAAAGAGAGAGAGAGAGAGTTTGTTCAAGAGACGACCAAGAGAGAACCAAAGCTACTCTACTTCCTGGAAGAGTGTAAGAACTACTAGGAGTAAAGAAGGGACTGGAAGGGAAGGAGAGAAACAGGAAGAGGAAGTGAACGAAGAAGAAAGTCGAAAAGAGGATGAGAGGAAAGGAGAAAGACATGGTATTCTTATTGTATCTACGTGTCTTACCTACGGGATACTAGTTCTCTCTCTCTCTCTCTCTCTCTTCATCTCCCATCTATTTCCTATACGTATTCCTCACATATCTCAGCCGCCTAGAGTTGCTCCTCAACGATTTTCGACTCGACGAAGCGACATCCTCGTGGCCGGACGCGAAACTATTCACTCGAGATTCTACAGAGTGGGACCCAGAGTGAGAGTGGTGCATCCATAGAGAGGTAGAGAGAGAGAGATGCACTGAGTTGATTAAAAAAAAAAATTATACTCATTCGCTCCTATGATTTCGATGGTTCCCAGTTAAATCAAAGTGGTCTCCTAGATGGCGCTGTACAACGTCGTTATCCTGAAAGTACACGGACACCCCAGGCGCCAGGAGTTTCAAAATGAAAAGTTAGAGTCTCGGGGTGAAGAGGATGAAGCCGCGGACTTGGAGTTCGAGAGTCCCTTATCGTGGAACGAAGATTTTACTACGTGAGAGAGAGAGGGAGAGAAAGAGAGAGTAGTTACTCTTTTCTTGGCAATCTGTAACTTTGCCATTCGACGTAACAACTCGCCGGACTGAAGAGTTCCTTTCTCTTTCTCATCCACTCCTTTCCAGCAGTCATCCAGTTGGTCCATCCACTCATATATCCACTACTCAAACCTTTCCAACCTACTCAACCTGCTCGACCTACTTCATGCGTCCTCAACCCCTTCCACCTCCCACAGCTTCCCTCGAGGAAAGTAGGAACTTTCGAATAAACAGTTACCCCTTCTGGACGTACGAGTGAGTCGACTAGATCTCGAGTGTCGGAGGGATGAAGAACTCCCGAAGGTAATGAACGCACCCTCCGCCAGGAAAACCATTCCGGCGCCTGCTTCCGGTCTTCCAAACCGCCCTTATAATCTACCCAGGTAACGTTAAGCAGGACCGGCGAGGGATGGGAGTGTGGAAATCCAGAAGAGCCTCAGGGGCTAAGGGGCGGGTGAGAGGGGGGTGAACGCCATACCTCATATATATGTATACAAGCCATATTACTCTCTCCTTATCACTCTCTACTCCTATCTCTTTCTCACTCACTTTTTTCCCTTCGTCCCCTTGCTCCCGACATCCCGTCGAGCGATGACGTGGGCGATCAGTCAGCGATCTTCTCCCAGGAGGTAAAGCACCTGTTGCCCGAACTACGAACGCACGCAGCCCACTGACTTCTTGTTTAAGACAGACCTCAGGGTTAGGGTATAAAAAAGCAATCTTACGTAAAAGCAAATTAATGGATTATTTTTTTTTTTCTAATGATATAGATATTTTTTATATTATTTCGGTACCAGTCTATTTCAGCACAGCAGTAGTCACGTTCGGTCTCTGTAGTATTTACTGTTTTTTATATATATTGAGTGTCCAGTCTCATCCGTTGATAACGCTAAAAATTGTATGCTCTATTAAAATGCAGATAGGCCCGAAAAAAGCAATCTTACGTAAAAGCAAATTAATGGATTATTTTTTTTTTTTCTAATGATATAGATATTTTTTATATTATATCGGTACCAGTCTATTTCAGCACAGCAGTAGTCACGTTCGGTCTCTGTAGTATATTTACTGTTTTTTATATATATTGAGTGTCCAGTCTCATCCGTTGATAACGCTAAAAATTGTATGCTCTATTAAAATGCAGATAGGCCCGAAAAAAGCAATCTTACGTAAAAGCAAATTAATGGATTATTTTTTTTTTTTTTCTAATGATATAGATATTTTTATATTATATTGGTACCAGTCTATTTCAGCACAGCAGTAGTCACGTTCGGTCTCTGTAGTATATTTACTGTTTTTTATATATATTGAGTGTCCAGTCTCATTCATTGATAACGATAAAAATTGTATGCTCCATTAAAATGCAGATAGGCCCGAAATAGTTTGGCTATAATTTTTATCGAAAGATGCTACGACTGAAAAACCGTGTCCAAGGGGCTTCTCGAAACAAGGGCCTTGGCACCTGTTGCCATCTGGATTTACATTTTAATAGAGGTACCTCGAGCCGCCACGACGAGCTAAGTACGACGTCATCTACGGCCAACTAATTAGACGTCGTTCTCATGAAGACGTCGACGTCGCTGTCGCCAATGGCAGATTGGTAAGCCCTAGCGAAAGCGACGTAGTCCGAAGATCAATTCGCAAGTATCAGGACGGAGTTCACGCCTGTCCAGGCTGATCGAGATCGGAGCACCAGGGGTTGGCAACCCTGTAACTTGGCTGCGAAGAGGAACCAATAGGATCACCGGAAGAGCAAAGGGAGCGAAGCGCGTTCACGATTCAATCAGTGAAGTTAAAGCGAGCGCGAAATGATGCGGCGCGATCCTCCCGTTCCACCGACCCTACGACCACCCCTGGTTCACTCCGCCAACCCCTTTTCAACCCTCTAGCATTCAGTCCCAACGGGCGCAACCCTCTTACAGTCTCGTGGGTAAACGGCGCCAAGGTTATCAACCAGACCCCTCCCCCCCTTCGTCGCAACTCACACCTTTTGGTGCAATTACAAAAAATCAGATTTCGTCTAACCCTTCACCCTCAGCTACCCCAGCTTCCTTCTTGTTTGTGATTGAACCCAAATTGTCAATCTAAATAAGAAAGATACTGGAATTAGCGGAAATTTATTTATTTATTTATTTTCTCCTGACAATCTTTGACTTATTTGAAATTTTTTGGGGGTAGGTAATTTCTTTTTATTTACTATTTTTCTCACGCTTTTACGCTATTTGGTATTTTGGGGTAGAATGTTTTATGATGAACTGTACAGGGGTTGTATTAAGAATTATGATATATTGGCTGTCCGTTACAGAATTGGGAATCATCTGCAGGCTGGTAGCCCAGAAGGTGCCATTTTATAATGAACCATCCGGAAGTTTCGTCATGCTTATACCTTTTTTTATATGAATTTTATCTCTTTTGATTAATATTTCCAATTATGATTTATATTACGTAACTCAAGGGAATCAAAGTTACGAAGGACGTATGGATCGCTTGCAGGAAACTTGATACTGTAAGATGCAAAGTAAGTGTAGCGACTTCGTTAAAGTACCTTATAAATTGCTTTCGAGAGACTTTGATATCACTTTGATATTAAATCATAATTATCAATGCTAAAAAAATAAACAAGATCGTTAAATCGAAATATTATACGAGTTCGTTAATTTTTTTGGGATTTTAATAAATAAAATTTTAATTTGCAAACAGAATATTCTGTTAGATATGATACCCTGGTACCATTCAACTTCCTTTCTTTGTGATATTTTATAGAAATACAGAAAATTACTAGCCTGACCCACTGTACAGCAAATGAACGTTACGTTATAAGTCGAGTTTCTCCTTGAAATGGAATGTATATTTCAACATTGAAAATTCAATGCACGCTATGCCAAGTATCGCGGAACTTGACAAGCTCATTAGAGAAATAAGAGCATTGCCATGGACATTTCCATTGTTAAACAAATTGAATCGTAACGAACTCCAGTTAATAATTATTAGCTACATAATAGTACTGAGTAATGAAAATTTTATTATACCCTAAAACACTGTAGAAGCCATCAAGATTTGCACTTGAAAGGATAACGTAGAATAAAGTCAGTTATATTTATAATTTTCAAAATCCATTTTGACTAACGTCACGTGTCGCATTTGGCTCTAATGCAAAATAATTAAATTTTCTAGTAAATATATGTATCGCATTTGGTAATATTTATTAGAAATATTTTTATCACATATTCATTGCAATGTCAATTTTCCCAATATCATAAATGCATTTCAATGGTAACAGATGTGCCAAACGTAAGTGGACTCCGTATAGCTTTATATTAATATTAACAATCATTATATGGATGCCACGTATAATATATAGTATTTCACAGATACGTAATACGATATATATTAAAATTATATCAACGAATAATATTTAAAATTAGTGAGGTATTTTATATCAATTACGTTATTACTCAGTTTCAATGAAAAATTAATTGAAGAGCGTTTGATCCAAGGTGCCTATCTCGTGATGCACCAAAATGTCCAATATCCGAAATAGAACTATTAATTAATATAACTAATAATTATGCTACGTGCATCACATAGTATTAATGACAAATGTTGGATTTGAAATATATTTCAAGGATTGACATAGCAAGATATAATCAGTTTCATTTTCAAATATATCCTGCACGTGAGATAAGATGTCAAGGAGCATATAGCGTGACTAAAAGCAAAAGGCCGTATGCTTAAAGAAAATTCTGTTTATAAGCCCCTTTGTTTTTAGTCACGCGATATATTTATTTTTGCAACACCCCATTGCGTGAATAAGCATTACGCGCTTGTCGTAATCACGTGCGATTATATATAATATATAATATTAAACAAAAGCATGAATGAGAATTAAAATTCCAATAATTGGGAAACTATGTCAATATAATCAGTTCTGTGTTACTTTCAATTCAAAATACACAATGACATAATGAATCTCTCATTAATTGCGAATAACGGCTGGCTTCACAAATACAGATGTGGTTGGGTAGCATTGTGCTACTTTATTAGAATTCCCACTAGTAATGCGTACGCTAGTACCCTTCCTTTAGTTTCATGTGAAAATTGGTCGGACTAACAAGATAACAATGGGTTTTCAGGTGATGGGGAGAGTCCTCTACGAGAACAATGGATAATAACATTTACAAGGAAATCCTTTAGAATTTTTGCAAAAGCCATTCGGTGCATTAAGCGAATGAAATTTATTCGCAAATGATTTGTAACGTGTGGCAATATCGTCTAAAGTACTTTTTTTAGTTCTTTGTTACGTGGTAAGTATCAATACTGAGTATAGAGAAACTAGTGAGGTTATGTAACGCGTTAGATAACGTAATACGATAAGAGAAAATAAAACGTGGTTAGTCGAGTAATATTGGATTACGTTAACTACGTGGGAATTTAATGCCAAGTATACTGCGATATTTTTTGAATTTTCCCGCTCTTACGGATCAGCACTGGTTCACCCTGTAATGGGCGTTGAAACCACGCTTAACGTTTAAATTGCGGTCATTCAACTAACTTCAGATACTTTCCGCGATGCGGTGGATGTGGAATTAGCAGAATTTCGAGGATTGTTCATTTAGTGGCAAATGCGTGGGTAGCGCTTTTGTGTGTAATGGAGGTTATAGCAGCGATAGTCAATGTGTTCAGGAATTTCGGATTTTCGGATTTGGATCGTGAATTACGACGATTTCACTATTCGTTGGCTACCCGATGCTAGTTTCTTGCTATATTTTTCTATTAGTTGGTTTAATCAGTTATTGTTTGCTTCTCGTTGATAAACTCGAAGCTCAACAATTTCATATAATTATTTTCTTATCGGTTACACGATATGACTTGGGGAAATATACCCCAGCAAAAACTTAAATAACAAAAATATATTTCTTTCGAACAAAGTGAAACTCTGGTTAAGTAAAGTTCCATAGACACCTGATACTTTCCATAAATAAAAAGATTATGATAATCAGCTTAAAGAACCGGAGATTAACTGCATGAAATCTGTATCTTTTATTGAGTAACATGTTCATTTTTATAGAAAGTTTTAATCTTACTAACAATCTTCCACCAATTTCTGATCACTTCTACTTCGATCTTTTAAAAATATAGAATACAAGATAATCCGGTAAAACATAACAAACATCTTCAAACAGGCTTATCGAATCAGGCTTATCGAAACAGGTAAAAGAATCTTATCCAATACAGTAATTATTGATTTTGTAATCTTTTACAAGGCTAGTCGCGCCATAAAAACTGACCACCGTAGAGACGTCGGTTTTCATATAACGACAAGCTCAGCATGTAATAACGGCGGCAAAAATAATAAAAATAAGTATTCTGAATTCAAAGAATCAAAATATAAATAAAAAACCAAGGAACATAGTGTCTGAAGAAAAATTGGATGCTACATCCAACAATATGGCTACATTTAATCTGATAATGCCTGACGCCTTTTGACTTTTTCAATTCAACTGAGAAATGATCAGCGTCGCTGCGTATACTGCGTCAGTCTAACGTTCCTCTTGGTCTTACTTTTTCTTATAGCCCAAGATATCCATAGAGGTTTCCTAGCACAGTCAGATCCGAAGTCAAAGGCTGGGCTGGATGCATGGCCACATGGGAAATATCCACTAATGCCCTTAAAGATGGTTCGGTCCTTTTAGCACGAACAGAACACTCGGACTCTAGCACCTTAGCACAGTGCTGCGAAACCTCTCGACTTCAGGAGTATCCCAGACGATGTGTATATACGTATACAAAAATAACAGAGAACAAGAAACACAGTGGTCTTAGATTTCGTTCCCCTATTCCCTTGTCCAACCCAACACAGTCAGCATCAGTGGCAGAAGATTTGAAGCTTCGATTCCGATCCGTTAGTTCTTCTTTTTCCGCGAGTTGACAGCACTGCTGCCATTTGATTGTTTAGATTTAGCTGCCTTGGAATTGCCAAATGCGGCGGAAACCACCATTTTCGTAAAACGTATAACGACGTATATCGAGATCAGGATTACTGATATTAGGAAGAGGTAAACGTCCACCAGGTGATATTGATACCAAGGAAGATCCACAGCCGGGCTCCTTATGAAGGGCACTCCGTTACCCCTTGCTATATACTCGGTCCACCAGACAGCCGTATCCAAAGGACTTGCAGGTCGATCCTTGTAAGCCTTTGCCAGGACTCGTGCATTCTCCACGTATCTGCAATGCGTAATGATAATACAATATCAAGAAGGATGATTATCCCCGGCGAAAATTTAACGTACAAAATTGTTATTCCGACAAAAGAAATGGTGTCGCTCCATAAATTGAATTGACTTGGTAGATGCATGAGGGTGCGGCCTGCCGAGGAGAGAGGGGAAGTCGCACGTGTACATATCCAGTAGCCACCAGTCACCCGTCAACCCGAAGCACACAATTTACCAATCGCCGCTCTCCATTATTCGTGTTTACAGCTGTAGCCCGCGAATCAACCTGGCGCCATTATTTGCTCCGACAAATTCAGCTGCAGCCTGCAGCGGTTTTGAATTAACCATCAATTTTAAGCGGCTCGCCGATAGACGCGACTCTGTACTATATTTTATGAAAAATATACACAGATATCTATACATATCTAAATAGTTCAAGTGAATACATATATATATGTGAATCTATATAAATTGTGAATTAAATCCAGTCCACAGAGAAGTATTACATCAGATGTCTTAGAAACGTCGCCTTCTTCTGGTTTAACAATCTCGCGTGAATTGCCCAACTTTGTAGAAACCTAATGTAGGCTATCTTTATGTAAGCTATGACCGAGGAGGCTTAACTCTACTTGATATCAGATATCACCATGAAACATCGACCTTATCGGCGGCCTCAAAAACTTATTTTGCTGCTTAGCCCATCTTGCGGCTTATTGCGTAACCGTCAAAGGGACCCTAAGCCACGGACCCAAAATCCTCTAAGATAGTAAGACTCCCATGTAATAAGATTCTCCTATCCCTGCGCCATAGGTTAGCCAAAGCCACAAAGGCCAACGTGCCGAAGGTGACTGTGTAAAAGCCAAAGTCCAAGAGTTACATTGTAAATACGACGTCGTAACCGCGACGGCATTTCCAGGCCACAAGAACCAAAGGAGAACGCGTCGTTGAATCCATTTCCAAGGAGATCTCGAGCTGGAGCTCCGATCCAATTAGATTTTTAATAAAAGTTTAGCCATCCCAAGCCGCGAGTCACGTCCAACTCGCGTCCCAACGGGTTCCAAAAAAATTAACTCTGGGACGTGCGCGCACAACTTTTTCCGTTTCCTTGACACCCGTTTAACCGACGGTTGCCGCCGCGACGCCCACCGTCGACACTATACCAATCCAACCTCTCACCCACCCCCATTCTCTCCCACCTTTGGTAAACTTCCACCAACTTGAACCCCTAACCACCCTCCTGGACTCTTTTTTCTCGTTTCCCCTTTCTCAAGTTTCACCCAGCATCTCTTTACTTCCGGTTATTTTTTCACAGGACACGGGTTTACGTATCCTCTCGCGTGGTATGAATCAACGAAGAGACCGAGACGCCAAGCGTCTACTTCCTCTTTGGTCGGGATCCACGCACTCCTTCCCACCTGACCCAGTGCTAAGGGTCTCTGTATCGTATCAAGGAGGTGGAGCTCTTGGCAACGATTGCCGATGCATAAAGATGTCCCAAGAAACAGAGGCTGCCGTGTTCGCGACGCCGAATCTAAATTATCACACACGAGATAACAGATCTTCCCGTTGCCATGAGTCTCCGCTTACGATTCCGTGCTCCGACCATTTCCTTTTTCTTGCATTCGACAATCCATCCAATCCTTATTCCGCTCTCCGAGATCTGGCCTGTACGGTGCGCAAAGGCTTCCAAGGAAAATTCAATCGTTTCCCGACGATATAATACGTCTCGGTGTAACTCGATAAGTCCTCGACTAACGGGAACGACGTGAGAGAGATTGGAACGGGGATGAGAGGACGAGAGAGGCGAAGAGAAACGTGAGAGACGAAAGGTGTGTATCACCGGGTATCTACTGAGGTAGCAATTCAGCCAGTCTCTCTCTTTCTCTCTCTCTCTCTCTCTCTCTCTCACTCTGTCGCTCCTAAGAAGAATCTCTTGGTCCGTTGCCATCCGCACTAAAATCACCTACGTAAGGAAAAAGTCGTATTGGAAAGCAACCTTAAAACCAATCCCTTGAAAATCGAGCCTCTTTAAGCATTCATATATTAACCCCAGGACCACTTTCATTTCCCATGTCAATTCGAATCAACGGAACGACGCCTGGAGTCCTTGATACTCCATTCGGAGTTTCTGAATTCTTTATCTAAATCGTATCGAAACTACTACCCCTCCAGCCCCTTTCTCCTCGGTTTAACAATAATCACAGCATTTCCCTCTGCTCCCGTTAATATCGTAGGGTTCTTAATATACATATATGTATATCCAACAGCAAGTCCCGAAGCTCCTACACGGACTACATCTGAATACAGGTAGTCATCTTCGAGGCAGGAATAAAGCGAGTCAGAGGGTGAGAATCGTGGGGGAGAATGTGAAGATGGGGACACAGGTGCGTGAATTTACGGGGTGCAAAATCGCGACGACTCCCCACCACCCCGAGGGCACAAGAAGCACAGGGGTAGCCAGAACGAGCAGGATAGGGAAATACGAGCCAGAGCACATTTCGACTCTCAGATAAATTGGAGGAAAACGTCGCGAGAAGGTTGGCTCCGGGGGGGTTTGGGTGGGCTCGGGGGGGAGCCGGCGGAAAGGGGCGGCGAACAACAGAGCGATAAAGAAGTCTGTCAGGTAACTGGGTGATGCAGAAGCTGCTGGTAGTGGTGGTGACGATAGTCACGAACGTGTCCCGGACTTGTTACGGTATTGGTAGCTGCTTCCAACTCAATATCTATATATACCGTAATACAGACTCAGTCCCACGTATGTGTATAACGGTGAGTATAGTAACGGGGTGGAAATGGGTGGGGGCTACATGTGGTGCCCTGAACTACGTTATTCTTCAGCCGTAACCGAAACCCAGAACCACCCCCTTAACAAACTGCGGAAACTTTCAATGGCTCCAGCACTCGCAAGATCCCACCTGTCGGTAGGCGCCGCGACGCTGTGACAGAACGTAAATCTGTTAATTCAAGGAAGAAAAGACAAAAGCGTTACGTGCATAATGGAGAAAACAAGAGTATAAATTTACCTGAACGATTCCACGTACGTTTCTCAATTTATGTGTACGTATGATAGAACGTAGGGTAATGGTGCATCGTAAGGGATGCTGGAATTATGCAGATATGCAGGGAGATGCACGTATGGCTTGTTCGGATGGTGAAGCGGGGCAGAGGGTTACTTGAATAATGCAGCCTTTAATTTCAGCTGCCGTAGTCGCCCACGCGGTTTCCTCGCTATGGGCCGTCATGGTTGATTCGCCATGAAACTTTTAGACGGACTCGTGAAATTTCCCATGTGGGCAAATGGTGGGCACCCACGAAACCAAACCTAGCCAAAGCTGTCCGAACATAATCGACTGGCTCCTAATGGTAGAATGAACGAGGTCGCACAATATTTTGGCACATTAATAATAATAATGACTTTTAATACCTGGTGTCATTGAAGATCTTGTCCAGAGCTTCACGGAGAGTCTTCTCATTCAGATTTTCGTACTCGACGATTTCCGCTACTCCTCGTGACTTTGCTTGTGCTGCATTGTGGAACTGATCACCGTACATAGGTACTAGCAGCATGGGTACTCCAGCATTGACACCTTCGGAGAGTCCAAGAAGACCTCCATGTGCTAAGAAACATTTGACGTTTGGATGACCTGAAAGAAATCACAGGTTTTTAGTCCACCTACTCTACTTCACTTCTAATGCTGGACTGTGAACGCGGCAAGTACGTGTTTGATGTGTTCGCAAAGCTCTGAGCCGCTCATTCGAGTACGGTCACGAAGCGGGATAATAAAATTAAAGCGATCGATTCCAGCCTCTGGCCAGGTTCCTGGATCCTAGCTGAACTCTCGGTGCAGGATGAGTACCGAACTGGATTGCTAGATTGCTGATCAGGTATTACAGCGTAACAAAAGTACATATTAGCGAGTCAATAGTAAAGTTGAAGTTTAATATTCGGCGTTGAACCGTATGTGTTTGGGATTTTAAAAAATCGGAGAAAAATTTTTTAAATTGCAAAGATTTTATACATGGACCGATATAAGTACTGCATTGTTATGCAAGGGCCTTGTGTTTACGGAGAATACATTTTTCTTAATTTTAATATTTTAAATTTTTATTTGCATTTTATTCGCATTCTTCTTCGTATTATTTACGGTTGGACTCCCTTTTACTGATATAACCACTAATGGTTGCCTGGCTTTCCTCTCCCTCCTTCTTCTTATACTGTTGTTCCCATTTACGGGAAGGTCTTCATTGCTAAAAGGTTTAAGGATGATTTATGTTGTCCCTGACTCGTTAGCGAGTTGCCTAATTAAAGTTGTTTCGCGCCGGCAAGCCCAGATGCAAAACTGCTTACGCGAGGGGGTTGCTGAAATGTTTGCCCCCCTCTTGACTTTCCTCTATCTCGCATTTCCCGCCGACTTTTCCAGGATCTTAACTAAACCCTAATGCGACAAGGCATTCCTGATACGAAGAATTTTCCAAGAACTTTACTAATCAAGTTAATCACTCGGTAGCTCATATTATCGCGACTCTTAGAATCGATCCTGATAACTGTATTTCTTAACCCATTCAGACCGCATCGATCATCCAAGACCAACAGTCAACTTTCCGTTCAGGCTGCCGTCGGCCAATGGTGACCACCGTTTGGTGGTATCGCATGGCGTGAACGGAAAGACAAAGTCACCTCAGCGCTTCACGTGTTAATCTAATCGATTAGCAAACCGTTTCTTCATCTATTTATTGTGTACTATATTTTTAATCAATAGATCAAGCCTGATAGACGTTAAAAAGGTTTTATAAAACAATCCCGAACGCTGTGGAAACTTTCAAGATATATTACAGACATCAGACCTGTATAAAAAATATTGCGTAAAGAATTTTTCATTGATGATATATCCCAAAGAAATATTCTTTGTCATGGAAACAAAAGCCACGCGAATTCAATTTCACTTAATAGGTTATCTCGCGTCAGCAAGTTAAAGGAATTTATTAAAATGATATTAGACGAAAGTGAATCGACGTGTGTTCCAACAGATACAAATTCCTGACAGAAGGTCTACGTAATTGTATGAGGAACGGCATAACTAACGCAATTACCCTGATGGAGCCAGAAGTGAAGAGAAAGATAGAGAAGGATACACACGAAGTATAGCAGAGTAGCAAACTACTTTATAAATTAAAAGTAAATGACTGTGCGTAGGCCAGCGTTACATATAAAGCATTATAAAATGTAAAATATTCCTAAATGATCGAATGACGTGGATATAAAATTCTATGTAATAGGAAATCGTTAATTCAGTTCCAAACAAGAAGAGATAGCGAAAGAGATTCAAATAGCGGGAAAAGTGGAGTACTTCGAAAGTTAATGGAAGGTATAGGCTAGAAGGTAAAGAGAAAAGAGAAAGAAATTAAAGTGAGAAGGCTAAGAGCATGATAAATATACACTTGACACAGGGGGGGGAGAGAGAAATAAATGATATTCCAATTACGAAGAAGAGTTGGAAGGACTTTGGCAAGATGGCAGCTCGTAGCGTAAGCTTCCTGCTTGATGGCTGAAGTCTAAAGGGTGAACATGAGGAAGGTTTAAGGTATAAGGTTTAAGGGTAAAGTTTGACGTGCCCCAGGACCTAGGGTTGGCAACCACCTCTTGGAGCAACGTCAAGCGGTAAACCGCGGTGTCATCCCCGAGTGTCATTACGGTAATTGCCTTCTACCTTCCGCCATTACTATCCGCCCACATCGTTCTACGTACGTCAAAATTTCCATAATAACACGTCCCTCTTATTTTGCTGTTATTCGAATCGTAGACTATATTAACGCCCCTGGCGCTGTAGTTATTCGTACCCAGAGAAATTTAAGGATAGAATACCCTCGTGCCTTTATACGATTTTCTCACTTTATCAAAAACTCCATTTATACTAATTCCAAGCAAAAATCCGGCACTGCGGATACCACAAGCAGTGATACCGATAGTGGCTGATTCATATATCGATGCACAACATACGTTTTGTACTACATAATCGAATTAGTCACTTGTAATTATCAGCGTGACAAAGCAAATTTACATACGGTAAACAGTCACTGCTCCTAAGATATTAAAGTGACTGGTCGTTATGAATTGAGCTGATTGTGAGTTATATGAGACGTTTGAGTATGCTAATTTAAGGTTATGGCATGAGTAACTACATACGTGCAATGTTACGTGTTTATTGGTTAGTACTTACCTAATATGTCCGCCTGAGGCAGCCATTTCTTAATCATTAAATTCTTAGGTTTGCCAGGAAGCTCGTCAGTTTCCCATTTCCAAATGACTCGTCTTGGTATACTGCTAATGACTTTAATGATATCGTTCAGTTTCTCTTCGGGTAAACTAGATGCTTTTACCATAGATCCCCAGCTGAAGAAAAGCACGCCCTCTGTGCCTTCGTCCAGGAACTTTTTGATATCAGCTGGTAATGGTTTCGGCGTGCCAATATGGATTCCACCAATTTCAATCGTACCAGGCACTTGAGGTAGCGCACCGTGAAGAGAGTAATGAGTATTTACTAAGATTGCTGACATATTTTTTCCTATTTCCAAAACGGATGGTACTTCTGGCCCAAAAACTTCTTTCACTATCACATCCGCGGACCACGTGAATATTGTGTAAAACGTTATCTTTTCGAATCCCAAATAGATAGTGTTCATGAAACGTTCATAGAAAGTCATATGCGACGAATACCCATGAAAGGTAGTAGAAATATAACTAGGATTATCAGGATTCCCTATACGAGGATTAATCCAGGGTAAAATTTGATGGGATGACAAGCCTATAAACGGTGCTTGAAATTTATGTACAAATCCTAAAAAGCAGTCGGTGTTAAAAACTTCGGTTAAAATGACATCAAATTTTTCATTAGATTTTATCAGCTTCTGCGTATTAGGATGTTTAAAATTTGTTTCACAGCTAGCTGAACCCCATTGATATAATGTAACCAGCTCAAACAATATGCTCGCAGCGTGGGCCTTCTGGATCTTCAAATCCACAATATTAACGGCGATTTGACTTTCGTTGCTCCTCAGACTTAAGTCCTTGTAATTTCTTAACTTTGTTGTGCGTGGAAAATGAGACAGTACCGTGACATCGTGACCCCGTAGTGCAAGTTCTTCAAGAAGAGGCTTGAAGACGTCAAAATGGCTTTTTCCGACATGATCGAAGACACCCAGAATCTTAAATTTCTTGTCAGGTAATGGAATGCTCGCATAACCAATTCCTAGGAGACACATTAGCACCATGTAAACGTATGTTTTTAGAATTGCCATTTTTTCTTCCCAGTCTTTTCTTAACTCTCTTAGGTTACTTTTACACACAGCACTACCCGTGCCTAACGTATTGGCCTACAAACTGTCTACCGGACACACTATTTTGAGCACAAGCAAAACCTAGACACGCAATTGTCCTCACGTCGCGGTACAGACTGAACCAAAATATTAGCGCGCTCGAGTTTTTGTATCTTCACTCGGTTAGATATCGTTATACAGATATACTGTCTATGAATTATATAAGCCAATGATCGTTCCACTTGTTCGCTAAGTGGCGATTAGAATATCTCTAGCGACTGTTGACAGATTCAATGTTGGGTCATGTCATTTAACGACGTATGAAAACTTGAAAGGAAAATAGGATATTATCACTGCGATTCTCATTAAATATGAATCAATGCATTTGTAATTTTTTGTCAATTCATTTTGTAATTACGAATTTACGTAAAATTACGTATTACAGGATGATAATAAGAATAACAAATTTCTAGTAGAACGTGAAACAACACACGTTGTATCAATTTGAACGTAATTGAATTCCCGCGCTCCCTCACCTGTGTACCCTTCCTACTCTCACGGAATAGTTTTTCATTCTAGCTATGGCGGAGCCACGAGTCAAATGTCAGATTCAGGTGACTTACACTGGAAACCTTCCTTCCTTCCTTTCCATGTGACTGCCTCCTCCAATAAGGAGATATGCCATACACTGGAAACCATAGAGAGGATGATGGCCTCAAAATATATCTTAATCGTAAATAAACATTGCTCTCCTATAGTATATATATTATCATCACTCTACGCATTCGGACGCACATAGTACGTTATGGTCTGTTTTAAAATTCATGAGAGAGCAAGACGTTACAAATTGTCTACGAATGATTCTCTAATTGAGGAAAGTCTACGTGTGATGGTATGAGGTGGTAGTCAATATCAGGGAGACACGCCAGTAAATAGAGTCAATGAGCGGTCAAACAAGAGGGAAAAATGGATGTCGCTAGGAATAATAATAGGAACGAGTAAAAATAATGGTCAGAGAAACGAAGCATCAAGGTTCCGTTGAAGTTCCCTCTGGTGTCTTCCTTCGAAAAATGAGATGACGCATTTTTGCGAGTTCGCCCGTGGTCGAGCCCCGCCATCTCGCAACTTTTTTACTCGACGGTTCCCTCATAAAAGTTAATAAGCCGGGGTTTGTTGATCCTGGGGAAATTGCGGGTGCCCGCCTCGCGACATTTTATGTCCCGGTTCTACTTTGCGCTGCGGACAGGGGTCCCCTACCCTTCTTTGTAAAGCCTTCAGCTTTCCACCTTTATTCTACCAGCAGTAAGAGAAACCTTTTGTCCAAGAAAAATTGTTCTCGTTTACTTTATTAGGCTGATACTTACACACTCGTGACGATATTTCTGAAATTGAAAATCCTATGATTCCTTTATTAAATTCGATCGCATTCAAGGTTATGCGTTATTCTCATTACCGTGACTGACTTCAAGCGAATGTTTAGTTTAGGAATTAATCTCTTTCTGTTCTCGGACCTAACAGCTGCAACGTGAAGACAGGCTCAAAAAGTTTCAAATATCGATTTTCCGTGTATTCTATCATCACGTGGACGGTTTCGAAAGAATAGTTATTTCGACCACAAAATTCTGTGTTAGAAAACAGTCAGTTAACCACTTGAGTTGATTTAAAGATGTCTGACCACATCCCAATTCCCGTCGCATTCGGTTTTTCAATCCGTATTTATATTATAAAGAATATTAGAAACAGGCATTGACAGGCTGGCTGAATGGCAGCAATTAAAAACGCCTTTTTTCCTGTCAACTGTGCCGTGTTAAACTGTATAGTATATTGGATGACTAGCAGAAATTCAAATTATTCGTTAAAATAATTATTTTAAAAAATCACGAGAATAACGGTATGAAATATTTCTTCACTTCTCGCGTCATCGCGCTAAATATGCCAGTCATATTTTTATGCGGCACAACTGACTTTTTATGTTTAAAATTTGGGCATTTCGTCGTGACGCGTTCTAGCAAGGATTCACAATGTCACTCCACGTTATATATAATAAGTTTCAACGTGCACGTGCTTTACCGCCCATTTTTTTTAGGCCCGCAACATTTCTGCATAATAGATGCACGCTTTCGCACACAGTGTCAGCCATTTCGCTTGCGCAGACACAATGTTTGCTCTCGACTGTTTCAGCCAGATTTTACGTTCCATAGAAGAAGGGCGGGGGTAAAAGGAATTTAATATTATGAATTGCATCATGTGTTTCCATAGTCATAGCGTCAGATAACAAGATTACATGTAAATTTGGTGAGTACAACGGTTCCCCTTCACACGTCATGTGGTAGGAAAACTCTGTTCAGAATTTCGTAAGGAAAAATGAGGGTTGTTTAAAAAAAAAGTACCATTTTAAATGGCGCGTGAAAATCCTGTGCTACTCTGTGTACATACATTGGTTGCCCTTAACTTCATATGAATTAGATGTATATATCTATACGGGTATACCACGCACCCTTTGGTACCTATAGGTAACTGTTGGAGTCGGTGGGATGTCCAGAGGGAAAACGGAAGGCGAGGAGACATACGACTCCCGTGGGAAATTTAGGCACGATCTCCATGTATCATCCATCCTTGTGTAAGTACGTAGCCAACCAACCACCCTGTGCAGCTTTTCACTGTGAGAATACTTGCAAATTGTAGAACGAGTTTTCTTACTCGATATTCCAATGTGGTCTAAATTTTGTTCTCTTTGTATATCAGAGCCAATGTTAAATTCGTGATATAGTATTGTTCTGTATATCGTAATGAACTTAGGGGAATCACCTCATGGGGGATATACACGTATTCTTCTTTCTTTAGAACCTAGGAGCATTGTGTGTAGTTTAATGGAAATAGATTGCGAAATGAAATTCGCATTATTACTTTATCCAATAGCGAGAATTGAATGACTGACGCCATCTGACAATTCCTTGTGAAAACAATACAGTGAGCATAAGACATTCTAGTATATATGTATACTGTTTCACAGGGGCCTTGGTCTTATAGAAAACGTAGATAGATACGGAATATTTCCACGTAACAGAAAGATTGCGCGCGGCACACTTGGGACGGTTATAAAATCGATGCCCCGGATTTGCTCTGGCTTGTAATTGAATCAAATTAATCACTCGCCGTTCTCCCGCTGCACCCCTGTACGAACCGCCCGGATCCTATCTCCAATTAATGGCAGCGGAAGCTCCACGTTTCATCGGAACTTTATAAAACGAATCCAATTACGTGGAGCCGTTTGTCAAAGGCTCAGAAGCTGCGGAAAGCCGCGTTGCGTCTCTTGAAAGCGTTTTGTGACCAGGGACTTTTGAGTAACAGGACATGAACGATTTGCTGAATAGATGAAAACTGATGAAAGTTTCTTTATCTTTATCGGGTAAATTCTCTTGTCAGTCGATAAAACAAAAGCTTTGGAATATAATGAAAAACGTTACTCATCCATTACGTTAGTTTTCTATGGGTGCGGTACTCGCAATTCTATTTGTCTAGAGTTTCCTCTCAATTTTTCACGTGACGTCAAGAAATCTGCCACACTGGTGCCAAGTAGTTTACAGAAAAGGATTCCGCATGCGTTGCTGAGATTGAAGCTGGGGAAGGAAAGAGACTTTCTTACTCCCAAGGTGATTCATTGGAATGGGTATTGCACAGTAATGCATTGCATTACTTTACAGTACATTACAATAGATTTCATACTTACAGGTACGTTATCACGTACGAAATATTCGCATTTGCTTATCGATCTCTGAATTGATCGATTGATCTTTTCTATTATTAATTAAATTTTTGTGTACCTACATGATTAGTTCTCGACGTTCTTTAACGATTACCCAAACACCTGGGATAGCTACTCGTGCAGTGATTGATTGGAATAGTAAATATCCGTAAGAAATGTAAAGTTCATTACGAAAAATCGGTACAAGGAGTAGCTTCCCCAGGAATAGGTTTCATTGGACATTATGTTCTAGGATTTTAAGGACGATACGAAATTCTGGCAGATAATGTTCTGTATTCGGTGGAAGATGGCGTCGCATTTGAGTGACGTCGATTAAAATGCTCAGAGCAATCTGCCAATTTCTTCAACTATAATAGTTTCGGCTTGTCCACGTATTGCTTTCCATGATGAATGATGGTTGCAAATGTGCCAGCTACCATACCACCCCAAAATAACATGTATAGTAATACTTCGGTGGTGTATCTAGAGGGTAGAATTACGTGGGCTACTAGCATTGATGACGCAATTAGTAGAACTAGAGGGAAGGTTGCGTAACGCCAGTTGCGTTCAGTTTCTAATGGACACTTGTGAGTCAGACATTCTCCATGTTGGATGATATATCTACCCAGGAAGAGCTCCAGAGCATCCTGAAAGGAAGTCAATTATTAATGTAGGACCATCAATTCTTCATATAGAGATTTAATATCTTTGTAAAATTACTCACCTGTCTGTAACCATCCGCGAAATTATTTTTATAATATCTTGTCAATGAATTTATTCCGTCCTTCATGGCGCCCAGCTTGGTTCGCTTTCCTGTTCTTGTGAAGTCTGTCTTCAAGGCGCCAGTACCGGAATATTGAACGCTTATCACATCCGCGTTATCAGCCCAGACCTGAAGATGTAATTTGAATGTTGGATACAATAATAATAAGTTAACTTTACAGTTTTATAAGGTTCTTGCTTCACCTGTTTAAAGACATACTCCAGAGAGGGATGCTCTTCGACCTTCCGCAAGACTCCAAGTCGATTAAGAGCATCACTTAGTGCTCTTTTAGCTAACATACTTTGAACGACATTTGTACGATCAAGACAGTCGATACAATTTGTCCGGAAAACACCATCCTGAGCTGACAATAGAGCTCCGTCTCGTGACAGAAGAAAGTAACCCATTTGTTCCTGATCGTGAGCCAATCTATCCATCAGGACGTTTAGACGATCCCAACGCATTTTACGGCATTCGGCGTGAAAGTCAAATGACTCGTATCTGACATTTTGATTTCCTATTCGATACACCATGTCGCGGTAAGCCTTTTCTAGAACATCTTCAGGCCCACTGTGATCGATCTAAAACAATCGGGTAAGCGTACAATATGTCAGATTGAAATCTTGAGTAATTGAAAATACCTACCAGGTTCACTAGAATCTGCTTCCCGTAGTGGAAGATTTGTGCGTCAAAATGACGTGCGCATGCTGTTTGGTGATCTTCGTGCGGACTGAGCTGAGGCTTTGGTTTATACTTTAGATTTGGAGCTTGCTGCCAGAACAAAGGAATTGAGCCTCTGGTCTGCACAAAAGAACTCCGATCGCCATCTACCTCGATAAGCTGTTCCGTCTCGACGTAATTTGACACGTTACCGTTTGAGTCTATTCCTCGTGAAAATAGTCTTGTGCCTGCACGATGCACACTACGTCTTGAAACAACACCCCAGTTGAAAGCTACACCATTGATTACCGCAGTTTTTAATGATACGACTATAATTTCTTGTTAAGGAACATAGTCTCTTTTAGGTAGGCACCATCGTGGAAGAGAATATAGGGTTGCAAGATTCTTTCGTAAGAGATGACATAATGCTTAAAGGATACAGCCGTGTATAATCGGCAGGCAGAACTTATATTGTTCAGATCGCGCTGTTAACTCTTGCAGGAGATAGGCATTCCAGACAAATCGTGGATCTGCCCTATCATGTAATGGCATCTAAATATTTAACATATTCTGAATTAGTTTTGAAAAGAGTAGATAGCATATAGAAATTGTTATTCATTAATAAACCTGCAAAAACTCTGGAGTCGTATTATGAAGTCGTTGCATCGTATGACTCAGATCATATGTATAACTGAAGTAGAAGTATGGAGTATTCAGTACAGTTTTAATCATTTCCAAATAGGTGGTATTATTTTCAATTTGTTTTTCACTCAAGTGGACAAAAGACCTTGCATAAGGTATTATATCGGTTGAAACTATTCTGTATATTCTTTCCCCAGCTATTGTCCCTACACTCTCAGCGTCTGTAATTACTATTAAGTACTGACATGCCAACAGGCGTATAGTACCAACGATACCCCATATTTTACGTCTACTTGCAGTCTGTGGTATTTGACTGGCAGTACCGGCTGAAAAACAATAACATTTTTCATTACAATGGCCTATGATATCAATAAGCATATTTTGCAAACTATCATTACCTTGGGTATAAATTTGCTGACTAGCTCTATCGACTACCAATAAAACTTTGGTATCCACAGGCTCGATATAGAATTTCTCAGGTGTTATGTACCTGCAATAATTACGTTGTTATTACAGTAATGATGTAATAGACATTGATAGAGAGAAACGTCATAATGATAGACCATTAATTAATATACTTACAGATGCAGGTCCTCATAAACGTCAGCTTTCCACATTGCCATATTATAGATGATTCTTTCTATGATCTGCTTCTCTAGCTCTTATTCGGAATATTATTAGATGATGCGCTAGTAAAATTGAGTTGGCTACACATTCATTGACACTAAGACAAGCCGTCACAAATTTCCTTTAAAGAGAATCACACTAAAACGAAACTGAATCAGACAATCCGTCTGTCTCATCTAGACACTCGCAGGTTGCGTGTTAATTTATTTGTTCATGGATTCGTATGATGTCGCCATCCGTCAGTTCCTATTGTGGTTTAGTGGAGGCAAAAACCTTTACTGCGACGTAAGCGCTCTCTGGTCGACCACCAACAAAAATGGAACTGAATGGAACTACGAAATAGGATCCTTGAAGAAAGGTATTGAAGCAACGTATAAAATTGTAAAAGGCTGAAGCTCTGTTTTGATAAATCATGAGGTCTACATGAACCAGTCATCCAGGATGATAGCTAGTGAACACTCTAAGATCAAGAAAGTGGTAAGATATTGTTTGATAAGTTCAATCGAACCGCTTTAATACTGAGTGCAAATACCATTTATTCTGTTAGTTTTAAGTCTAGTTTCAGATTGTACCATTTGCTGTCCAGACACTAAATGATACCATGATGTGACAACTACGGAAGATCTTCTATTTTAGATCATTGGATACGCTCAAACTTTCCAAAAACCATATCTTAACTTTGTTTTTTAGATTCATGTAATACTAATAATATATATTGCCGGTACCAGTAATATTGTTTCTCTGTACAGGAAAGCTTCTACTTTATGACTCTGATAGTGTTTTATTATACAAAGTGATTGATTTGTTGAAAAGTCAAAGGTCTAAAGTAAAAGATCATTTTTGGATATGGACATTTATGGGATGTAATGGTAACCAAAAAACAGAAGAAAGCTCTTTAAGGAGGAATGAAAAGTGGAATCCACAGAGCAGCAATTTTTTATGTTTTGCAATGCAGTTGAGAACTACAAGTAATATTAGAACTATCAGTATTTTTCATCATACTACAATATGTCATTTACCTTAGTTCTTGTATTTGGTGGCAGCTCTATCAATTTCTCGTATACCGACAGAGCAGACACTAGGTGAAGTGATGTCATGGCTGCAAATTGTTCAGTTTAGTGCCTGAAAACAATTTACTTATTCATTTTCTAATATTTTGTAGAACAATAACAATCAAGTGAAAATATTCCAGATGGTGAGGCATGTTATTCTAAAAGATGATCATAGATGACCTTATGATGTATAGCTAGGATATTTATAATAGATATATTAATATGGAGACCAACATATCTCTAAGGTGCACCTACGCTAATCAGAGAACTTGTCATTCTTCAGCTAGATTTATTTCTAAATTCTGGTATTGGATAAGGAATTCTGAATAATTCTACTTTAAATATAAGAACACTGATCAATGTTATGTTCGTTAACTAATATGAACCTTGCTATTACCTCTTTCTCTAGCCAATCTTGATGACTAAATTTTTTTTTCAGGATAACAATCTACTGTCTAGGCAAATCTCAAAAATTATGCCAAAATTACGGAAGAATAAACTACTGGAGAATAAATGGGGCTCAAAATATTTCAGTGCTGTGAAGGATGCAGTCTTTACAATGAGACCATCACCATACATGCCATCAGAACCACCACCATCCCTAAGTAAAGAAACAACTGAGTCTCAGCCATTGTATGTCTGTAAACAATGTAGAGATTGGTAAGTTTCTCATGATAAACATCAGTCACTTTGAATAGACTGAATACTCCAATGCACCGTAGACTCAATATTCAAACTATGAAGTTTCTGTCATAGGAAATGTTTTGTTCCAGTTTTCGTTTCTTGAGCAGCCTAGAGGATCACACAGCGCGACGTAGTTGGATTCTGGGATACTGGTGTCAAAGCTGTTTCTATAATTGCAATCATGTCTTAGCCCTTGATGGATCTTGTAACGAGTGTAGGACGCGAGATCGCGAGAAACGGCAACACTTGCGCTCACGGGGACTTAAAAGAGGCCGGAAACCGGGTTCTGTTAAAATATTCTATAATCAGTGTCAGTTTTTTGCACATGTCAAATCACATCAGTTACAGACAGTGGACATGTGTGACATCATGTTAATGCCGATACCGTTGGGCGTGGAGAAAGATCAATATACCAAATTAGAAAAAATCTGTGAAATAATGATAGAGCACATGTTCATAACTGGAGTCCATATACTTGACTGGCTGAGGATGAAGAATATGGAGCAAAGATGGTGGGAACTGCTGCGTGTAGTCTCTGACGCTAATTTAACTAGCATCAGTGATATCGTGCGAAATATTCGCGCTATGAAACTGCTTCCGGAAGTGCCACCGGAAATACCTACGGCTAAGAGGTCGTCCACGCAGAGCTTGGGATCTGGGATGGATGTCAAGAGCACAATGAAATCTTTGAGAAAAAATAAAAGTCTGAAATGTTCAAGGAGTTTTAGTCCTTGTAAAACAACGGCTATTAACTCAATGAGCGTGTCAGAAGTCTCAGAAAATGATGATGATCCATACACGTCAACGGATATTGCATTTGTCGATTGTGGATCGCCTATAACAACATTTGCCCAAGATAACGCCTTGCTGGGAATCACCAATAAAAAGAATACGGAATCGTCCAGTACTTCCGGTAATTCAACAGTAGCCATAACTGTGCCCATGAAAATAATAACATCGTCAACGGCAAATGCGAAGCACTTTAGAGGTTCTGATGGCAATCCTGTGTATAGTATATCCTCCAATGTCACAGTGTCAAGTAGTGATTCGATATTAGCTCCAAAAATTTCTGTGAAAAAATTCGCTAATGAATCTTCCGGAAGTAACGTGGTTACCAGTTTGTGGAAGGATTTCTCGAGGGAGTACGATCTAAAGAAGCAAATGTTAAAAAAGTTACCGGAAGAACGAACGAGCGTCAGCAAAACGTCGCTTTCGTTACTGGCGTCAAAATCTGACAAGACACCTGCTGCTAGTAAGACAACGAATTCTATTTTGAGTAAACAGGAAGTATATGCAGCTGCTACAAAACCAAGTACCAGAATATTGACAGTGCACAATCCTAAGAGCACTGATCTGTCATCGATAATTAATCAGCTTCCAAAAGATGTAATCAATGGCAAGAAGATTATTTTTATTGGGCAAGATACGGAACGGGGTACCAATGTATCTAATCAGGAGATGAGTATCAATCAGGGAACGATTAAATTGAAATCGGATGCAAGACAAGCAAAAATTCTTAAAACAGTACCATTAAAAATGGCCCCGGCATTAGTTTCTGTTCCCAATGAACAGAATGCGAAGTTGTCAGCAGCTAATGCGATTCATAAAATATTAATGGATCCTGCAGGATCTAACGTGCAGCAGGTTACTTTGGATGGAAAAATCATTTACAAGAACGGTAGGAAATTTATTATACGCAAACCTGGTACAATGTCTGTTAGTAAAGTTGCCATGGCGAGTAATTTATTGAAGACGAGTGATCTTTCGCGTTCATTGATAAAAAAACCAATTGTGGGGAATTTATCGAAGGCCGTCACTCCTGGTTCACCACCGGGTGCCTCGTCGGCGCCTGAACTACCGAATTCATATTCACATGGTAAACTGATTTCGGCATCTGATCAGGAACTTGAAAGATCAGACTTGTGTTCTTTGGGTAGTGATACGTTTTCAGAACATATGAATCATCTCTATTATTCTAATATGCAGAACACTAATAGGACCAACGAGCATCTGTGGATACAGACTGATGATTCTGGTCAATTTTATTTCCGCTCAGCACCAGTGGTACCGGAAAAACAATCTGGAGCATGTCATAATTTAAACGCTTTGCTACCAAAGTATAAGGAACAAATGTTAGACAATCTATTGCACCTGAGTAAAGCAGAGATTGAAAGACGAATTGAACATCTGAAGTCTGTGAACTCCATGTATTCAAAACTCATGAAAACAGATAACGATGAAATAATACAGAACAACCTGAAAGCCTTAAAACATTTGAAGGATGCACTCAAGGAACCAGTTCAGTGGAATAGCGAAGAAGGAAATTCTGAGAAGCAACTTCAGGAAGAGATTGAGAGCATGGAAAAAGAGTGGGAAGTTGATCTTCAAAATGAAGATTTTCCCAAGTGTGGCACTTGTAAAAAAGCAATCAAGCCAAAGTCTTATATTATAGGAATTTCAAGAATGAAATGCGAAGAGTCAGATTTCTGTAACTGTTACAACTCCGTATGTTACATATGTAAAACATTTCAGATTAATAGCACTAAACTCAGAGCTCATATAAATTATCATGAAAAATGTGAGCCTTTCGAATGTCCAGAATGTCTAAAAAGATATGGATCCTTCAAGAAATTAGAAAGTCACGTATGGACATCCTGTTTCCATCCTCTTCTCCGAAGATGGTTTAGCTGTATAATCTGTGAAGTTGATGGTTTCCTCGATCTTGAAGCAGTCACTAGGCATTTTGCAATTTGTCACAGTGAAAGGAAAGTTGCTTGTTCAGAATGTCATATGGTGCTCAGTTCTCATGCATCCCTCAAAAAACATCAGGACGAAGCACATCTTGATACTGCGGTGAAGCCAGTACGACTTATGGTCTGTAGCTTAGGACAGTGTGTGGTGAAGCCAGCAAATTTTAGATATCATGTAGATAACCATGTAGGTGTTGCCAGAATGTATTATTATAAGTGTCTTTTTTGTTCATTCCTTACAAAAGACATAGACCATGGCAAAGAAGAGATCAAGAATCATCTCAGTCATCATCATGCTGACCAGCTCTGTGAATTATATAATAACACTGCCTGTGATCTTGAAAATGACATTTCTACTGAGATCACTTCAAAAGAGACTCAAGATACGGAAACGAATTTACTGGTGCCTAAAATAGTGAGTACAACGAGCATCACACCGGAAGTATTTGAACAAAATTCGCAAAATGTAGATGACAATGTGATGGATTCTGACAATGTCGATTCTGATAGCCAATATTGGATTGTCAATAGTTTACCCAAGATTATCGATGTTCGTACAGAAGCAAAAAGTTCAAAATCATTTAACAAGACTTCTACCATTCCTAAAACACTTGATGTCAGATCAGTGGCTGTAAATGGCGTCGCTGAGGATTCAGAATTTAATGAAAAATCTATTCATAATAATATCAATTCGAATAAAGAACTATTAAAGATTATTACTAAGGGCAGTGATAAGATTACAAAACAGAGGTTCCAAGCACGTGCAATAATGAAATCATCAAAAAGAGTAACCTCGACGACTAGTGATTCAATGGAAAAGACAAAGATGAAATCAAGAGAGGAAATAAGGCCAATACCTCCATTGGAGCCAATTTCTAGAATGTCAAGTTTATCAAAGAAAATAGTACTACTCAGTGAGAGTGAAGGAAATTCCTCAAAGGTGTCGAGAGACACAGAAGATAAATCACAGCGTTCTATTTTACGCGTGGTGGAGATTCTTCCAGGAAAGGGGAAAGTCAATAAAATCCAAGATGCCAGAAATCCTTTGTGTATTTCAAGGAATCTACCTAACGTATCGCAGGCGATCCAATTTCAATCGATGGAAACAAAAGACGGAAATCTCGCAGCCAGAGTCAGTTCTATATTGCAGCCGCCGCCATTGGCAAGGATACCTGAGCACTTGTTGAGTACAATAAAGACAGTAGAAGTAGGCAAGGCAAAAAAGATATGGCAGGATAGAAATCTGAGACTGGGAGCAACGAGCAAACAGAAGAGAAGACGAAAGCGACCCTGGAGAATTGCTCTGAACGGTCCAAATTCTGAGAGTCTGGATTACAGATGTCATCTCTGTCGTGAACTTATCAACACCTCCCCTTCTACTATCAGTAACCATTTTAATACCAGGCATTCTCGTGATTACAAACTAGTCGTAGTTGCCCCAAGACTTCTAAGGATGTCGAAAGAGTTCATCGAGGGTGGTTATCGTGAACTGTATGGAAGCAGGAAACGGAAGTCTGACACAGTAAGCTCTACTGCAAAGAGACGAAGAAGATGGACACCTAAGAAATATATAGAGAGAACAAATTCACCAGGAACAGGTCTTTTTGTTCAGCAGGAATCTGTGCAGGATGGCGAGGGCAACTTCAAGTGCAAAAAGTGTAATTCCAAATGTGGCAACATGACTGAGTTAAGAGAGCACATTGCCTCTTATCACAGAATCAAGGGTCGTTATCTCATTTGTTTAGAGTGTGGGGAGAACTTTGTAGTAGCACCAAGTCTTCAGATGCACCTGAAGGCCTTCCACGGGATAGATGATCCTATAACCTACATGACACAGAACACTGGCTATGCACCAGAAACCACAGATGAGGCTGAGAACGAAAGCAAAGCCACAGTCTCCAATCAATGTTACGTTTGCATGGCTGTTTTTGAGGACAAATCAGCTGTTGACAAACATTTGAGGGTTCACGGAATGGCGTTCCTCAATCGCAAGAGGATTGAAGCTCAAAATGCTCTTAAGAGTCCACAAAAAAATAATAAGCTCGATAATTCTTCTGAGAAATCAGTTAACGATGATGACAGTGCAGGAAACACAACCGGAAGTGCGTCTAGCACGCCCGAAAAGGTTCGAGTAAGTAAATTTATTATAATCCATGATATTCCTGTAGATCGGTGGAATAATTTTTTTCCATTTCAGGATAACGAAGAGAAGACTGCGAGTCAATAAAAACTTTAAGAAAAAGTGCTGAGAGTCTCAGACTAAAGTGTGTACGTTGAGTCTACGGGAAATCGTGAATAAGGATCCTTCCAAGTGTCGTTTAGCAGTCTTTCGGAAGTAGTGGATGCTGAACAGGATCATTTTTCGTTAGTCAATATTATTTCTGACCAAGTAAATCTTCCAAGTGTTTTCGGTTCTGCTCAGTATCTGTTGTATAGACGTGTACATAAAAAGTTAAATATTGATTTAATTATTTTAATGAACTAAAAGTCACTGCTTTTATAAATCCTCTCGAGAGTTACATTTTGCCTATCGCAACGATTATTTTAAATTCTTATACTTATCGGAATTAGATAAGACTGAATAAAAAGAAGAAAAGCAAGATGCTCGTGAATGACCAGGATATTCATTTAAATAATGACCTAATGAATATAATATATATATATATACATATTTATTATATATTGTTTTTTTCTTACAATTATTGCACAGACAATGCTGATTATTGCTTAGTACTTAGAGACTTCACGGATTGACACAATGAGACAAGGTAAGTATGAAATAGGGTTGAGTCGTGGAGCAGTGCAATTAAACGGCGCGCACTCTATTAATTATACGGTACTATAATATAATAAGGGAGCATGAAAATATTGATATATATATTTCTTAGATTCTTTTTCTTTTTAGTCGATAAATATGTATTCTGCATTTTAACAATTATTATTAATTCGAGTGGTGGCGCCGTCTTGCGTTGCTTTCTCGTTGCAGGTACTAGAGAGGGTTGTGGGGACTCTGAACACTTTGACTTGGGGCCCGCACAAGTATTCTGGTCTTATTTAACCCCTTTTTTCCCCAGAGATATTGCCTCTTTACCACTGACCCTCACGCTCTTTTAATTAAAAAAGCGTCTGGAGTTTCAAAGCATCGAATATGTTGGTCCCTCGAGATAAGCCGGACCGTCCTGTCAAAGTTAACTGTCAACAAGGTAAACACGGGCAACTCGAATTTTTTTTTTTTAATTAAACTTGTGCCACTCCGTATTTAGGGGTTATGATATGAGTGACAAGCACTTTTTGTCCTGCCGAAATTCGGTCCATCGGTGAGTAAAATCAGAATCCTGAACCAGCAAGTTTCTATGGATATCCAAATATCGGACTCACTCGTTTAGTATGGAGAACCGAAGATCTCCAGCATCCAGCATCTGTCAGCTGTATCTTGCGAATACTTATGCGGGCTTTTTTGGCACGTTGACTAAAGAACACCCTTATTAAGATTAAATAAAAGTCGGTTCTTCATCAATGCTCTCGGATGGCCGAGTTCTGTCCTCAGTGAACTCGGCCGATTCGCTTATAGGGCTAGCCAATGAAGTCACGAGAACTTTTGGACTCTGGGGACAGGGACAGTCTACGTCGCTTAAGGTTGTAGGTGAACTTTGACCATTGCTTACAAGAATGGGATTAATAAGAACCTCATGCTTTCCTTTTATCACTGGACTTATATCAGTAGACAGATTGGGAACGTTAAAAATTGTAGGTGACATATCTACTTTGCATTTCTCACTCTCAGGACTTGTTTCTGTTCCGCCATTTTCCCTGAAGAGCTTCCTGAGGTCTCTCCCTAGACGACTATCCGGACTGACATCTGAACTAGCTGGGATAGTCAAAGGCAGGGTTTCCGGAGGTTTTCTTCCTCGTATACTATTCGCCAGTTCACTTAACGGTATACCGACTTCCCGGGTGGCCCAGACGTCGCAGTTGGGACTGAGGGACGAACCACGAGGTGTAGGGCTCAACTTGGGCCTTGAGGCATCCTCCATCGAGTGCCAACGATGTGGCTGGGTCAGGCTGGTAGCTGTGATCGCACCAAGACTATTCGCTGGTACTATTCGATGAGGAAATCTTGGCGAACCACGGATTTTTTCACGAGATGACGTCTGACTGGTACTCGCTTCTAAAATAGTCACGTTACACCTCATCTCTATTCTCTTCAGATTCAAAATTACTTACTACAAGTAAATACTCACGAGGTGGCAAAGTGAAGTTCACTCTAGGCTCGCTACTTTCCTTTCTACGAAGACCCAAACTCAGACGACGATCCTCTTCACTTGTTATACTGATAATAGGGCCTGAACCACATCTTGGATGAGGTGGTCTAGCACCTTGTGCATCTACCTGACAAGTGGATGCTGCCTTAGTACCTGGTACTAATCCAGCAATATATCCCATGTGTACTCTCAATGCGGAAGCCACTCCTTTGAGGAGAAAAAGATTAGCATCATTGATTAAACAGTATCTTGATCTGATACAAACCGGTAAACGATGCTGTGGAGGTCTTTCTACTGTTGGGTCTACTGCCGAAGAGGCTGAAGAGGCGTTGAAAAACTCCAAGCCGATTTGGTCCCTCGGTCTCTCTGCGTTGATGCAGCTTATAAATATCTGCCAAGCTTCTCCGTGGGCCATCCTCCAGGTCAGGTTGACTGCTAAACGCTACGGTTCCTCGTCGCATGCCTACGTTCACCAGGACATGTGTTCTCATCACGTCGTTCACAGACGCATTATAGGTACGCAAAGAAGAAATCAACGACATAGTATAGTAGCGAGTGATAAGAATGATAATAACATCAGTTAACTATATATAATAATGAGAAGTAAAAAGTAAAAATGGCAGAGCAGGACAATAAAAAGTACTAGAACGATTTGTCTATTGGAGAAAATTCGTATGTAATACGAATATTATGTATCATATATGTAAATATGTACACATGTGCATACACATATATGTTTATAAGAGGCCTAAGGTCATGGGTCAAGGAAGTCTGATCTTTCCGGTCGACAGAAGGCAATCATTCTACTCTAATGTCTAATCTCCTATTGGTATATGATTCATCCAAGGTATCGATTTGCATCGATTTGATCGATTCGTAGAACGCGAATGATCAGGCAATTTGTGAATTTTTATAAGAGATTAATATGGGTAACGTCGCAGGCAGAGTGCGTGCAATAGACGAAATTCGTTCACCTTTCCCTCGTACCTGAATGGCGTAAGCGACACCGAGAAGAGGATTAATATTTTCGCTCAAAGAACACGAAGGTCCATCATGAAAAATTTCGGAAAAATCGCAATCCTAAGAAGAGGATCCTACAATTTTTCTATGATGGACCTACGGTAGACCTCAAACTATGCTTCCTTACCGGAGGGATCAGCTGACGGCCAACTGGCTCTGGGTATAACAGGGGGTAGCACGCTCAGTAGTAACAGTGGTAAACCACCCCCAATGCTTGGATTCCTTGGTGGTATAGAAGCACTCGAAGATGCTTGAGATGGTCCAGCTAATTCTCCTCCCAGCTGTTTCTCTAATCGAGCTAGTTCCAATTCCAGTTGCGCCATTTCTCTACGGTAGACTCGATTTTGAACCTCTACTCGATACTGCAATTCCCTGCGGAAAATAGCACAAATTTTCAAGTTGAATAATGGAAAACCAAGCGAGCATTAATTAACGCAGTTGGCTATTGTCTTTGATTCATTCAGAAATGAGTTTATTAATAATAACCCAGTTTCCAAGTAGAATATAACCCGCCTTTCACGCTGCATATAAACCCTCGGATTCGCTCATTGATGAAAAGAGATGGGGGTAGTCTTTTTATTTTCCACCTTTAACTCACTTACCTCCTATCATCCGTAACGAACCGCCTTGTATTACATTCGATTTTTAGTCCAAGACTCTGCACTACCGGATCGGCTCTTTCACCAGCTAAGATATTGGCCAATTGGGGTAGGAAGAGTAGTACCAGGGTGGCTGTAGTCGAGGCCAAGATCAGAGCCGTAATAGTAACGAATGCAGGGGTAGCTCTGTCAGACATCAGATTCGCCAAAACAACCACAATCCCTGAAGTGATTACTACGGAGTAAACGCTCATGCCGATGTACTGGGAGTCATTAAGGGCAGGTATCTTGACGTGTCTGATTGTTAGTATTCAATAGTAAATTATTAATGATTCATTAATAACTGTTTGGCAGTCGATATATTCATGAAGATTAATGATAACCCTTATACCTTGTTTCCCAGGCCATGTAGACCCCAACGACCAATAGGAGTCCCTTGTAAACGTAAAGTGCGCCGAGCCAGCCATTCGTATGCTGAGATCGACAAACCTCTACCTGTAGGTTCAACGGCACAGGGTTAATTGTTGCTTGTTAACTGTAATTATCCGGAAAGAACATACGAGCCACCGAGTCATGCAGCCGCCCACGCTTCGGGCTGGTTATTCAATCCATGTCCCACCTGAGGTTGGTAGACCACCCCGCGATCCTGGGCGTTAATTTCTAAAGTCAAATTGCGCAGGTGCCTTTGCATTGGATCCATCGTCACCCATAAAGTCACTACCAGACCATCGATCAATAGTAATACACATATTAAACTGATCAGCTGAGTATCTTGTAGGAGCTGTAAGAAAAAAAAATAAGAACTAGTACCGTTAATCTGATAAACTTGGTTTTCAGATGAATTATTACTTTGTTTTTCACCACGCCGCTTCTGCTCCTGGTGAAGATTCTGTGCACTCTGTATGTCTTGGTGAACATTGATCCGAACGCAAGAGAAAATCCAGCAGACAATAGATATACTCTGGCCTTTTAGATAAAATGATAAAATTAGATATTTCTGTCTTTTTATATTTTTTAAGAAATATCGCCTACCGTGCATACTGTTGGGAAGTAACCGTCGCTATCAGGAAGCGTGGCATGGTCCAGACCTAGGAGGATGACCGCTCCGTAGACTAGGGCACATCCCACAGCTGCCATATTATTTAGCCTCGGACTAGATAGCTTTATACTCCTAAGGGAAAAGCAGGTTGTCAGATGTCATACCTTAGAGACTGAATGAACTTACTTATGCTTCCTAAAGTGTAGATTAAATGCCAGAAATGCTAGAGCCAGGGTCACGCCAATACTGGCTAAGCACGTCATCGCCAGGAAAGCAGCAGGTGCGACAGTGACTACCCTTAGTCTAAAAAAATAAAATATATATGAAAAATTTGATTTGCGATTGGATACAAGCTACTTGTAAATACTCACCGAAATACCCTACGAGCTGCAGGTGGATGACCTCCTGGCCATCTGGTGGCTGCACACCCTGGACAATCCATCCTGAGCTTGCCATTGTCTGGCGTAAAAATGGCTATCCTCCTGATCGAATGTCCTGCAATCAAAAGCTCCAGATTAGAAGGGACGAGTAAGAAGTTCTATGGATTGAGGGACTTTGGAGTTCTTTGTATAGAACATCTTGTTCTTTACGTAATTGATTTTACTTTGTGTTAAGGGAAATGTGAGAAGAGCGATGGATCAACGTGAGATAGTATTTGATATTCTTTTTTCATGAAGCTGCTTTAAGCGTCGGGTAAGCTTTGTTTTCACCTCTTGGTTTTCATATTTGATTGATAGTTCGTTAATTCATTAAATTAATTCTTCAATCTTATAATTGTATTCTTTAATCTTCTTCCTCATTATTCCATCCTGAAGAACTATCCGACCTCGGGATATAGTTTAGAAAATGATATAAAAACTTTGAGAACACGTTTCTAAAAAATGAATACACGAACAATAGTTGCTTTTAAAATTCTCAAAATACACAACGTCCTTGACTCGTCTCTACCAGCCAGTAGTCGTGATTCCGAGACGTTTTGGTAATATAGACCTGTGTATTGTCATCCTAAGAAATTAGCCGTGTTTTATTAATTAATTAGTGTCACCAAGGAGACTTCTCTCCAGTCTGTTAATTCCTGAGCTACGTTGTCTCGAGGCATCAGACCTAAAATCCACAGTATCAAATATAAGAATTATATTAATATGCCTGGAGCTAATTGAGCTACGTAATAAACCTGTTCATCAATTAGAAGCCGTCTCAGATTCTGCTTGATTCAGTCATTAGAAAATGATACTTTGCGTCGATGAAATAGCCGGAGAAATACATCCATTGGAATTATGAACGTCAGCGAGTCTTCCAAGTCTCCTGAAAATAATTTGACCCACGTGTGGAAGAGCGATGAGTTATGATAGCTAAAGCGCCACGAAGAAATTGCAATCAAGAAGCAGAAGCAGAAGAAGGGTCTCTGTCAAGAGAAAGTGGTATAAGATGATAAGGGCTGAAGACACTATCGTTAAGGATATTTCGTACTGCACGGTACTATAATATTTGGCAGGAAGATCACACTAATCAGCCAGCCACCCTCTTTACCAACAGGAATACGGCGTGGAAAGTGAGCTCGTCACATTTTATCGCTCTATTCCCACTGCGTGGTTGCATGCGTAGACACGCGTTCAGGCGTTATTCATACGAAACCTTACAGCCTCCCAATGTGGACCATCGCCTCGAAGAACTTCAGGGATTTTACGGGACATTAAACAAACGCCCTGAAACAGCAGGTAATGGTCCCATCCTTATGTATTCGAATCTTTGTGCTATTCGTATACCTTAATTTTCTTTTTATTTTTCCACCCCTCTCTATTTCTCTTACTCCTCTCCGAGCCTTTATACTCACCCTTTTCCCTATTTCACTTTCACTTTCATCTTCCCTTTCGAATCGTTAGTCTTTATGGACTGAGCCTCTACGCCGTCTCCCTATGCTCGTCCCCTATCGCGAACATTTACTATCCCGCGGGAGTAAACTCTTTGGCGGGACTTGTCCTCCTTATACCCTATCCTGACGACCTGCTGCATTTTTTTATCATGATGGATGAGAGACCACTAAGTATATTATTTTCGTGAGAAAAATCATATCCAGCCCCACTAGGTCTTCGGTCAATTTTTTATCGTGTTCATTACACCATTTTTTTGTTTAATAATTCAAAATATATGATACCATAAAGAAATCTGGCTGGAAAATAGAGGCTCCGTGACGTATACCATCAGGTCGTTGAGGTTTCTTAGTGCACTGAAATTATATGGCATTGTTGTGACCAAGTGTACTTGATCCATTGTTCCATTATGCGCTTAGAGATGACAGAAGGTGGTACGCGACGGCGACGCTAGGCGTCCCGCGCATTTTTCATGCAAATCCTTCAAGAAAACCGCTTTCCACAAGGTTCCCTGAGGGAGCAGGGATCCCTTGATAGGTCGTTGGTTCTAATAATCCAACGTCTTCTTCTGTTAGACGAAACGGAAAAAAAAAGGGGAACAAAATGAAGTGGGTGACGAGGAGAATGAAATGAGGACGAAATTCTATCGTAGGCCGTAGGCCCACTTTTACTCAGGATCGATACCACTCACCTTAACCTGACTTTTTTATTATCTTCGCGTGAGATTCTTACAATGCAGCATTATGGCTTAGGATTTTTCGTTCTTCAATTATCCATCATTTTTTTTTGTTTCACTTATGGCAGGTATAAAAAAAATTCCAATGTATATAACAGGTCCTAAAACATCGACTGGCAAAAATTACCTTTGTCTCTTTTACCCTCGGAAAATTTGTTTCTAGAACCATAACGGCTTGGGTACATTCACACGATAATAAAAGGAATGACGCTACGAGCAAAGCGTATTTTATAATGGCGCTATGTTAAATGGAATCATCCGTCTGCTTGTTAGCATGGAACGTCCAGCGTATCGTGATAACCGAATTTCATGCATCACTATGTCAAATGTAAAGTGGGGTTGGAGGTGTATACTCGAATAAAGCCGCAATGTGGTATTCACGTGAGTTAATACTTTGGCTTACCCTGCATCTGATAAAAAGCAGTGATGCCAACCCGATCAGCCCCATCGAATGATACCGGTCCCTGCAATCAGAATAATCCATATATATATATATTGAATTTTCAAAAGGGATTACTTAGAGTGTATATATATATATATATATATATATATATGTGGCTGATCGGCTGATCGGATATATATATATATGTTATATATATATATATATACACTAAGTAATCCCTTTTGAAAATTCAAATGGGTGAGAGTTACGTAACCCACAGGATAACGTTAAATGAGATGAATTATCTGAAGACGGTCTGAAAGCCTTCTCAAATCTCCGTGTGGCTCTTTCTGTCATGCCGGGCGTTATTAAACGTTTGCAATTTACGTCTGGAGTCTCCCGGGTATTCAGCAGGGTGCCAATGCGATTATTCATCGTTTGTGAAACGTCCTATAGTATACGAAATAAAGTATAACGGTAAATTTACGCTTTTATTTGCTTACAGAAACTCCCACGAAGTGCAGCCGACGAAGTTCGCCCAGTAGATCATACGCCATATCCTTTCGCGAGTGACTGTACTGGGCCAGGCTTGTATTCTTGCGATTCAAAAGGGCCTCTGTTTTGGTTAATGCTAGAGCCATTGCCAAGATGGCGTCGTATGTCTGCGCTGCGTATCGCGATATGGTCACGCCGCGTTTCGCCAATTCCGATGAGAATTCCGCGCTCGTCTGCAACGTGACAAATGGTTTCTTTGAGTCATTCTCCTTTTTTACTTGTCAATTTTGATCATGAATCCTGAGGAGAGTCTGAGTGAATTTCATGCTCAGTTCGTTTCGCGGTTAGACACTGATGTCGTCTGGTCGTCTGGGAGATACGTTACCACCGAGAAGATTACAGTCGCTCGTAATCGAGGCTAATTTTCCAACGTCGCATCAACCTTCCTGAATAAAATGAGCAGGTACAATAAATTTTCTTAGACGATGAAAGTTCAAGGATGCGATAATAAAATATACTACGGTGTCTTAGTTGTATCTTAAGATTTTTCAATTCAAGGTACACGTTGACGTATTACGGAATTGTCGAGTTACTCCATTAGCTATGAGGTTAGTTACCGTGATCAAAAGGATATCAAAATTGCAGTCAGCATCGACCTCTTTGAAAGGATAGAACAGTATTCAACCAGGAACGGGTGAAAGTTTAGGGTTCCCAAATCTCATGATTCAGCTTCCTTGCGATTCATTAACCAAATACGATTTCTACGTGACTTTCCTGCCACCCCGAAAACCACCCATTCGAATGGTATGTACCAGCTGCTAGGCCATGAATTTAGGAGATATCCGAAATTCGATTACACATAAAGACTTGTCATTAGCTTGATTACAGGACGGTATCGTTTGTGTGAATAATGATAAAAAATAGAGTTTTTTCATTTGACCAATTAACTTATCCACAGCGGTAATTTTATTTCCAAACTCTAATTCGTTAGGTAACTTTTTTTTAATCTTTTAAATATACGAAAAATTACCCACAGTATTAAAAAATTCATTGAACCCATTAAGCAGGGACATGATACGATTTTACAAAGTGGAACGTGCAATAACTGTGAATTAATGTATTATAATAAAATAATTATATGTCAGCTCAGGAATAGACTCATAATACATACATGAGGAATATGACTAAACGATTACGTGACCGATAGCTCACGTCAGATACGATTAGAGGAGATCCTCAATATAGTTACGTGCTTTTCACAAAGTATGATAATAATCACTAAGCGATAAGTATCGTTCATCACTTCTTCTGGAAATCCCAGAGGGATTTTCCGAAGGACGTGTGTGTGCCCCTAGCATAAAAAGGAGTGGTACAAAAAAGGACGATGGCAAAGGTAAAGAAAGTAGGGTGTACGAATTCTGTGAAAGGGCAAAGAGAGGAAGTTCACATTCCGGCTTCAATTTCCCAGGGACATGCGTCCAGAAAGGAGTCGTCCAGGATGGTAATTGAGTGACGATAAAATTGCCTTTTTCTCAGTTTATTCCGGCCTCCTATAGGTTTTTCCAAAACGATTTCAGCGTGATTGCCGAGTGATTTCACAGCCTATTCCCTTACACTTTTTTCGATCGACCAATAACCACATTGATACGTACCATTCCAGAGTAGCTGTTATCATCTGCCAGGACCGTCCCGTGACTTTTGACTATTATAAGACCATCCAGAGTTTGGGAAAGTTGCGACGGGGAACAATCCTCGGGTCCAATGTGCCACCAGTCACCGGTCATACCTGATAAATCGATTGTGTCACCCGGTAGAATCCACGCATAGTCACCACCATGCATACCGAGTTTCCAAGCCTGTGGATAAATGGCGAATCGTACGTTAAAGGTTTGAATTAATTAGCATTGATTGTATCGACAGATATTGCGACAGGGTTGGTTTATGGATAAAATTTTCCTTCGTCGTCATTACAAAAATATTTGTATTAAATTCTGTGTTCGAAATGATACCATTCCAAGACGGAAGAAGCGAGACCAAAGAGAGAATAAGATGAAGTAAGCTGCTTAACTAAGCTCGATTAAGCTGAAGTAAGTTGCGTTTCCTGCAAAGACCTTTAAGACTTTATGAAATTTCTTCGGGTAACCCAGTAGCTCCACTTCGTCTTCCGAAGATGGAGATACTTTCTACGTCATCCAAGGGGACCCGTAGCTCTATTCGTTTCTTGAATAACATTTCCAAGGGTGACAGATAAATATGTTTCAAGAAGCTTCATTAGACTTCGAGTGAACCAGGTTGACTATATAGAGCAAGGGTTAGCCTTATCTCGTATCAGCCTTATCAGTCTTGCTCAGGAAGCGTAATAAGGCACATTGATAAGCAAATGAAAATTGAAATCCTACGGAGGAGACAGTTCAATTTCCTAAGGGATTTATAAGCACTAATTCATTTTCTTATTTGATTAAATCGGAAGGGGTATTTTTCTGTCTGAATAAATAACAATAATTAAATACAGGTAAGAATTTAATAACTGTCAGTATGATCGAATAATTATTACTGTATATAACCGTTGGGTAATAGTGTTTAATCTGTAGGGTGTGTCAAAAATTAATATTTTTTTCCTTTTTTTTTAATAGAAATCAACGAACCCTCCTGTAATAAGAGGTTAGGTTCATTTTAGCAGAGGAATATTAAACTTCATCCCAGTCGGACAGATTCGACTCAGTTATTGCGGAGGGCGAATGGACTTGGACGCCCTTCGATGCCCTCTGGCGGACGTCGATGGTCTTTTGTTGGTTCAAAATTATTCGATTGAGACATTGGAGGATTTCAAGAGATATTCCTATCCCGACTGAAATCATAAAACGATCGGAATGAAAGCTTTAAAAAAAAAATGGTAATTTTGGGAATGAATGACTGCGTTATGATATTCTTACAAGTTAATGAATCTAACAATTAGAGTGGACATTTTTATTGAGGGGATCTTTTGGGATATGATAATAAAATGGATGATGATATTCTGAAACTTTGATACGCATCTCGCTAGCGACCTCTGTCTGCTGATGCACTAACTAAGCTAATCAGTCTTCATAAGATTGTTCGTGGAATTTATGAGAATCTTGAATCTCGTTTTTCTTTAATTTCATTCTCTTTTTTCCCCTCGATTCTCAAGGACGGTCACAGTGACTTCGCCAGTGAAACTACGTTTCGATATTCCAGAATTAAATTTCCTCTACAGGACAGGGAAAGTTAAGTGGAATTGCATAAGGACTGCGGCTTCTCGAACTATTCCTTCGGACAGGAAAAGGTTCTGGACGTCTGAAGCGATTATTAATTACATTTTGGAAGTGTCTAATTGTAAGTGTGTATGCGAACCATCATGATAATTTGGGTTGAATATCCTAGTGTATATTAGTGCACGTATATACTAACCTCACAGAAGACTTTTGGTGCCAGACGTGGTGAGAAACTGCCAATAATTATGCGCGTATCCAATTCCTGTAAATTAACAAGAACTCCGATAACAGAAAAAAAATCAAATTACGCGAAACCCATGTCGGCAGAAAGTCAGACCATCCGTTATCAGAAATAGAATTAATGGGATTTCGTTAATCCTGAGAACAACGTGTTTCTCATCGAACGTTTTATCCCTTAAGCACGATTAGAATCAGCAGGAAGACTAGGGTGTCCCTACTTCAGTAGAGGCTTTGAAATCAGTCTCTGAACGAGGTCCTCCATCGCTTAAGGATGTTTTCAAATTCATTCAACTGACCTTAAGAGTCCTGAGCTGTTCTTTATAGTCGTTCTCGGCAAAAGTGATAGTAGCTGTACACGTGATGTTAGCCTGTTCCAATTCCGTGACCAGGTCGTTCACTGCCTGAAACACGAGTTTTAGTAGGGTGTAGGATGTTGTCTTCAGGTTCCTGAAGCGCTGACGCTAGGTTATAGTCTAAGTGTGCTAGAGCTTGCAGTCCCTTCTTAGTTGGAGAGTGCTGTCGTCCTCCCCCAATGTAATTAGGGAACGTCGTACGTTCACCTTAATATAATCGGGTGATGTAGGAGGTAGTCGCTGTGGCCAAGGATGTTGATAAGGGTGAGGATAAGAGGTAAGAGAGGAGGTCGTGATGGAAGTGGAAGAGGAGGACAGAAAACATCCGGAGCGTTCCTCGTGACCTCTTTGTATCGATTGACCTTTGTTCCAGGTTAAGTTCACTCTCGAACTTCTATATGATTTTTTTTTACTCACCAGAGAGTACATGTCGCCGTTTTGCGACAGAGCCGTTACGGTGTCCCAGCCGAAGTGCTTGATCAGGGCGATCCTGGCAGGGTTGTGACTGGAGTCTGGTGCGACTGTCCTCAGAAATAATGGGAACTCGGTGGAGTCTGACAGGGCCGGAGCTGTGGAACCAAAGGAGACTTGGACGATATTCCAGTACGGAACGATCTTGGCCAGGGTCTCCGTGACCTCAGAGCATGCCGTTCCCAGGAGAAGAGGCATAGGGGCACTCTTGCGCGAGTAGAGCGCGTGAAAGAATCGATCTACTGCCACACCTGGATCGCACTGTAATCAGAAAATAATGATTTGATTCTCAACTCGGCTCTAATTCAGGTGGATGATGGAAATCCGTGCTCCTCTTCATTGTCTCGATAACCGTGGAGTGTTTTTCTTACAAATGGACCAATTATAAGCTGAGCGTGAAAAAAGTGAGTCGCCTGGGGTATATAAGAAGTACATGGAGTAACTGGAGGACATTTTAACGAGCACTTATTCGACGCGGACCAGGAAGTTGTACAGCGCGAAATCCTAAGTGACGTCGTTTCTCGAAGAAGTCTCTACCGAACGCACGTGAAACTTTGCGACTCTTCAGAGACTTTCAAGAACTTTGATCCCACGAGTTTCTTCATAATAAATCCTCAGATCGACCATATTGAAAAGAGCTCAGGTAATTCTCTAAATATCCTAGAAACAAATTGTTGCAATTTTGTCTAATCTCATTGATCCATAAATTCTCCATTTTCAGATTACTTAACTCGCACTGTGTCTCGAAGTCGTCAATTCTTCAAAAAAATTCCAAACAGCCACCCTTGTATTTGAGCGGTAGCTTTATATTCTGAAATGGAATTGTAGTACCAACAGTTTATCCAATTACGCACCTGGAAAACAGTCGTACATGAAAATAGGTATAGAAAAGGAGCGAGATCATTCTGATCGATTACTATCGATTACGCTGCGGCAAATCGATACTGCGAATATTCTTAGCGATGATGTTGTAGTCTGTAACTCAAATTTAAATCTGTCCTTGTACCCACCTCACCTCTTACGTACATATCTCACGTCTACCTTAATACAGAATTCCGTACAGAATCCTGATGGCGCGTTTCGCCTCTATAACGTTTAATCGTCCTGTTTCTACGAATTAACTCCAATCTCTGTTCACACTTACAGTGACATCTAAATCTGTGCAGATTTTCAGAGTAAAACGGCAGGGGTTGGTAACACTGATATTAGATACTTCGGAGTCGACCTTTCGCCTCGATTAACGTTTTCAAGTCGCGCAAGGTCCGCTATAAACGGTCTGCCTTCAAATTACACAAGCCAACTTTAATAGGGCTTTCAGGCATTAAAGGTGTGTATAAGTACGATTTGAGGAAAATACGTTATTTGGTAGTTTGTACCAAATGGCGACCAGAAATTTTTATTGGCAGGAAGATGTTACAGCAATTTTATCGATCGGTTTGATACCATCCCACCTTCTGGCAAGCCTTTGGCCACAGTAAAACACCTGCTCGACTGATTTTTCTTAAGAAACAAAAACGAAAGAAAAGAAAAAGGAAGCATAAATAAAGTCGATTGGATTGTCGCCGTAATCGACATCAGCCTTAAACAAGTCATGGCTGAAGGTTCTTGCTTGGTAAGTACCTTCGATTTGAGGTTTACTTTTTATTTATTTATTTTTTCTTCTTGAATTACAGTCATTCCTCGTACCAGTTCACAAGGTCTCCAGGCTACTTGTATGCCAACCTGAAATTATCCTGATCATCATTGACCACCCTGTAGTTTATGATAAAATTGTGACAGCTCAAAGTCGACGTTTAAGCCCTATTCTGTATTGGCAGTACTGCTCAAGTCAGAATTACCTCTGTGAAAATGGCGTAATTTCTATCTGACCTTATTTCTTTATTATACAGACGTCACCCGAACACTCCTTGATGTAGAGACGCGAACAACACAGTCCAGTGAGTCTTCCGTTTCCGTTAGGATGAACTGGGACATTTCAGACGGTAGGACGATGTCTTGGGTTTCATTGGTTTTACTGGTGCTTCGGTCAGAGGTCACCGCTCGGATTCTACCCGTTGAGAATTTAATACCAGTGCAGGAAAAGCTGGCGTTATGCGCTACGAGTATAATGAACGGACTACCTAATGTTGGTAGTAGGATAATCGTTTACTCGGATGGCAGCAGCGACCTTATTGGAAGTTTCACTGACTTGTTCATATACCTTAGGAATCCTTGGATCGTTAAGAGTTCAAAGAACTTCAAGAGGAATCAAAATAAGGGTGCCGTCATGATTATTGGTCCACATAACGATTACATGGCTATATATATGCTTCCGGAATTAAAACCTTCAGGAACGCTCGTCATCATATCCTTTCGACGGATAAAGAACTTACGGAGCATCTTCAAAGTCGTCGCCGACGCTAACAGGGCACGCACTGTGCTTTTAATGCCCAATGAAAATAACACTGTGGAATTATATTCATATACCATGAACGCTTATAAGCAATGTGGAATTGTGACAGTCATTAAGATGGGTGATTGTTCTTCGAAGACTTTGCACTATGATATGTCAAAGATATCGAATAACTTTAATGGCTGCCCAGTAAAGTTATCTACTGCGATTTGGATGCCGTATTGGACTTTGGAAATTCATAATGGGACCAAAGTCGATACGGGAACGTTTTGCCATCTCTTTGCTTGGATTGTCCAGCGACTGAACGCTACAGCTCAATATTCAGCAGTGAACGACATTGGTAATGTAAAATAACTAATTGTCTTAATTGTACAACTTGCACGTGTTTTTGATCCTTAATATAGTGGATATCAACTCGGTGGTCAAAAATGGCGAAGCAGATATCGGCTATGGTAGCATTGTCACATATCCGGATGCACCTGCTATATTTTCAAAGCCCTATATGTATAGTTCACCCTTGATAATACTTCCTGCAATCAAATTAAATTTGTCGCTTCTATACGTAACGGCCCTCACGTTAAAGGTAAGTTAAGGTGAATCGTACAGTGACTTAAATTAAAGCTTTTTTTGAACCTACCAATGTTTCAGGACTGGCTAATGATGACGGGAATGATATCGATAATCATTTTAATGGGTACTTTATCGAATATTTTCGATAAAAAATTTCCCCTCCTTCAAACCATTCCATTGTTCCTCGGTAATTCCGGCGTAATCCGTGTGACGTCATTGACGCAAAGATTGTATATGATTTGTTGGATTTTTCTTGGATTCGCTGCTACACGCGTCTATCTGGTCAATCTGACTATGCTAATGTCTCCCTCAACCAATTACGGCTCTAGGAGATATCGCACCATTGAACAATTTGAAAACAGTTACACAGGAAAAATTGTTGGGACGCCTCATTTGAAGCAGCAATTTCACGAATGCTGTCCGCATTTATTTAATAACTACGAGGTCCGTGAATGGATTATTATTATACGAATAATATTGAACAGTCATTGATCCAAATGATATTTTCTTTCAGAATATAACGATTGTAGATTTTCAATTTGCTTTGGCGAATTTAACGAGTGGAATAAGTAAACTACCAATGGTGGCTTCGTATACGCTGGTGAATATTAAAATACATCGGTATAGGTATACTAGTCAAATTTTATGTCTTTGGAACCGACCACACCCGAGAGCACCCGAGTGTAGTCAACGGTGAATTGCCGACAAAATTCCCTTTGAAACAGACTCTTTGATCTTATTATAAAATTAACAGGATCCACAGGGCTTTTTAGCTCAAATTTATGAGTCAGATTTGAGAAACTTCATCCGATCACTTTTCACATTTTCATAATAGACTATAAATTGCCCTGTATGCTATATAAAAATGATCTAATTACTTACTTGTTCCAGGTATTAAATACTAAGTTCCAGTTTCGACACGTCACCTATATTCCGGAAGAAGTTTCATTACAACCTATAGTTATTGCTGTACCAATATACAGTACTTTAATGTCAACTATCAACTGGATTATCAACGGTGTCGATCAAGGTGGTTTTAGTGCGTTGTGGCTTACTCGGATGTATTATAAATCCTCAAAATCTTGGCATAAAGAAGGCAGCAATCATGATCAAACTTTTAGTATGCAGCATATACAGGGTGCACTTGTTATATTAGGAACAGGCTTAACATTTTCTATGCTCGTATTCCTGGGAGAATTATTAACTAATTCTTATCTGGTTAACTGGAAGCAAGTTTTCAGACGACTATGTCGATGCGGACGCCTACGCGAAACGTCGGGTTCGTGAAGATGGTAATAACCATCAGTATATACATATATATACACTCCCTACAATATTGACACCCTTGTCACCGCTTCAAGTTTTTACACGCAAATTACTGAGACACGCTGGTAGTTTCCTTGTAACCATTTTAATCACCTGTGTCTATCCATTTTCTTCATCCTTCCTGACTCATTGTTAAAAGACTTGCACTTGCATGTCTTATCATGTATTTCATAAAGACATTTAGAGCGTGAGAAATATATTTATACCCATGTGTAAGCTTGGCTTTAGCTTTTGCAATAGACATTTTGTGAGGTGGTAGAAATTCTCTCGAATAGCCTTATGAATCATTTATATCATACAATTTGAAATAATTTTCAAAGACAGCATAGACTCACAATGAGAAATTATGAGAATAATAGTTCCTATAAATATTTTTGATATGTGGAAGAACATTTCTTCTTGACAAGGTAGAAGATAACTTATGATATTATCATTACGTGGATTACCGGTTGGCTAATAATAATAGTATAACTTCCGCTGTTAACGATACCTTCCTCAGGATAAAGTTGTCAGAACGAAATTCTGAAATCCTTTCTTTCCTAACATCAAATACAAAATTTAAATTCGACTTTTATACTAAAATATGTTTGAAGAGCAACTGGAAACGATCCAATCTAACTAAGTAAATGTTGTGACTGTTATTAAGGGGAAATTAGGAAATTGCGCAGTTGTCGTTTGAAGTTTATGAGAAAACAGTGCTCCGTATAAAGTTGCCTAAGAAAACAACAGTAATCTATCACGGAGTATGAACATTTGATAGCGTTCAGGAACCAGTCGGAACTGTTCAGAAACGTTCAATCCTGTAGAACGACGGATGGATAGGTGCGAGGAGGAGCCAGAAGCAATTGCTGTGCAATCAGTGCTCGTAATTCCGAAAAAGTTGGAATTGCCGCGCTTAAGTGTCTGACTTGTTGGTTGCTTTCTCTACTACATATATATATATATGGATTACGTCAGAGAAAGTCTTGCCACTTCAGTGAGAACGAACGAACCACATAATGCTGACTACAATATTGCTACTAACGATACTCCTGACCCTTGGTTTTACTCATCCACGTCGTCTGAAGGAATCCCGAACGAGTCACGATCAAGATTTTATGAATTATGGAAAATCATTTTACGTCATCAAGTCCGCTGGCGGTTTTATCTTACACACCGAGTGAGTTGATTAAGAGATTTCAAAAAAAATTCTAAAATTATCTTAAATGATTTCACGGTTTCATTGTCAACGAGTCATCTAATTGTAAGATCAATAACTGAAGTCAGTGCTTTACTTAGTGGTGACCTTGAAGTCGATTTAAAAATCATTCGCTATATTAAACATTTTGCACCTACTGGAAAAAATTTAATTGTATGAGTGGGATTGTTGAAGCATGATTATTTTGAAAATATAGGTATCTAATGAGATAAAAGACACTGAAAAATTGAACGTCACTGTTTTAAGAGAATATCAATAAAAAATTACTCTGTATGGTAGATGAAAATTTTTTGAAAGTGAATCTGTCAATTTGAAATTTCTCAGTTTGGGTAACTATCGTAATTCGTCAAAAACTTTGAATTTTTTCAAAAATTTCTTCGATAACACAAGTACCTTGTACGAGTTGTCAGTTTTCCCTGGCCAACGGAAAATTTCGTAGAAATATTTAATGGGATTAATAAGGTAGTACAATTAGTCGGAAACATCACTTCCTGGATTATGGAAAAAGCTAACTCGACCATGAACTTGATTGTGACAGATTTTGGAGGTAAAAAATCTCTCTTTAATTATTAACTAGTTATTTATTCAGTTACAAAAAACTCGAGAAATATATACAAAATTAAAAGGTAGAAATGGCGGATCGGTTCATTTCTCATGAAAACAATCAGTGGGATTTTATATACCAAACCTTACAGTATAGTAGCTTTTGATATATTAATTTCTTCAAATTTAATCGTCCAATAAAATCTGCATCTTCTGCCATTGCAAGTTGAGATAAATTGCTTAAAATTTCATAACCTTAACAAAAATTCTGCTAAATAACTATATGTACAATATTTTCTTATAATATCATATGTTTGGTTCTGGTTGATAATAACGCTTCTAGGATTTCTATCGGTTCGACTACTTGCGCCGTCATTCAAGAAATTCTCTGTATTCTCCCTGCCGACTCTATTCATTGGCCAAAGTGCATTGAAACACAGTGCCATTTTGCCTACCTCCCAACGCATCTCTGCTGCTGGATAGCCTTCGGATATTTCATGGTACAAGTGTACACGATAAGTCTGATAAAGCATTTAGAGTTGCCACGAAAAAGTGATATCAGAACAGTATCAGAATTTGATAAAAAACAATATCCGGTTGGAGGAAGTTTATTCACTACGAACCATCTTTTTCAGTTATCCAAATACCTACTAGGACTATGTGACCTTTGACCTGGCAGCGTACGACCGTAGTAGGGAGACTTTGCTGCGGGGTGAAAGTGGAAAATCTACTATGATATCACTTTACGAGGTGACACTGTTTAAACTTAAATCGATGAATAATAATAATAAGAAAAATTAGCATTACTATTTAGAAAATACATTACTTCAGCAAGAAGATGCTCCGACGATTCCAAAACGAGTCATATGGACCCTACTGTATTTTCAGTGTCGTGAGATCACTTGGATGTACCCAATAAGCAACTGGACAGTATCAGTTGCGACGGAAAGTGGTTTCATGAATTTCTGGATGACGCAGGAGGTTATTGAATCCATCATGTGACGAAGAAGAAATCGATCAACTGTCCAAGTCGCTGATATTCACATGACTTGGTCCCATACGAAGGGAATCCTATTGTGCCATTTTGTCGAATTGACCATACGTAGTCTGACTTTTATAACGGAACTCCTGAGAGTACGTTTTAGAGGGACAGCTAATGGGATTTGTAACTGGATTAGACATAATTTAGATTTGAGGACGATGTCGTTAGTGGCTAAGAAATGAGGACTGTTTCGAAGACTTATAAAGAAAAATCAAGATTCCTGCTACCGCAGGGAATACTGGAAACAGCTAAATCCTCGTAGAGGGACATTAAGGCTGGCCCACAAGTAACGAATGGTTGTTGAGTATACTGCTTGCGATAACTTACATCCCTGCTTCCATCAACCTCGTATCAGGGTGGAAGTACATCAACCGTACATGCTGAAGAAACTAACGACATCAGAATCGTCTTGAAGCAGTGATTAATTTCGTTGCTCCGGAAACAATAAGTTCGCCTGAGACAGCTGGACTTTGAAAAGCTTTCTTTTCTGCAACGTCACCGTGAACCTAAACACTGATCGTCCTGATTCCTTCTTCCATAAGAATCAAGAAGTCGATAGGAATCGATTCGAGTCTAAGACAAGGTATCCCGCATTATTTCCTGATCCTGGTGAAACAAAGCAATGGTTTCCTGGAGTACAGATTTTGAAGGTGTCCAATAAATCCTACCTATCTTCGAAATGGATATTCCATCCGTTTTTTTTTTTTTTTTTTTGGAGTACTGGCAGAGTAATACCTACTCCGGTATCAATGACGTAGCCATCATTCAGCTCGCAACGAATGGATAAATAAGATCTGAGATTGTCTGGGAATCCTTGGAAAAGAAAAAGTACCGGGGTAATAAGTCACGGGAGGAAAGGAAGAGTGAAATGGGAAAGGGGATGAGCGACGCGTGTCGTCCTTATCGGAAATTCTTATCCAGCGAATCCCACAGCATTAACCTCGTACAATTTTATATAGAAGCGATCGCATCCGTTATCAGAAATGTACTTGTTGAAGATATCGTTCCGACGTCTAACGTCGGGATATACTTTACCAGGGGGAACCTTTCGACTTTCTTACACGTTGGGAATCGAGAGAACTTAACATTTTGACGCCAAGACGCCTCGAGTGTTTCTCCGACTCTTTAGTTCACTCGGGAAATGTCAACGGGTGATGTTTACATTAGCTATCGTCTCGTTCACATTTACAATTGACGTGATCGCGGAACTACAGCGTTGCGTTTTTTATAAATTACCTATACAATGTATCGGTACTGACAGGCATATGCTTGACCCAGCTCTTATTAGCCGAAGTCCCATTAATTTATTTTTGAACCCGACAGTCACTGATTGAAATTTCAAAACACTTCGTATCCTATTATAGTAAAGCGATGCGATCAAAAAATTCTTAAAGTCCCAAAAGCTCGGCATCAAATAAAAATCCTTGATTAATCGATCCTTCCTAAAAAGATTCGAGCCGCTTGAATTCGATCCGTGAAGTCGCTTTGAATGGACCCGCATCCTTTAAGCGTAAGGGTGAGAGGACGATACGCAATGGACAATGGGAGTTTTCGCATGGATTTTGTGTACCAGGGGAAGTGTAGTCAGCTGAACGTACAAAGCCAAGGAAGTCAGTGAAATGGTAGAGAAGCTCGACGCTAGGGACGGATCAATGCTGACCTGACCTCAAGAAATAGATACTCCTCTCCCTGTGTGTCTATTCAAATAGTTGATATCCGTAAAGTATCATTCAAAAAATTCATAAGCCATCCTATCGGCTGGAAATTCCTATTCGATAAGAGTTTCAGGTCCAATGGATCTTCCTGTGGCTCCACCAGCAGCAGCTATGGCTACTTGAATCTGGCCTGTTCTCCAGTTTATCGTGAAATCAATTTCCAGCCGTTATCGAAGTTGCTCCCAGGTAATTCAATTCGCCAATAGTGCAGCGTTGCTGTGTATAGAGACAGCCACTGATGATGCTAATAATATATTAGCAACAATGATGGCTGATTTAACTGCGACCTAAATCCAGACCTTGAACTTTCAGGATCGGCCTTGTCTAATGCTGATATCAGCTGCCAGGACGAGGTTATGTCAGGTTACTCGAGGTCTAATATTGTGGACATGCGCCCTCCATTAACGGGAGGCTTCCTGAGGGGTTAACGAGGGGAGCTGGTGGATGTCGACATTTAATGTTTGGAGGATCCTAATACGTGACTGTTACCCAGGACCATCCGGAACCATCTAGAACCATCTAATTCGCTAGGGTAAACCTTCAATCTGTAATGAAGATACAAGATTTTGCTGAAAGCAGTTTCGTTCTAATTGCTGATTAATTTCAAAGTTCTTATAAGGGATCATCATTTAAAGCTAATTTCCCTTTTTACCCCCTTTTTAGTAATATGGCGGAACGGTTCGTTTCATGGTTGGACGTAATTACAAGATGACGAAAAAAACTATTTAGATATAGTATTTATTATACGTTCTACCAGTTAATCAGTCTTGGTGAAATGTTGAAACTGCTGTTATTTCTGTAGTTTTCTTTCGAACTATGTAGTATCTGCTTAGGAGGATTTATGAGAAACTGCCAGCAGGGGAAGTAGACTAAAAACCTTATGAAATTTAGGGATGTAGTCTCCCCCCTCCCCGAGAACCTTCTACAAGCGTTTCTCGCTAATAGTTTGCTGGGGAATAAAAAGAGAGACTCGTTTGGATTTTGAAGAAGCTGAAGGTGCCTGCGCAAGAGCAGTTAGCGAAATTCGTAAAGAGAAAAAAGCACCGAAGCATCAAACAACTGTGCAAGTGTGAAAGCGTAGAAGAACGTTCTTCATATTTTGCGTCGTTCTTTTTTACGTCTTTTCCAGAATAAGACGCCGAGAGAAAAAGGTGAAATAAAAGAAAATGAGGATTTGATTGTAACTAATTTGCAAATTCCCTCCCATAACGTTGCCTCTCTGATTTGATGTCGAAAACTGTCGATTGGTTCCACCCAAAGGAATGAAAACGAACCTGGGAATAAGGACTGTCACCGACGAATAAGAAGAAGAAAACAATATTGTGTAAAGAAATTGCAGAAGAGGAAAAAAAAGAGGAATGAAAATGCCGGGTCGATCGAACTCAAACATAAAAATAAAGAAGGAGAAGGAAAAGGGATCTGGAAGGATTTTTTCCTCTTATTCCAAGCCGGAATCTTGTTTCACCAATGGATGTTGCCAGTTTTCATATGCAAATAGAAATCATATACTTCTGTTTCGTTCATCTCCTTCGACCTATTGACATTTACATTTTTATATTGACATTTTTCCGTCAATTCTTTATAATACTGACTTTTATACTGCATAATACGATACATGAATTTAATATTGATTATCGTCGTATCAAATACGTACGATCCGTCCTTTTTGGTACATTTCGGATGCTGCTTCTTCCGCTTAGCTGCTCTTTCTCCTCTCGTAACCCATCGCTCGTTCGTTGCTGGTTCCTCGTGGTTTGAAAAATTCACGGAAGCATCCATTTGCATTTAAATTCATCCTTCTCACACCGTCGAGGTACCTCAAAGTTTTCATTTCCCTGAATGTCCACCCAACAGTTCCTTCCACGTTTTGGATCCCCCTCTTCGTCCCTCTCTCATTCTCTATCTGCCCGGGTCGAATAAACTGATTCCTCTTTCTCTTCTCTCTGGATGATATTCTTTGCCGTGGCGTTCTGCTCGATTTTCCATCACATTTAATTCAGCAATTTTCCAGGACCCACCGAAACCACGTGCTCAGGACAGTACGCACTCTTTTGTACGGCACCTTCTATTGTCTTTGATTCGTTCTTTCTTTCCCTTTCTGTCTCTATATCCTTATCATCAATTATTTTATGGTCTCCCATAGAAGGGCTTGCTTTCGTTTCCCTTGTTTTCGCCAGGAGCTCGACCCTTTTTCTTTGTGATCGCACCAGGACCGGAAAGCAGGGTGGCACGATGAGGGAGCGTAGACGACTCTGCCACCGGCGTGAACGCAGATGCGAGAATTCGTCTATGCATTTTAAATTTCAATCTGAAATTCGGCAGTTCCAAGACGGATTACCTACTCATTCTTTTTCCTTCTTCTTCCTTCCTTATCTCTCCGCTTTCTCGTAGCAATATAAGATTCCTTCGTCTCTCTCAATTTTTATGCCACAGTAATCCCAACCGAAGGGAACGAATCTTGGATTTTTCTTTATCGCGTAAAACCACTAGGACCTGTGCAGTCGTTATCAAAATTCGAAACTCAAAATTGGGAACTCGAAGATTTGCTTCGAGATACGGATACAAAAATTTATTATATAATATCTATAATTCACAAACAGCCAGAAACTGTCAACCAATCAGCTTCTAAGTTACCAGGTATAATAATAATTATATTTCAGTTTATCAAATTAACTGGCCATTAAGATTTTTATAATTATTAGTCAATAGTTGACCCCTCTGTTAGATCAAGCAGAAAAATAAATCCTTTTAAATCCGTCTTAAGTAAGGAGTCAATATTGGTTAAATAAAAAAGTGAGGTCAGTGCTTTAGTATACAGACTAGAAACAGCGTGTGTACCGCCAATATCGTATATTATAAAATTCGAAAGAGTGATTATCCGTAAGGAAAGTCCTGAGTAAATCAACGTTAATCTTATGTGACACAGGGAGTTAATTTTGCCCCAAGGGATGCGCCCTAAGCGTCAGTTAACGATAAGTTTACGTGCGTAGATATAAAGCAGAGCGTGATCACGCAAGGTTGACGCGTAGCATATCGTGTCTGACGCGATGTGATGTCATGCACGTATTTTGCTGATGTTTTTTGCCGATTGTCTGTTTTCCTAACACCCGGTATATTGCAGACGTAATAAGCGAACCGTACTGCGCGTGCTTGTTACTTAGAAAACTGGAGAATCTATGGCGCCCGATATTTTCATTCGTATGGAAAACAAAAACTGCTCCGTTTCAACGCCTGTTCATCCAGATGCGCGTCGAGTTGGAAATTAAAGTTTTGCTGCCATTGTTTACGTAAATTCATAACCCGTATTTGCCTACGTTAGTTTTCAAATCCGTAAAGCGATACGAGTACGGTAATATGAATTAATTGCGAAAACGGTCGGTTCTCGTTTTGCTTGCTTGGCTTGTCGAGTCACACGTTATATTAGATTTCCAATATAACCGTATCTTGACTATCTTGTTTACAGGTTATGCGTAAGCGTGTTTTGATATTCGCTTCGGTGAATTCTGTTCTCTGTAATATCGAAGACATTTTCAATCTTACCATTTGGGTGCGAAACGAAAGGTGGTTAACTATTTGACGAATCTCTGGTTATTTATCAAATTCTTGAAAATACGTTTCAAGCAAACGATATTAGGATCGGGCCTTCACGGAAAAAATCGTCGTGCCCCTTTTTTTGGGGGATTTGAATGGATTTCGTAGAAGATTCGGGCTATTGCCTTCTCATAAACCTTATCCTTATTGGCTCTCTAAACGGCACTTTTAGGGATGACCTTTCTACGGGTGTGTCTGAATTCTATGTGAAACTTTAAATCTAGCAGAACTCGTAGCTACTTCATCGTTGGGATATTTAAGCAGGGATCATGATCCCTTTCGTTGGTGGGCCAAACGGGTTTTAAAAGAGTCTATAGCGGATAGTCTTATATCTAAAAATATATATATTTTTCACTATCATTTTTTACTTTGAGCTAGTTAGGACCCTTCTTTCTCAAACTTTTTTGCCCGGTTCTCTTGGATTACGAATGAAAGAGAAAGCCTTGTCATTATGGTCGAAGGACTTTTAGAAAAGCTTTCTAATTAATGAAATATATTAGTACTGAACCAAGTATAAGGGTTGTCGTATCTTACAAGTGAAAAAGGGAGGTGTTCTGTGAATTTGCTTTAATTTTTCCAGGCCCAGCCGGGACGAGATCAGAAAATCAGGAAGGCTTGGTAGACAGTAATTTTCCGGCTAACTGGGATGAGACGATTAAGGGTTCGGGGCGGATAAAGACTGCAGGAAATTGTTTTTTCAAATTCGCGAAAGCAGAATAAGTAAACTCAGTTAGCAAAGTCCGGAGTGAAATTATACTTAGTTTTCCCTGGAGCCACTTTCACTTTTCAGGCAACAAGATTTTTCAAATTTCCATCATTCCTGTTAATAACCCATTTTGTTTCGTCAGGCAAATGGCTGATAATAGGATCTAATGGGGTTTCTATCAACCGTATGAATTTCGGGGTCGGTTATCTAGTGTATAAACTACCCCTTGTATCCCTCCAGTAAGCGATAAGAGAAAGTACTCTGGCGTGAATACGTGCTGGCTGAGCATTCGATTTAGATCTTGCTGAAGGCTAGAGGGTAGTTTACCCCATGCGTTCGATTAAGAACTTTTGAACCTTTCGATAAGAGTCTTGTATAGATATTTTAGTAACCTCCTAAGGGCGATTATGGTATATAGCATGTTGAATATGAAAATTTGTTCACCAGAATTTAAAAAAATTTTCTACATCAATCTTCGACAATACATTTAAAATTTATCTATCCTTATAATCTTTCATTTTTCAAATTTTCGCCTCCAGGAAGTTGACGCTTTCGCAATTTAAAATTCTTTCCTGGACATTTTATGTTCTTCGACTTTACTACGTGTTACACGGAGCTTTGAGTCGTATTTCGTACACGGAATTTAACCAGGGATGAAACTTACGCCGTGAACCTAAGAATATACATTGACTGGGTTTTAAAGCAGGAACAGGATGGAAGAGTCCTGACGGAATATAAATAAGGGACTGATGACCGAATAAAATAAGAATTTTCTTTTCTCCGGTAAACCAAAATAACGGTATATCCAAGATAGGAGATAATACAGTGTTATAAGTATTTTGATAAAAAAAGACCAAAAAACTTTCAGATTAATAACACCAACAGCCAACCGTTGTCACGGAAATAGTGATGAAAATTATTCAAGATCTTTTGACAATTTTGAAAATTCATTTTTGAGTCGAGGGAGAAAGAATTTTATCCAGTACCAATTCACCCTTAATTGGGTATGTTCCGGTCAATGGTTCGATTTTCAATCCATTGTGAGTTAATAAAATCAACAATGGATCGGGAAAGTTTGTGCAGGCGCAGCCATTGACACGTGGCCCCATGACCCCATGACCCCCTCAGGCTGCTGTACATAATGTGACCTTACCTAACCCAACTTGATTGCGTGTTATCGACAGAAATGAATTTTACCTGAATACGCAGAAAATTCAAAGGGATTTTATTAACAAAAATGTCTGAAGACGTATATATGTACCTTATACAGGATTATTACTAGGGTAGTCAGAGAAATAAAATAAATTATCCTTGTATAGTTGTAAACATGAAAACCACCCTATCTGATATTTAAATGAGCTATCCAAAGTATAATAGAGGTTGTGGGAGTTTCATGCGAACATGTGTTTGAAACTCTAGAATTTTCTCTTAATTCTGGTAACCATAATGGTTGCGACAGACGGCAATAGAAGTTCTGTATACATATGTATCATTGAGCCCGCGAATATTCAAATCCTTAAGTATTTTCGATTTTAGTAAATTAAAAAAAAATAAATATCAACATAGCTCCTATGAACGTGACTATAGAAAACATGCAGATACGGATAATATTTTAAAGACAAGAATTTGGTCCAGAATTTGGATGCTGTGCCACCTTTAATCTCACTACGCGCAAGAGTGCGTGCTTTTAATACATATTTATTCGAAATTTATTAAAGTTCCTTCAGATACGTATATATTTTGGATCCTCGTGTTTTTCCTGGTCCTTGTACTTTTCACCTTTACACTGTTCTTGTCCGCTTTTACAGTTTTCAAGACGTTCTCCCTATGAGATTTTATCACTACAGATTAAATTTTTTTTCGCATTGACTTATACAGGCGTTCCTATTTACACGAACCGCAGATCTGCGTGTTGTTCGTATCCCCCCCCCCCCCCCCCCCAATCAGCCGGGCAATTTTTTTACGTACCGGAAAAAATAAATATTTCGTAGATAATCCGAAGTGACAGCTTTGCTCGATCTGTTAAGCACTCACCCTTATGAAATCTGTCTTGAGTGACGTCATTACTGTGTTTACCCTTGGGTATATTTTTTTCTACGGATTTACCAGAAAAAAAATCATCGTTTTTGGGATCACCTAACAGGAAAACTGTTTGGGTACAAATATCGACATGTCTATATACATATATTGTTAAAGTAGCAAAAAAAGCAGAATTTCACTAAAGGATTCCGAAACTTCAAGCTTTTAGGTGTACTGTTTGCTGTTACAAGAGGGATGATTTCTAATAAGAAACGTGGTCATGGATAGGATTTGGGAAGCGAAGGATATTGTATTTGCCAGGTATTCCTTGAAGAATTCACTGGGGATCCAGAATGCGAAATTTGGTTCTTCTAAGGAATTTTTTTCACAGCATATGCCTATTTCAATTTGTATTGAAATACTGGTCATATTAGAAAATTTCTTTCACAGAACTTCACATTGACGCATTGCGTGACATTTACGTGATATTATGTAAAGGTCCAAGGCACGTTTGAGGGAGATAGAAGTTTCGCAAGGCAAACATATAAAAAGCATATGGTGCCTGGAGGCTGCATTTAATGAGGCTGCGGATGGTCGAGAGAAACGAGGCTGAAAGAGGCACTGAAAGATGAAACTGGTGGTTCAGGGGGTAGAATGTGAAATCCACCCCCTGCAACCCCTACTTGTTGAATTAATTCTTTCCCCTATAGAGATGAAAACAATTCCTTTGTTGGTCACGGTACATAAAATATAAATATATCGTAGGGTCTAAAATTTTTTTTTTTCTGGAAATTACTTGAACTTTTTATAATTAGATATCAATACTGTGCTTTAATTTAATCAGCTTTTATAGCGGGTGATGATCGGGAATCAAATGAGATGAAAAGATTTTACTGGCTCGCTTTTTATTTATTCTTCACTTTGGTCTTTTGACTTGCTTAATAATTTATCGAAAATGGGGAATTTGTAAATGACGGATTCTTATATATCGCGATATATAATTTTGGGTTCTCTAAAATAAAAATCTACCCGACACTATGGTAATGTCCGTAAACCAAAAGGTTAGAATGGGTTGACTACGTATTTCAGATATTAGAACCTCAGACTCACAATTCTGAATCGTGTCCATATAAACTTCATAATATTTTGCACTCCACGCACGCGAGGGGCGAATAAAACGTTGCGAACAAAGTGGCAAAGTATTAAAGTTTTAAAGGCAGTCAAGATACGTAAAACGGTGCCGTTTATACGAAAGTATTAGACGGCAGTAGCAGCCGCGTATAATTAGCCGAAAAGTTTGTAAAAGTTGCATCTTTTAATAGTCTTCCCTTGGAGCATACGGGAGAGTCAGGTAGAGTCTCCATAGGCAAATAATTCTTACACGCTTGTTTGACTTAATCGGCGAGTCAAAAAATGTTTGAAACATAAAATTTTTTATTTAAAAATATGTAATACGTATCCCACGCATTGATGAATAATTCATGTAAAATATTTTTGACCACTTACCATAGTGTCATTGTGAATTAGTTGCAGTCGAAATTTCGAGAGAAGACCCATTTCGTTGACCCTGTCAACTGCTAGTCGAGCTGCTTGAAATTCGCTGGGACCTTCCGGTCTGGCTTCTGAATTTTGGGTCAGTTCGAACAGGCCCAGAATTGTTATGTTAATCCTATCAGCCTCTGGTACTATCTCTCTCTCCGCTTCTGTGGTACTGATACTACTGGTAACGTCTTCCGTGGTAGGATTTCGAATTGTCATCATCTCGTGAATAAGGGTTGACATCTTGTGATTGTCCTCGTCTACTTTTCTTCTAGGATGCGGAGCATCCCGACTGGGACTCTTGGGAAGATCCGGAGAAGGAAGTATGACCGGTAAACCGGAAGTCGTTTCCTCTTCGATTTTAGCCGGTCCAAAATGGCGCCTGTCGAATTTCTCAGCTACCGGTTGTGGCTTATGCGTAGCTCTCACTGGGAATTTTTGCGAGCCGTCAAATCCCGTAAACGGTGGCTCGTTCTCCAAAATGGATTCATCAATCTCCTTCGTGATATTGGATGATAAAACATCAGTGAAAGTTTCGCTGAAAAACGTACTTTCACTCCCATCACTCTTGATCCTCCAGGTACCGTTTGTATCGTCGCCTAGAAAAGTGCTATGGTAACTCTCATTAAAAAATATTCCATCTCCATTAAACTCTGAGATATTGTCAAAGGCGTCGCCAGCGTCGCCAATACGAAAGTTACTGGTAAGATTAACTGGTCCATTTTCATCAGATTTGATAAAATTCAACATAAGGCTTCCAATCGGGGTGGTGGTGTGAAGAACCTTGCCCACTTGATCCTCCGGTTCCTGAAGGGCAGGCTGCGTATTACGATCATGGATGACATCTTCACCAAGCACTCCCAAGATCTGAAGAGGAAATGTAAGGGAGAGAAGGAATAAGAGAGATGGGATGCTGGGAGGGAACGAGAGAGAGAAACGAGAGAAGCTCGAATGGCCACTGGACGACATAATCAGCCTCCAGCGGCGAGATATCGGTGCGCGACGGCCAACCTGCTCCTCCTCTTCGTTGACCTCATCTGTAACACAACAAAGAGACAAATTTGGGATTATTATCAATGTATCTCCAACCAATCTCTGGACCCACCAGAGTCGTCAAGTCTCGTAACGCAGTTCCAGCTGCTCGATTTAATTGGTTATAAAGTTTCGACAACTGGGACCAAGAGACTATGACAGCACGTGGGCCATACGTGATCATACTCCCAAAGACCCAAGGGTTGCATCCCTGACATCCGTTCTTCATCCATTATACGATTATTTAAGCTTCGTACACGTTTAGCGCCACATCCATTACAAGGATACTACAGATATAAATTGACCAACGGGATAGTACCAGATCCTCTGCATCTTCCTCATCTCCCGGATAGTTTCCATTTTTATTTCCATCTCTGTCCGCCTTATCCCGAGTAGAAAAGCTATCTCTACTAATGTTACCAAGCTCGTTGGTCTAGACTACCAGACTACTAGACTACTATCTCTGTCGCTGGATACAGGTACTTTCGAGCCACCCCGTTTACTCCTTTCATCCCTTCACCCTTATATCCATGTTTCTCGTTACACGCCTCGAGCCACTTTTCCTACCCATATTTCCTTCTTTTTCACTTTTTTTTTTTACTTTTTCTAAAAAAATACCTCTTCACTACTTCCCCTTCCACCCCCTTGTATATCGTCTGACTCAGCTACGCGAGTCCTGCCACCTTTTTCCCTACGCCACTTTGTTTCGGGTCCTCTCGGGTACTCTCAGGTATTTGACGAGATGCTAGGGACACTATATATTTATACAAACCCCTATAAGAGGACCTCCAGATTTGGCTAAGCTTAGGCTAATAGGGTTACAGGGAAATCTCAACCCCATTAATAATAACCAGTCTTTATATCAAACCTACATATAATAGCACGAGAGGGCTTTACTTACAAGGTAAACAGCAGCAGAAGCATAAGGGATGACTGGCATAAAAGATAGTTCGTATCATAACGGTAGGCACTTCCATGATGGTTACGTAAGCCGAGAATAATGTAAATAACAGATAAATCTTGGTCATTTCTCGTGGAGTAGCTACTGTAACTACAGTTGGGTACCAGAAGGGTTGGTCAGGCTAACTTGAGTATTTCCGACGACGAAATGGCGGATGAATGAAATATAGGGAAGCAGCTACACAACATGGTCAGCGTCGTAGCAATTAGTCCGATTGGCTGCTGGAGTAACGAGGTGCTTTGTGTTGGATACAACCCTTGCAATTGCGATCGGGGTGGGACGCGTTTTAGACAGGCACTTGCATAAGGGATGCACGAGACACTACTGACGAGGGGGTTGAATGCTTGATATTTGACGTAGGTAAAAAAGGCTGTGATAAGCGAAGGGCCTTCGCGTAGAGTCGCACAAGGGAGATTCTCTTCTCAACTTCCCCATTGACCTACCTTATTTCATAATGGAGGTCACGTGCACAGTGTCCCACATGAGAAAGACGCGGGCGTTATATCGTATATCTACGGAGTGAATAATCTCTGCTGCATTTTTTTTTATTTTTAATTCTACCCGACCCTTTATACGAGTCATTTATGGGTTGCCATTCCATCGACCTTTCGCACCGATCGAAACGATCGCGTCATTCAACCCCTTTGAAAATTTAATCTGTTCATTCGATTAACGACACTCAGACCGTAAGCAGAGTGCTATGGTACAGTAATGATTTTCGCAGCATCCCTGTCTATTTAATCGAACACGGGATAATTCGTTCTAGCGTCCCACTTTGAGGGTGATGATATTTCGTAGGAGCTCTATCAAGTTAGTTTTTGTGGAATAGAGATACTTTTTAGGGATTATTGTTTTTTTTTGTGGCGACACCAATTTTACAGCTTGTAACAATGTATTGTTCAAATAGTATCTGCCTTACCTCATCATTTGGCCACTTTTGTCTTTCGTCGGGATCCAATCCATCCTTAAGTTTGAATGGGGTCGAAGGACGAGCTCTCGTCCTTTATTTTTCTCTTGGGAGTTCTTCAATGATCGATCAGAGTCGGTTTGATCATTGCGGTGGAATTACCCCTAGTGAGCACTTTGAAGATCCTTGTAAAATGGGCGGGAATCGAAAACTTGATAAGCTCGCACTGCACTGAGTGTAGAGGTTGGGTATAGGGGTTGGGTTGATCCTCGAGGGGATGTAAAACGGGAAAACTGGAAAACGAAAGCTAAGCAAATCTTTCGGGGGTGTGCTGGGGGTGGAAATTGGGGAAGTAGTGAAATTCGGAAATTTGAATGTACCCAAGGTCTCCTCTCGCGCACACCTGTTCCACCCTCTTTGGTGCTGCTTTATACACTCTTACACTTTTATCGGGTAACCGGTAAGGTTGAAAGTTTACGCGTGTATTCTACACCCACTGCTTCCAAAGCAATCCCTAGTTCTTTCGGGGAGCACCTCGATTTACACAGCCTCGACGAATATTGGTCCTTTGAAGAAAATTTGAGGAGGCTCGAAAAAAATATTTCATCTGCTTCGAAATATTTTCATCGGATTCTAGGAAAAGCGTTTCTCGAGAGAAATTTGAATAGGGTGAAATTGGATGGAAGATAAAAAATAAATTGCGCAATGATGATTTTATGAAAAATCCACCCTCCCGCGTAGTAAGATTTGTTATAAAAATTCCATCAAAATTAGAATTGTTCAAATTACTTTTTTTTTTTTACTTTGAATGATCTATATACGATCCAGCGATCCAGGATTTCTGTGTCGGTAGAAACGCGTCGCGTGGTGGCGGTGAGCGCACTGTTACCCTGAGAGTCTGTACAACCCTCGGTAGCTCGTGCTCCCGAGAACCACCCTTAACGCGCAGGCTCTAAAATCACCCTTACCGTTTACATTTTTACGAATAATAAAGATACCTCTCTCTGTATCTTGATGAAAAGGATTGCGGTGTCCCTTGTACACAGTGACCTGTAAGTGCAACCCTTTTTTTCTGATATTGCAAACCTAGTAAACTTACAACCCCTAACACATATCGCACGTATCGCCTGTTCGACTCCATGCGCCAATTCACCTTTCTCTATGCAAAGCCACCGTTTTGCATGCACAAAACTCTTCTCCAACCCCATGATGGTTGGTAGTCAACTCCCCTTTAAAAAAGGAAATTCTTCAAAGAAATACTAGAATTCATCCCTTCGAAGACCAATTTCCTACCCCTCCGGTTGGACTTTACTACCAATTGTCGTAATCGAATTTACTTGGCGGTTTAACTTCAGCACCCGAGTAACGCGACACCTCAAGTGCAAATCGAATAGTAACATTTGTAGAGTAGTGTTGATAGAATTGGTGAGACCGGTGAAGGGGTTTCTTCATTAAAATTTTTCTCCCCTTCTCCCCCCACGTTTATTTCTCCTTGATTTTCAACATTAAGCTTAGATCCAGTTACCTATTACAGCATCCTAAAGCACTGCTATAATGCGGTTAGTTTACTCTTGGCTACGGTTAAATTTAGGTAGACCAAATGGAAGCTTTGAAAAAGGATAGCTCCCTCTTTGAAGTATTATCCCCTAAACTTTCTGACCGAAGAATTTCTTTGTGGGATCATCACAAGTGCCTAATAGTATGGTTCCCTGAATCTGGCAAGCAAATCGAAAATTAAATCAAACGTGGAAAAAACGTGATTGGTAACACATACCAAACCATTAAGTTACACCTACATAAGGATGGTGAAATATCCGTATTATTAAGGCATCCTGCTACGAACTAGAGGGTGGTAAAAATCTCTTATGAATATTTAGGAGGTTTAACGTGGCAATTCGGAAGTTTTCACGTGACTAAGTGAATTACTTTTTTTTAGAAAGAAATTAAATTTCCTTAAGGGTGGTTCCTTCTACCTGGGAAAGGAATTCGTGACGCACGGAAGTAATTACAGGATTCGGCATCCATATGGAAAAATGTTTGGATACCCCTTGAAAAATGTCTATATAGATATTCGTGAGGATTTTCAACTCGCGTAAGGTTTCCTATTTTCACCCCCTCCACTAAGCACCTATACTAGCTCTAGTCGATTTCCCACGAAATCTGACGTGACCAAAGGTAATTCGTTTATCTGCCTCTTCGTCTCCCGAGCGAGAGAGAATCTACCAAAAGCACCTATAGCGGCAGCATCGCCATCGCCGGAACAACGAATACAGCAGTTCTGATGCCATCTCCGTCCCTTTCAACCCCCTCAACGCAATTTACTCCCTCATGCATCACAACTCTCGCGTCATTAATTAGCCGCAGCGTTGAAACGAACCCCGACAGTTACGGATACAGATAGAAGGCACAGGTGGGACTTGTGACCTTTGAAGATATTTCTTTATTTTATTTCTGGCCCTCCTACTTTACATCACTTTTTCGTACCTTGACTATATGCTAAAAAACCGTCTGGAATACTTAATCGCCAATGGCACATTTAAAAAGTTATATTGGAAGAAGGTGGATCTTGGCGTCATATTAATTATAAGAGCATCAAGCAGTGAAGGGATGAAAAGACCCGACGCAGAACATGTGGGACGGGCATGAGTTGAGAATGAGAATCGTGCTCAGAGTATGGGATAGTTTACCTGGAGAGCTTGATAGCTCAGTGACTCGCTTTCCTCGTAGCCTCATACTACAGTAATAGGCAATATCGTATTTACGAGGTTAGTAAAATAATTTTCACAAGTTGCGAATAATTTACGAAACTCTCGTTAGACTTTTATAAATGATCCTTTATGGTAGATTGTGTAATAATATATGATGAAAAGCAATACAGATGGCAAAGTGTGTATATTTACAACTGAAATAGAAGTGACTTGATATGTAAGGGATCAAGAATTATAATAGGATTTTCAATCAAAAAAAAAGGGGGGTGAATTCACTATTCCAAATAACACCCTGTCAGACGTCCGTAAAGGAACGTGAAAACAATCGGCCGTCGCTGATTCAAGGGAGTGGAAAAGTGGAAATCCCAATAGCTCTCAACGCTGTGTATCGGACACATTGTTCACGTGTAATTTTAGGTGTCAACTCCAGGTGTCTCTAGCTTCGGGCGTAGGCCGACGTTTCTTGTAGGTAAGTATTCGAAAAAAATATATAGGAAAAGCTTTGCGGCAATGTTACTGCTAAAAGGAAGTTTTAACCGTGATACGAAAAGCTCCGAACCGCATCATTCTATAAGAAAGCTCTAAAATATGAGGAGAAATTAAAAAATACTAGGTAGAATTCTCATGAAATAATACGAGGTAGGACACGGAGTCTATTTTCTCACCTTACAATTTTTCTTCAGATATCTTTGAATTAATACACGAGAACGAAAAATAAGCACGAGATCGTGAGACACGAGTAATAATAAAAAAAAACCTAATCCGATAATCAAAAAAAGAATCGAAAAACACGAGCAAGAAACGTGAGATATAGTCAAGGATGGGGATCGACGTAGGCGCAAAGCATTTCTCTTCATCAGAAATTAATAAAAAGGTAGAAAGAATGGAATATTAAATGGAAGATGGAAGTAGCTCGACGATTCTTTGAATGAGTCATTTGTTTCAATAATGTCATAAGAAGACCAGAGCAAAAAGTATACAATAAAGCTAAGAACAAAATATACAATCAGTCAACGTGTTTCTAACCTTTTCAGCGCGGCTGTCATTATTTCTTCACTGATCATCAAACAATATTCTTACCTTTCACTATTTCGTCCGTATCTTTTTTCATCCATCCATTACATCCTTGCTAGGCCGTATGCGGGATTCCCGAAATTAGGAAAACCAGGAGACAAAATCTGAGAGGAACACTCAAGGATCGCGGCTGACGCGGCACTACGTGCCAGCATAATGGCTCTTGTCTCGGCAGCGTTTCACGTTCTATTCAAGGTTCGAGGGACTCGACACTGACGTCTCCGGCATTAAATCTGCTTAGCCACGTCTCACACTCTCTGTTAACTCTCTATCCAGTATTATACTCACACTCTTCGATATCGACTTTTTCAGTTTCTCACGGCATTAAGCCTGTCACACTACTTACGTAGACGTTCGCTTCGACACTACTCATGGCTATCTTTTAATCGGCTCTTTACCAAAGGAGAATACTACCTTTAATATCTCAAAAATCTTCTATTCTCCGAAACTTTTTCCATTCTCATCCATCAGAAGCTCATTCACTTTCTCCAATATCGACCTCTTCTCATTTTCTCTTTACACCGACACTACGTGACTGCCTTTACCCTTTTTCTGTTCATCCCCTCAGCCCCCGAAAAAAAAGATGTCAACTCCACGTACCCTTCTAAGGTCTAATCGAATCGGAGTGGTATTCCGATGTAATGGCACTTGAAAATTTCAGTAAATCCCACGGCACCTGTCAATCTGTCTATAGACAAGAGTTTCTGTGCCTCGCCTGATTGTTGGATCTACTTAAGAGACTATTCTTATACCTTTTAATTTTATATATTATAACCTGGCACGTTTCTTTCTAATACGCGCCACTTGGTTGTCGCGACAGGCAAATGAGACGAGGTACGGTTAGTATATACAGTAATTCCGGCGATATTCGCGATCAGTATGAGGGCGCTCAGATCGTCGCTATTGGCGCGACAATATGAATCGCTATAGAGCATTATACGAGTAAAAAACACTACTCACTGGTTTTATCATCCGTTAATATTTCACGTTGAATTACGCTGTTAGCGAGATCCAAAATCAACAATTCCGTAGTGCACCAGTGCCAGCGCCAGTCAGCGCTAGCGTGGCGCTAGGGTTGTAAAACTATTGCGAATTTCCACAAACGCTTTGCGATAGGTTCCCAGGTGTCCTCCAGCTAACACCTACTTTCCAGTGTAAAACTAGTTTTGGGTCACCCTGTATGCTCGGCTTGCGAATATTAAGCATCAGCATACGTTAGTTTCGCTCTTGGATATTCTACCTAAGCCCTGGTGTTAAAGGCTCGATCGAAGGATCCAAAAGTGGAATACATGGTTTTCATTGTTTCAGAACATCCCGAGAGGGATACTGTAATAAGGTGAAATGTTGTGAGTTACATCTTCGTCATTTATTGTCAAGCTATACGCAATTCACCGTGCTGGTGCAGTCGAATGGTCGACGACGAATGTATAGTTTGTGCTTCAGGGTTTATTTATGAGACTAGGGTAAGACTTCGGCAAGGGTACTGGCCAGGTTTTGCCTCCATTATTCAATGCCAACTAGCACGAAAGCGTCGATGTTTGGCAAACTTTTGCGTTGGAATTTACAATTGCATGCACGTAAATTTCCATAACTCCATCTACATGTGAAATTCTCGAAATCGCCGTTAAAGATATTTACATAATTTTCCAGAAGCCAATACCAGAGGTAACCTAGATTCCTTCTTTCGACTGAGTTACCGTTAATAATGCACTGATTTAAGTTTGCGTTGTATCCTCATAGATGGCGACACTGTCTATGGATCGCTCTAAGGTATTATAGAAACAAGTATGTATTTTAATTCGACGACACCGCCTGATACATTACCCATGATGCATCAGAGGGTTAGAATACCTGTTCTCTATAATACCTTAAGTCGCTAAACTTTCAACCTTCCCGACGGTCGTGCCCATCGATTGGATTTACTTCGCGAAACCTTTTTATCTTACTGGAGTTGATAGCTGGAGACTTTTCGTACACTATTTTCGTTTCTGTGTTACTCCATGAGTGTCGTATAATGTGCTGTGTATATACATATGTGTATATCGATCCGAATATCTGGGAACATTGATCGTTCTTTACGAGACAATTTTATCTTTTGTTATGTTCCTGTGCACAAAAAAGTTGACCTAAATTTCATGAGGTCATGCAATCAATCAAATTATCTATGGTGATAAGAGGAGGTGAGTCTATGAACATTGATACTGTATAAGAATCACGTGAGAAATGGAATCTGTAGTCGAGTAAAAAGCAAACCTGAATCGACTCTGCTCCGAAGAGTCTCATGATTTTCATGTTGATTATTAAGGTCGTAACGCCTCGCTGACGTATTCAGCGAGTCGTGCTAGAAAAGTATCTCAACAGGAAATAATGAAAGATCAGTGAAGGGGAGTTGGATGAGGATAGGATAGGTATACGGAGAGAAAGAGAGAGAGAGGAGATAATATTCCCGCGCAGGCGTCCCTTGTCAGAGCATAAATGCTGAAGAGCCTCGAAGAGGTTTTGCAATCAATACGGCAATGGCCGACCATAGCCGGCCAGTCGGGGCTGAACCTTCCGAAAGAACGTATCGCACACCCTGGGCCCTCGAGTCGTAAACAGAGATTTTATATTTCGAAATCTGAACGTCGTGTCGGTATTAGGAATTCGGAAGAGAATTAAAATCAATATTAGTGAATCCTTGACTCGACTTCTGGACAGGAAGGATGAGAATCGTGTTTCTTGATTGATATCGAGATTTTAAAAAGGTGTCAAGGAGCCCAAGGTAACTGACCCTGCGCAACAGTCCGATCACCGGTAGTCTCTGTCTTACCACTAGGTATACGTATACCTATCTGAATCGTTAACCTACCGATCCTGGTACCGATTATCCCAGGTACTCAGGAATCGTCTGGAAGGAAGACCTAGTCAAGCAAGAAGATTGAGAAAAGTATCCGTGGTAGGAGACCCCGAGGTCTCACTACTGGCTAGAGCCTTTGTACAACTCTTGTTGAGAAGTTCAGGGGCAGGCTTGTCCCGGTTGTCGAGACGCTAGAATCCAAGAAGGCTGCCAAGATCGGCTTCATAAGCAGCTGGAAGGCCATCAGGCTCATCCATCTTCTGGTCGGGAGTCGTAATAGGTCGGACGGGAATTTTCGCAAACACTCCCAAAACGGCAACCCCTCGTCGTCGTGCTGCCAGGGCCCCGCCGAACGCCGCGAGGGATCGCGACAGAGTCCAGGATCTTCCCGGTGCGGAAGTAAAATGGAAGAGAAGTCGTCCTCGCGATTTTCCGAGTACCTGTTTGCAAAAATGGGCGGGCAGGACGTCTCGGCCTCGCAGGGTCCCCGCAAGGTGACAGCAGACACCAGGAAGTGGCTCAGGGAAAATCTTCTCCTCCTGGTCACCCTGTCTGGCGTACTTTTAGGGGTAGTGCTAGGTGAGTCTTTTACAAGTACAATATACACGACATAACAAATAATTAAAAAAAAACGAATTTTTTATTATTTATACATCACACGCCTAGTATACCCTCGGATAGTACCGATAGAAAATATTTGCGCCGACCTTCTGTCATCCGTACTAAAAATAACGATCCTCCCTAACCAATTAATTCCAAACGATTGCGTCTGATGAGAACTAATTGATACCATTTCTTTCGATTGACATTTTCAATTCATACAGTTTCTTCTAATTGACATCAGTTGACACAATGGAGTTGAAAGTGACTAGTCAAATAAATAAATAGGCGTCGGGCGCTTCTCTCACTTAATTTATACTTTTTAATTATAACCATCACGTTCCTAATTTTGCCAATCATAAAAACCCATACGCCTAACAAGCTACGTTTTAGGTCCCTCGCCAATTACGCAAATATCACTTGAGTTAGGAATAAACAATAACTGTGAACATTTCCAAAGTAGACAGACACGAGCAATGAGTATTGGACAGCCATTCTAGGTATATAAATTACCAGAGAAAATAAGGGTCGTAGCAAAGTGAAAGGGAAGAGGGGCAAACAGGGGCAGGAGTAAAGGAATAAAAAATACAGCTACTAGTTTATTATTGTTTGCCGAATAGTCTGTACCAGGTATTTTCTAACGACTGTGACGTAATTCATCGTCTGTACGGAAATAGAAGAATAACACGAAACATGGGACACGTGCACAGTCACGCATGCTTCGGTATTGAGTTCAGATCGGGGCTTCTCACTTCTATTAGGTTTCTGCCATTTGACTTCCTGTCATTTTCTTGAGGATGAGGACGTAATGGAGGCGGTGGAGAATGATGATGACGGTCGATATGAATACAGTTTTTCGTTCGACCTCGACCTTCCTTCAGGAGGATTAACCGATAGACTTAATGTACCGGCAGAAACGACCCAGTTCAAATTTAACTTGAGCTTATTACGCAAATGCATCGTGATACGTCACTCTATCGCATTAAAAAGTGTCAATCACTCGGAAGGGTTTCCTACGAGCGTCTTGAGCGTCTTGTCCAATTAACGTAACTAACTAAAACCGTACGTAAATAGACAATGAAAAAAGCTGCCACTCCGTTTCAAGGTCGGAGAGAAGTTTCAGAGTCGAGGAGAAGAGTACTAGTTGAGGGATGAATCGTTGAAAATTAAATATTGATCTTTTAATTTACAGGTTTTGGTTTGAGACCTTTGAAACTTGGCGATGACGCAATCATGCTCATCAGCTATCCTGGAGAATTGTTCATGAGGCTTCTGAAGCTGATGATATTACCGCTTGTCATCGCTAGTCTGATTTCCGGTACGAACAATTTTTTAATGATTAAAAATTATTACACAGCGAAGCTAATGAATGATATTATTATTATTGTAGGCTCGGCTAGCTTAAATGCTCGAATGAATGGAAAAATTGCTGTAAGGACCCTAGTCTACTTTATTCTGACATCCTTGTTGAACGCGATTCTTGGCGTTGCCTTGGTACTCCTCATACATCCTGGTGATCCTGGACTTCGCGATTCCATCGCGCAGAGCAATCACACAAGAGCTGTCAACATCTTGGACAGTCTCCTGGACCTTGGAAGGTACGTTACCTTGATTTGAAAAAAAAAGATAATATTGGGTATTGTTTGCATTGGCTGTGGCACTTCCGTGGAAAACATTCGCGCATCGATCCACCTATTTTATTCATATGACCTGCCAGAGACTACCCAGTGACTGCCTGTTGGTTGACGTTGACTTGGCAAGGACGCAAGTTCACGCAATTCTAAGACAGATATAGATAGATAGTTGAGGCTGAGTGCCAGAGGGATGAGTGGATCACTTGAATAGCTTCCTGTCACGAAAGACTGAATAGAGGAAAAAAAATATAATAAATTATCCAGTCATCGATCACTCTTTGTAAACTCATACCTTTGTCATAAGTCCAATCGAACTGATGGTTCTCCGTTTTGCTTCCAGGAATATGTTCCCTGATAATCTTTTCCAGGCGGCTTTCCAGCAGGTGAGTCATAAGTTGTATAATTGATACCTATTAATTAGAATATATGAAAAATTTATCTGACGTCACTTCCTAGGCTCACACAGTCTACGTACCGAAGAAGCCTTTATTCCAAAACGACACTGAAAAAGTACCAAGTTCAGAAGGTCTTGCCAATGAAGGACTGATGAGAGAGATTCGATACAGGAGTGGCACCAATACCTTGGGTATCGTATTCTTCTGTCTGGTCTTCGGGACCTTCCTGGGAACACTGGGGGAGAAAGGTCAAGTGGTCATCGACTTCTTCAAAGCAGTATTCGAAGTGATCATGAGGATGGTATCCACAGTGATGTGGTGAGTAATGAGAATTACCATCGCAATGGGTTTACAGTCATTAATAAAATAAATAAAAATTGATTGGAATCATTTTGATCCATGACCAGGATGACCCCGGTGGGTATAACTTCAGTAATCGCCGGGAAGATCCTAGGCGTGAATAACTTGGCCCTGGTGATGTCGCAGCTCGCCTGGTTCATCATGACTATCGTGGTCGGAGTGTTATTCTACCAACTAGTAATCATGCAGCTGATCTACGTGGCCTTTGTGAGAAAGAACCCCTTTAAATTCTACGCGGGCCTCGCCCAGGGCACACTCACCGCCTTCGCCATGGCTTCAACGTGAGTCGTCGACCTTCGACCATAACCCCTCCCTGAACCTATCGCCTACCTCAAAGTGCCTCGAACTACTTGTTTCTTCAGTCGCGATGACCTCGACTCTTGTAACAACGTCCTATGTCCTAAAGCTAGAACTGCGCCTGGACGCACCCTTTCTCCTCTTCCGTAGACCTGGGTCGAAGACCACGAGGATGAGGACGAGGAGGACGTTCAGGCGCCAAATTTATGAACTTGAGGCACCGATGCGTCCCTCAAGCGCATTCGAGGGGTTTATTGATTGAGAGTGTGTTTCAGCCAGCGAGTGGAGGCTTTGCGAGGCCGCGAGGTCCTCCCTCTAGTACCAATCCGTAAGGCCCAGTTTTACACAGCGTTGACGATAAATTTGACAGCTGTCAAACAAACGTTGTGAAACGCTGACCAGATCCCGTTTTTCCTTTTATCCAATTCTCCATAATCCATTTTGACATTCGCATTGCTCACGAAGGGATCTTTATCATCCCCTAACAATGAGAGGTATGCAGCTCCGGGTGGCACTTAGGATGTCGACCGATGGTCCCTCCCCGGCCTCTCTTTTCGATATTGACAAACATTAACGAAAATGGAGGTCAAGGAGTTCTTTCAATCATCGCCGATCAATCGTTCGTTAAAATTTATACGGTCAACCCTCAATTTCTTATCTCGGCCCGATTGTCACACACGGACAGGAAGTCTGCTGACTCCGTGTCGCCTGGACTGATTCGGGCGTGGAAGTCATCGTTGTCTCTGACGACCTAATCCTCATAGTCATTATCCTCGTCCTTGTAATCCTACCAAGAGCAGACTTCCACGCCAAAAATGCCGTTACTTAAGTCCTACGATCAGCGAAGTAAATTGGGAAAATATTGATTGTTCGCGTCGACCGTAAACTCTTTCAGGTATCGTTCGCACTTGCAGAGAGTGAGAGAGAGAGAGAGACTGATGGAGAGACTCGGAGTATGACAGTGAATAAAATGAACACGACCACCTCTGACACCGATGACAACAAGCAGAGCAGAACTACTTACTATAGATTTTCGAAATGTCCGGCGTGACAACAATCATTTTCCCAGTTTAATAATCGAATTTAATTAGAATAATTATATCATCTAGCCCCGTCTCTTTGGCAAGAATAATCTCTCTGGATCGTATTCCTTTCAAGCTATTCCTTTTTGTCCTTCTAGGATAACATATATATATATACATAACCTATAAATTATATATATATTTATATCTCTAGAAGATCATTAAGTCGCACGAATCATTAACTCAAACACTATGTGTGTGGATTAACTTTTTCCAGAAAACGTACAGTACTGAACTGAGTGTCTCAGTGTCTGAACAGACTACTATATGATATCATGATGATGTATTAGAACGCAGCATGCGGCCTTTTGCAGGTGGTCCGTATAAAGGGTCTTGGTAAGTAAGATGGCCGCAGATGAAATATATTGGTTTGTTGCAGAGTTTCGAATCAACGCAATTAATGGAAATGGACATCGGGTGTCTACGGAATCAGCAAGACTAATTGTTCAAACGGTTGAATTTCAGTTGGCCTCGGTCATTCTGGCTGCTGCGTATTGTTATACGAGATAATAATAATAATAATAATATATTTGCAGATTTAATACACACGAGTAAACAGTATCGTTCTAATAATAATCTGACAAGCTTCGTTCTATTATGTCACTGTCTTATCTATTCTTATTCGCAGTAAACTGACTATAGTGAGTACTGCCAATCCCGAATTCCAGCCCGTATGTCAGACTTTCCACAATTACATGCCTATATATATCATTTATGAATCACATACTCTATTCCCGCATCACGCAACAGTAATTGCGCACTCGCGATAACCTGATAACATTGAATGAAGCAACGTGAGATTTCTTGAACGAAACGGGAGAATCGTTCAGATACGTTGTCACGCGACAGTCATAACTGGATTGGATAAATGATACCTGATGCCAGAATGACCCTTGACCCTCGAACCCTAACTACCCCCTGAACCAATTCAGACCCAGTGACGCACGTGGCAGCGATTCCTGCACTTTTCTCAAAAAGAAAATCAAAAATAATTAAAAGATTCTTCCTGATCATTACTAATAAGATTTTGCACAGGGCTGCCGCACTACCTGTCACCTTTCGCCTGATGACTGATAAGCTGAGGGTCGACCCAAGGATCACCAGATTTGTCCTGCCCATCGGATGCAATATCAACATGGACGGCACTGCCCTCTTCGTAGCTGTAGCCAGCATCTTTATAGCTCAGATGAATGAAATTTATCTTGGATTCGGGGAAATAATCACAGTCATGTAAGTGTTATCATTTAAATTCAGTATTGGATCTTATTGATAAATATAATTTATTACCTTTTGCATTGATAAGCTTAACGTCCACTGCTGCGTCTGTGTCTTCCGCATCCGTACCGAGCGCTGCCCTGGTTCTTCTTCTTGTAGTCCTCAGCGCGATAGACGCACCTGTCTGTGACGTCTCTCTCCTCTTTGCCATCGATTGGTTCGTGTGAGTATCGATTATAGAATTAAAGTCCCTCCTTTACTCCCCTATCACCAGAGTGATCGCAAGGGTGTAATTCTGTTTAGGGATCGCGTGAGAACCACCAACAATATGCTGGGCGATTGCTATGCTGCAGCAGTGGTCGAACACCTGTCGAAAAAGGAACTGATGGCTCTGGATGCTGCAGCTTATCAAGTATGCGTTCAAAATTCGATGCAGTTAGTACTAATAGTCCATAGCTAGTAGAGGATACGTTGTTTACATGGGCGTTTCTTGTCTCTTCTGTTGCAGTCTGACTCAGTGCTGCCAACTACTATCGCCAATGGATGCATCTCGGCTAATCGTGTACCCGACCCGGACACCATCGTCGTGGAAATGCAGGATGACTCCAGGATAGCCGACATCGCCAAGTAAACAAGCTTGTTGGTAGGGCTAGGTTCACTTTATACGTCTACGTTATTCCTGCTTTATCCACGCGTCACTTATTAGAGTATTGTTTTTATACTTTACTGCTTCGTTATTTAATAGTTATTGCTTATTGACCTTGCTTCGTTCATCATTTTCACTCCATCAACTGTCATTGTGGGAATTCCGCCATTGTGGATATTCAAGACCATCGATTAATTTTCTGTTATATTAAACGTACCGATCAATTCGTTTTAGTATGATGGCCAAGACAGAGATGGCGCTCAGGCGGGTGACCGAGGATACTGTTTGACTAGTACCATCACTCTCCGTTTAGAGCAGCGATCGATGATCTGAAGAAGAAGAAGAAAAACATAAAAGAAAAACAGTAAGATCAAAGCACATCTACGTAGAGTTAGATAGAGGGATGCTGTAAAACATATATTCACGGATCAAAAGGGTACAGGCACGCTGTGCCATTTCTTACCTGGTCAGACATTTTGTATTCGAAACAATATTTGATATGTAATCAACTCCCATCGTAATTCCAATTTGACTCGCCGACCTCGTGACGTTTACGTACGAAAATTATAAGAAAGGATAAATATTGAAAAAAAAAAATGAACGAAGATGTCGCGTGTCGCGATTTCGATTTACGAGATGAAAGACAGGCGCGTTATTTGTAGAGATTTTTTTTCAAAATGATGTCGCAGTTATTAAAATGTCTCGCGGATGGTGTCGTTAGGCTGAAATGAGAATCAAAGAAATCTCAAATTTGAGATAGCATAGCTAGCAATAAAAGCGTATAATATATACGTTATTAAAGCTATGGGTATGTATCAATATTGTTGGTATCGTGATTGGGTTTCGATAATCGATCAATTATAATCAGTGCAATATCATTTTATATGGAAACCCAACTATCTTATAATGGACAATTAAGAATTGTCCGCATCTCGTGGTCGCGCGACATCATCGACCTCACCGGAATTTCACTGACGGAGTATTTCGTGATGGCCCTTTTTCACTCCGATCGATCGCGCCGATTGTAGAGTCTCGACGCCACAGCGTCCCGACGTCTTCGAGCGTGGTGGTGCCTTATTTCTAGCGTACCAAAGGTGCTGAACCATTGAAAGTACAGCCTATGTTCATTCGTGAGGTGCTTTAGTCGAGTAGACAGTAAAAAGAAAAACAAGTAGAAACAGTGCTTTATAATTATTAATTAGTTAATGAATTAATTAATAGACGAGCCATTACGTTTTATATATAAAGTTTGAAGGTTAATTATATTTTATTTAAATAATTTCAACTTTTCACCCGTTCACGCGATCGCTGACTCGATTATAGAGAGCAGTCAATCAGTCAATCATTCCCAATAAGGAATCAATTAATTACCTCCTTAAGGATTGAATTTGTCTAGGTGATTCAAAAATAGAAGTAACGATCGTACGCCATATTGTATATCAAAAGTAAGAAGAAAGGAGGAGCAGTTTAAGTGGCAATAATTACGATCTTCAACGATCAACAACGATCCATCGTATCAATAATTTTTTTCTCTTTTTTTTTCTCTTCAACCAAAGATTATTAGAGTATACGAAATCTTCTATTCCATTCCCTCCGGTGTCCTGAAACCCTCCTATAGAGAGTAAAAGCAAATAATCAGGTACTTAACCCATGAAGAATACTCGCCATTTTGAGGTTAGAGTAGACATTAAGGAAGGCGCCTGTCGGATGGATAGAGATAAACGAGTGACAAAGGGAATGACAGTGAGATGAGAATATATTAGAATGATTTTATGAAAATTTTAACGAATGAAAAATACAAATAAAAGATGGCGCGTACCGTCATTCCCTTTAGAAATGGTTTAATCATCGACGAGTAATAAAAGACTGGATGCCGGTTGTCGATGGCGTACTAGAACTATTATAGTACTGTAGGCCAACAGGATTCCTAATCGATTTGGCTGGCTGTATAGATACTCATAGCTAGGATTGGATATATCGTATAGTGATAACTGATTGTGAGTGTACAAAAAAAATGAAATACAATACATGTAGAGAATTTTGGGCTTCGTTGCGAGCGCTGTGCGATCGCCCGCGCTCTAGGCGCTGACATTGTTCTATTAGAATTCACGGGCCGTCTAGAGGCACGCGTTCACTTACTTTAATGGTTATATTTACATACGTACCTATTACCATTCGTTGAGTTACGCGGATACATCTCTTGGCGCGAAATTTGAATTTCGGCCAAGGCTGCTTCGCTGCGGATCGAAACTACATTCATTCATATTCAAGGCAGGATGTACGAGGAATGTGAGGAATGTGAGGGATAGGAGAAAGAGAGAGAAAGAAAATGACGAATAACGTGTAAAATGATTGTGCCACGAAAATCTACAAAACTATCACTACGTCTACGTGTGTATTATGTACCTAAAGTTTAACGTGTTATATCAATATGCAGGTTTATACGTGGAATATGATACTGTGGTTTTTTAATTAATGAACCTGACCCCTTTGAGTTATCTTTTTTTAAAAATATTTTTCAATTTAATTTACTTATATTGCGGGATAGATTTTTCGGGTCACGCGAGTGGTATAAGAGAAATGATGGATTCGTATTTTGCTAAAAAATTCATTTATTAATGACTTGCTCGTTGGTCAAGTCATTTTCGAAATTTTCGAAGTCTTTTTGTACAGAGAGCGAGAACATTTTATACAATTTATTATGTACGCGTATGTATACTATATCTATCTATAGATATGCTGTGGCCCTTGCGGCGATATTTCCTCCCTTCGATACCTTCGCTAATTTCAGTTAAAAGCTCATCGTATATGAACGATGAACGTAATATTTACGTGCCTAATGAAACCACGATAAAGATCAGTACGTTCGTGGTTCTATCGGACGACGGGACAAATAAAAATAAATTCAGCCGTGTATCTACAGGATTCGATTGAATTGTTCCCGTGGGACTTGTAAACGCACCCTTAAATCTTACAATTGGATTACTGTACAGCTTGGTATATCGCGAATGTCCCATTTAATTACTGGAAGCGTCCCGACGCCCCGACGGCAGTCTATCTTTTGATTATAACACCAAATTATTATTTGTATTTTATATATATATACAGAGCTACTTATACTAAGAGAGTCTCGACAAATCTCTTGGTCCGAGGTCGGATCAATGCGAAACTAATGATAAGAATAAAAATGGCCGCTAGTGGACTCGTTCTCAGTTTCACTGGATGGCCTGCCACGATAACAGTCTTCTATATACAAATAGTCCGGAGCTCACGGTGACTTCGGTAATAATTAATAAACTAGGACCCTCGTCTCAATACGAGGTATCGTACAATAAATCCGCGTCACTTTTATCTTTTATCTAATTTTTATATTCTTTTTATCATCCTCGGTAGAAAATTCTATATAATTTTCCTAGCAAAGTATTAAGGTCCTTGGCCAGTAAATAGTCCCTGACAGTTAGACAGACTAACGTATAGCACAGTGGATTGATAATACTAATCGTTATCGTTACATTATATTGTGGTGGATGTCAGTCAGTTAGATTCTGAGCTCGGTATCCGCAACTGGGATCCCTCTTGGTGGGCCTTGACTGGACCGCTGAGCAGCCGGTGGTACCAGGGGACTTATACTAGGACTCCTTGTGGCTAGGGGCGACAACGAAGGTGAGAAACTTGGACTTAGGGCTGCCGAGGGGAAAGTGGAGGCGTCGTGGCTTATCGGCGACCTGGGTAGAATGCCTCTTGCTAATGCTGGCGCCGCTAGCGACCTGGGAGCTACTGAAGTGAGCAGTGGAGGCGGTGGGGCCTTATGTACAGATTTGCCTTTACTGCTACCGGAGTTTCCGCTCTGGACGCTTGCAGCATCATCCTTTAACCTTGCGATTTCGCTGAATACATGCGCCAAGGGCTGATACTGAGGTCCCCAGTCTAGTAGGTAGTCCCAATTATAGGAACCTGTTAGCTCCTCTTCGCTATGAACTATGGAACTTAAGGAGCCGTTCATTGAAGGCCCACCAGGTGCTTCGAGTCCTGACGTAGGTCGACCTGGTTCACCGATTTTTCCATATATAAGAGTAGCAATGTCTGCTTCGGTGGTAGATTCATCTTCGAATAGATGGAGGCTGTCCAGAGGAAGAGCCTCCGGTGGTCTTCTTGGTGTTCCTGCCGGTGGATCAACGATTCCTAGCCTTGCCAGGTACTCCTGAGTGTTGTGCACTGACAGATCGCTCGCAGAATCCCCAGTTTGTTGTCCTTCGTTGATCATCCTTATCTCTTCATCCTCACCGTCATCTTCAGCTGATCCTCTTCCGGAGGAGCCAGACTGATCACTACCGGACAGTTCAGAAGTGGCTTGTTGTTGAGCTGCCTGCCCTGAAGTCCCATAGGGTGGAATCTCGTCGTACTTCGGTGGCGCAAACTGGCAGGATGTTCCACCTCCTCCTCCGCCACCTCCAGTAGCACTGACGCCACCTCCAACGCCTCCGACACCCCCGACACTTCTTATAGGAATGGTGTCGAAGGCACTGGGATCCACATAGCTGTTAGAGGCTGTGGCGTTGCTCTCGCCATTCAATCCAGGTTTAGTTCCAGGTTTCTTGTGTCTTCTATTTCTGATATGAAGATAAAGAAAGATGGCGCCAAATGCTACGACCAACAGAAGCAAAGCAATCAGTAGACCCAACGCCCAATCAGCCAATCCTCCAGCAGCGGCCACTGCCATGTTCGATCCAATATCAGATGGCGAAGAGCCAGAGGAGAACAAAGAGTCATCATCATCCAGAGTTATCTCCACCACTGTCATATTTGACAGAGAACCTTGTCTACCGGAACTTGCTGATACTACCAACCGTGATGATTCTTCAACATCCACGTCTACGTTGACAAGCTTCTGTTTGACAATGAGAGCTCCTGTAGTACGATTAAGCTTGAAATAAGGATGCTGAGATGTCAATTGATAAACAACACGACCATCCGGTCCTTTATCTCGGTCAGTGGCAGTAACGTGTCCAATGACAGTGCCAGGAAGTACTGGAGTACCACTTCGTATGCCAAAACGATACATCCTCTCCGTGAACTGTGGATAGAATTCATCCCTCGAATCTATTTCCACTCTGACCCTGACAGCGGCAGTTCTGCCACCAGTATCGGTAGCGCGCAGAGTAAAGGCGTATCTGTTACGTTGTTCATAATCAAAGACTGCTCTGGTAGTGACTGATCCGGACTTGGCATCGACTGCGAAGAGTCTCCAGGAGTCGTCAATATCAGAGAACCCAGTGGCAGCTGCTGAGACGATAGAATAATTCAAGGCGCCAAAGATACCACGATCCAAGTCGGTAGCACGTGCCGTGAAGACTCTTGTTCCTATTGGTTCGTTCTCTCCAACGAACTCCAGGTACTCGGAAACGGGGAACTTGGGCGAATTGTCATTGACATCCTCTAGACGAATGCGCAGTCTGGCCAGGGCACAGAGAGGCGAAGGATCCACGTCGCAGGCCATTAAAACCAGTGAGTGTGTCTCAGGTCCAAGGTCACAGTCAAGAGTGGCATTCACCAGGACGGCACCGGATGTTCTGTCCACTCGGAAGAGACCAGCATCATTTCCAGATGTGATGTCATAGACTATGGAAGCAGCAGGACTTCCCGAACGATCGTTATCCTTCGCCCTTACTACAGCCACCGTACTTCCTCTTGCAGCATCTTCCTTAATGGCGACTTGATACAATTCCTCCAGGAACTGAGGGTAGTTGTCGTTTACATCCTCCACGTTCACGATGACCACCGCCACTCCCCCGCTGATCGAGGTCGTGTTCTCACTCCGGGAACCTAATTTCAGTATATATTTCTCCTTGGTTTCCCTGTCCAGCCTCTTCGCCAGGATCAGCTTCCCACGTGACACTTCAAAGGATCCATTATCGTCCCCGGATACGATGCTCCCGTCGATGAGGTCCACGTCGGAGAGTCTCATGATGGTCGAACCCTTCTCAGCGTTTTCTTTAATAGAAACTTTGTACTCCCTCCCAGGAAGTGCGTTCTTCAGGCTGCTCAGACGAACAATTACCGAGCAGATACTGGTCGCTGGTGGCTTTCCTGAATCCTCAGCGAGGATAGAGAACTCGACCTCCTTCTGAAGAGGTCGTGGCAGTGCGGTACGATTAACTATAACGCTTCCGGTCAATTGATTCACTGAGAACCCTTTACTAGGACGCACAAGGGAATATCGTACACGATTGTTCTCCTCGGTGAGGTCATCATCCGTGGCGTTTACGATGAGAATTTCTTGGACGTCCGCTCGTCCTTCTGCAAGAAGAAAAAGACAGCATATAAAATCTCCGTTAAACTAGATTCAGACAAAATTATTAGTCTTCACTCGGCACAGCCCAAGGATTAGGGGCACGGAAGGGACAAGGGGAACGCACAAAGATCTGGAGATTCCTGGTGAGGTCAAGGGTTCCTCTTTGCTCGTCTTGTTGCACCACGCGGAGGATAAGCCGTCCTGACACCGACCGAACGGAAGTATGAAATAATAACCAGTTATATAAATCGTCGGCGCGGCGGTGGCGCGGTGGGGATGCTGGGCGCCTACAAAAATGATTCCGATGCGTTTCAAATCGTCGGATAACTCGGCATTAATGTGCCAAGCGAGGGTCCGCCGAGTTTGAAATAAGCCTCGCAGACGAGGCCCTCGGGGTTGCGGGTGCCCAAGTGGAGGAGAGCACGAGTGACCGAATGGATGAATGAGTGAGCAAGAGAGGGACAGGTATAGGCTGTTAGTAGCACGGTGCGCAAAGGGTAGGAGGGCATGTTCCGAGTTAGGGTTGGGAACCATGGCTCTCAGAGACGGTATAATTGCGAGGTGCATATGACTGGGAATATACATACAGGCATATATACACGTATATATACATTGCGTATACGCCAGCGTCTCTTGGCTCTCGGATGAATTCTTATTATAAGGAGTTTCTTTTTTATTTCCTTTCCTCTTATTTTTCTTGCCTCGTACCGAAAGCCCTACTCCCTTTTATCTCGCAGCGAGGATCCGCCGATAGAGGAATGGGTCTTCAAGACGTTGAATATCTATGTCGATTTATTAAATTGGCTCGCTCTCGATTGTCTACGAATTCACATATGGGTCATTGTCGACCGAACGATAACGAATGCTGAATTTTTCTTGGTCCGTACAGACTGCGTTGAGATTCTTGAATTTCTTGAAAAATCATTAGAGGCTTCGCATGCAAATAACACGAAGACCGCGAGGTCCATTACGGGGCCCTATGTATTTTTAATAAGTTCTTCGTGGGGCCCTTGAGTCCGATCGGGCCAATTGTATAGCCGACTCTGCCGGTTGCGGATTCAGGCCCAGACCTCGGACTCGAGACTCGGAGGCAAAGGCGGCTCAGCATCCTCGCAAACGGTGTCCCAACATTTATTTATGTGCGATGCATCAGAATCTCTTCTCTCCTCTCCCTTAGCATCTTCCACCAGCGGGCTTTATCTCCGTCTGGTGTCAATTCGAGTTTGGAACACGGGCAACAGGACAACGTGTCTACTAAAAACCAGTTTTTAAACGCGCGTTTATTCGGCTCTCTCCGGCAGTCTGAAAGACGGAAAGATAAAAGGAGAGGAGAGGCATGAGAATGAGAGACGAAGACAAGGACAGGGAACTCATCGAGTCCTCCTCGTTTACCATTACCATTACCATTTCTCTTGATCTCGCTGAGGTCAAACCCTTTAATTACATCAACAAGAATAAGCACTTAAAAAATTTCAGCTAACCTGGAAGGGTGGCTACGTAAGCTGCTTGCTGGAAACATGGCGGATTGTCATTAAGATCCGTGACCCTTACGGTCAACTCTGTACTGGCCTCGTGGATGCTGTCACTGGCTAAGACCTGAAGAGTGTACTCAGATCTGGTCTCAGCATCCAGTCGCTTTCGAAGTACGACCCTTCCGCTGTACCGATCGATGCTGAAGGGTCCAGGTCGTGTGATGTTGCCAAATCGATAGGTCAGGGCTGGTGAGCTGTCCACGTCGTTGGCCGTGATCGTAGTAAGGACGGTACCTAATGCTGTACCTGAAAATGAAAAATAATATCTGTATTTCCATCTGGCATTCTTGATTAACCGTCCCTGTAAACACATGCAATGTTGTTGCAGCTCCAATAAGGTGCATCGGCATAAGTCATAATAGATGTATGTTATCGCATCGTGCATAAATCAGACTCTGACCACCTCAAAGAACCTCGTCACTTCAGTTTGTCCAGCTACTTTGTCAGGACGGTACGATTATACCCGATGGCCTGGAGTTCCTCCTGGGTGACGTCGCGAATAAGAGAGCAAGAGTGATGCATATATGTATAGGATAGGATGGAAGCACTTAAAATGCATTGGATCCTGCCTATCATGTCATTTCATCTTCCTGCTGACTTGAGTGCACTCTAGTGGCTACAAGTCACCCGGACCTGTGATTCTGCGAGCGATGGATCCGCGATAGATCAGAGAACGGAAGATCAAACTGAGTTTGGTCGCTGGAATAGCCGGTGCAACTGCATCGAAGGTCGTAACGCGCGTGCCGCTATAAAAGGTGCACTCGACAAGATGTATAGGATGGCAGGTAGAGATGGAGGAGAAAGGAAAAAAAAAGATAGGAAGAAGGAGAAGCACGAGGAATAAGAAGGAAAAGAGGAAGAAGAAAAGGCAAGATACTAGTTGGCACGCGGCTACGTCTCTCATAAGTCATAAATTTCCTGGTGAACGTTAACGTCGTCCTGGATCGATTTCGTGGCCCGCGCACTCGTCCTCATCCTGGTGAGAACCAGCTCGGCATCACTAGAAGAATTCCCAGAGTCCAGTGGCTGATCTTGTTCGCCATCTCATCGTTCATTGCTCGTTGCTCGCAAATGATATAAACTCGGCTTGGTCCGAAGTCTTGCAAATGTTACATCCACAGGAATAAAAGGTAGTTGCTATCGGCTGCTAAGCGGACAAATGCGAATCGGCGTGGTGCAGGAGTAAAAAAGGTGCGTTATAATTAATTTCGACGTGTTTAATTTACATTAATAAATACGAGCGCAAGGAGACTGGGATACATACATATCCATATATATATACAGATATGTATAGCAAGTACATAGAGACTGGTACGCGGATCAGAACGAGGTAAATTGCAATAAGAGGATGTAAGGAGTCGCACGGCGGCGGCGGCGTCGAGTAGTGCCGTGTTGAAAAATGAAAAATACATTAACAAGGGACGCCATATGTCTGGGCTTACATTGCCGGCCTGTCCTTCCTACCATTTCTTTTTTCTTCGTCTTCCCCTCTCTCTCTCTCTTCTTATGCTCCTCTGCATTATCTTTGTCCTTATCCTTATACTTGGGCCAAAAAAGATCATGGCTCCCACTGTGGATTATCGAGTGGGCATATATAATAAAAAAAAAAAAAGATTATTGACGGTAATACGCGTACACACGTTTGTAGGTTATGTAGTAAGTGTAGGCGAAGCACGGGCCACCGCGGTTCCATGGTGCCTCCATTGAATCGTATCTGTCAATGGGGAACAATATGGCGGTAGAGGGAGAGTGAAAGAGAATAAAGAATAGCCGTAGTCGTGAGAGTCGAAGAAGGGTGGCAACTGGCAACTGGCAACGCGCGCCGGCAGCTCGCGCTCGCCTAAGTTATGCAGATTGTTCCGAACAGTTGGACTTTAATGCCGGCATAAATCCTTTGCCACTTAACTTTATATTTCAAGAGCACCACACTCCTACTTTCCACTTGTTCTCTCTCTCTCTCTCTCTCTCTCTCTCTCTCGTACTCACCCTAACAGGACCTACTCTTTATTTGACACGCTCTCATTCACTTCACTCTCGTTCGCTCATTCTTTTGGGACTCTAATGCCCTCTGAGCACGAGGAGTCGTGGCCTTTTCATATTATATTTTACCTGAAGCATTTGGTGGAAAAAAAATGAAATCAAAAAGAAATAAAGGATGGTCTTACCTTCCGAAACTGAGATGATACTGTGTTCCGGAAACGTTGGTTGATTGTCATTGACATCTATCACTCTGACGCTAAGTGCTGCTGTTCCTGTCAATTGCGGATTTCCTTGATCCGTTGCTATGATCGTCAATCTGTATTTCTCTCGGATTTCACGGTCGAGAACTATGTTTGTTCTGACTATACCACTGTATGGTGGACTTATGGTGAAGGCATTGTCAGGATTGCCGTCAACAATGTGATAGAGAATTCTACTGTTGAGTCCCTGATCTGCATCGCTGGCGGAGAGCTGTCAAGGATAAAATGAACAAGGATTTAGAAGTGTCAAAGTTTTTGAAAAAAGAAAAAAATATATGAGATGACAGTTACCTTGACTACAAAGTTTCCCTTGGTGTTACCCTCGAGCACTGTGGCAGAGTATTGCATCTGAGTGAAGATCGGTGGGTTGTCATTGACGTCAGAAACACGGATGGTCAATCTCGTGTAAGCTTCCAGAGGATCTAATCCTACAGTCCTTGCCAGTAAGGTCAAAGTGTGCGTGGCACTTTCCCTAGGTTCTTCTTTTGATTGTTGACCTTCCAAGGACCTTCTCCAGGAGTTGCTACGTCCATCATCATCGGATAACGCTGTCACGTCGTTCCAGAGTTCAGCATCCAGTCTCTTGGGATCATTGACACGGACCAGGCCGGTGTCCTCGTCGATGGAGAAGGTCTCGAAGTCGTTGCCTGAACCAATTGAGTATGATATGTGCTGCCGTCTACCGTCGGAACGCACTGCAGTCACTTGGAGGATTGCTGTTCCTGCAGAAGAGTTCTCCTGAACGACGACCTCGTAGGTCTCATTTTGAAACTTGAGCACTGGTATCAAGTCGGACACGTCTCCAATACGAAGTTCTACCAATCCTTTAGCGGTTCTTGGTGGACTGCCCTTATCCTTGGCCAGGACCTCCAAGTGATAAATCTTTCCGTTATCCTGAGCCAATGAAGAGCTCGCTGTGACCACTCCGGAAATTGGATGAATCCTGAATTTCGGTTTTTCTTCTTCTCTCAAAAAAGAATATATGATCTCTCCATTGATCCCTAGATCAGGATCCGTGGCTGTGACTCGCAGAATGTTCTGTCCAGGTTGCGAACCGATCGGGACCGTTGCTCTGAATGGATATTTCGCAAAGACCGGCGCGTTGTCGTTGACATCGGTAAGACTGATCTGAACCGGAATCGACGTACTCTTGGCGTCGTATTTTCCACCGTCCGTAGCAACCACCAGGAAATTGTAGACGCTCTGACGTTCTCGATCGAGAGGGCTGGAACAAGAGGAACGAGCAGGACTTAGAAATCGTTTATTCAGATCGGTAAACCAGACTGAAGACGAGGGTCTCCTGGTGCGAAGGGACCGATAGGGCTGCTCGAAGGTTCGAAGGGCTCGACGGGTTCCTGACTATATATATACCCAGACGCATATTTAAATCGCCGTCGCAGGGCTTGTTTGTGTGACGGAAGCTGTAATCGGCAACAGGGATCTTGTGTAATCCACGTCCGCCATTACCATAACTTTACGGATCCGCTACGGGCGCAGGTTTCCTCGCCGATTCCGCGAGCCGCCTCTTAAATTCTCAGGAAGGTGGCGAGGGATCATTCTAACCTAAGAAATCCCCAGGGAATAAACTGACCCAATGAAATCACTGTTGGCACAAGTTGGCCTGACAGTGAGTACTGGAGTTAAATCAGCACCGGTTTGCCAAAAAATCTCCAGTACCGATCCTAGGCTAAATACCTCTTCGGTGCCCTGAGTATCTCGAAGCTCTTGGAACCGCGGAGAGACGTTAGCAGCTTCCTGCAGAAATTCAACCCTTCTAGTGAATTCTGGAATAATGTAGGAAGAATCTACCGGGATGGTCCTGGGAAGCGAGCGCGAAGTCACCAGGAATATTTAGTAAGGACGCAACGGCAAGACACGTTCTCTGAGATACAACGCGGCTCCCGTTCGCCATGGAGAAGCGGCCGCTGGTTTTGCATATCAGGGTTTTTGCCGGCTGAAATAATGCATTGAAATGCCACATGGTGTCTCGCTGAAATGACACACGGTTGTCGTGCTGCAAAAATTCCCCACTCTCCACCCGTTTCGCCATTCCGCTGTTCACAGTCTCCGAGTCAGATTCAGATGCTGGACTCTTCTCCCTAGCTTCTTTCTCCCGGTGCACCACATACTGCTCTGGTCCCGGAACGAAGCCAAACGAGAACTACAAGAGCGGACCGAAAGGATAGCCGAGAAATGCAGATTAATAAAGAAAGATTGAAAAAGCCGCCCGGGAGTCAAAGAACCAGGAGAGTCGAGTCTCCTGTCAAGTACGGACAACCGTTTCAACTTTAATCTCCACGCCCTCTTATGGGGATTATATGTGCAAAGTGATAACGCTTATGGTAGTTAACTAGGGATAACTTCAATTTAATCCGATTGTCAATCTTAATAAATTAATAGTTCTTTCTGTTCGGATCCCTTCGACAGCCCAGATCATTAGAAATATATTTATCCAAGACTTTTCATAAAAAATTTTACATGGGAATTGAGAAAAATTTAAGCATCCATCCGAAAATGTTTAAAGAATGTCATCTACTGGACTTGTACCTATTTTAGAAATTGAGCATTGTCACGGAACAGCATGGTAATCAAATTTGTAATATACATAGAATATGAGCCAGTATTACCTAATCTGAATTTCTCTATCAGTACTGGGCTATGAATATATACATACATATGTATAAGTATATGTATTATAGATGGAAGGTTGAGTGACTTTATAATTTTACGAGCAGCCGCTTCCAGTTCTTTCAGGTCAGCCAGCCTGTGTCTTTTCATCCTTGCTTTCTATTTTATGACTTTATACGACCAGGCGTAATATACAATTAGAATCCTAATCAGGCACGCGATGTCGCGCAATAAACGATCAGACGGTCTTAGCGGTGCGATGAATTTAGAAACATTAAAAAAAAGAGCAGCTCACCCTGCAGTTGTAATTACACCGGTTAGGTTGTCAACCCTGAATAACCAGGTGGACTCCTCTGCGATGCTATAGGTAATTTTGCCATTGATTCCCTGATCAGGATCCGAAGCTTTCACTGTCATCACGCTGGAGTCGCTGGCAATATCTTCTGACACGGTAGTTGCGTATCTTATTGGCATATAGTTGGCCTGATAATTGCTGGAGCCATACTGGCCAAAAGTTTGCAATCCAAAATTCATGAAATCCGAATTCTGCATATTCAATGGCATAGGACGTGGTCTGTTCTCAGTGTACTGATTCTGTGCGAAAACTGGAGCATTATCATTGACATCAAGGACAATGACAGTCAGATTACATCTGGCTTCGAGGCTAGGTCGACCTTTGTCCTTGGCAGAAATAGTCAGGACGTATCTGGCCATGGATTCTCTGTCAAGACTGGAAGTAGACAAAACCCCAGTCGACGAGTCTAGCTTGAACTTGGCCCCAGTATTGCCACCTGAATAAAATAAAGATAAATATTTCAGGATCAGTACCAAAGCATTCTCCAATGCTAAATTTTCCTCGGCTGAGTATAGGAGGGATACTCACCAACGATGCTGTAAAATATCTCGCCATTGCGGCCCTCGTCAATGTCCTCTGCAGCTACGGTATGTACCATTGAGCTCTCCTGGTTCTCAGGAACGGCCAAAGTGTAGCAGGATCCTGGACGGAATTCTGGACTGTTGTCGTTCTCGTCGAGGACGAAAACCTCTAGAGTCGTAAGGTCGAGTAGCTTGCTAGACCTGGCCAGGATAGGTAGAGAGTACCTTGAGACATCCTCACGATCTAGGGTCCTGCGAAGAGTCACCAGACCGGTCGGCGAGATGGTGAATTTGTCGGAGGCGACACCGTTCGGGATGCTGAAGCTGACGTTAGCTGCGGGTAGCAAACAGAAAGTATGTAGCTATAACATCATACATAGCATATAGTTACGTAGACTGTTACACGTGTTATTATAAACCAGAATCTCGAGATGGAAAAGGCGAAGCTGTTTTTATACCGGGAAAGATGGGCCCGACGGTGCTGCGGGCCCACGTTCAACTTGGACAGCGTATACGAGGACGATTCGACAATTCTACAAATAACCATAATGTGAAGGATAATGTTCCCGGCGAAATCCGATCCCAGAGAATCCGGATCGTAGCTGTGACATTGTTGCCTTGGTACCAGAACGGGACCCGATCGTTACACCTTCAGTCTGGCTCTCCGTGGGGACCAGCGTGTGGGTTGTCTCTGGCTTTGCTAAACAGCTGACATTTACAGAACTACTCATCTCCTCTGTCAATTATTTTCATATACCATTGAAGAAGTCGACGTTGTCCCTCATGGACCAAGACCCAACCGGCCGAGTCGCGTTACTGGCGCCTTGCGTCATACCAAAATCTTATTCACATATAGATATGCCTATATAATAGAACTAGTTAGAAGATAGGTAACGCTTAGGTAGTCTCAGTGGCTGCTGTGACTACTGGACCAACCGATCCCAAGTTTAATGCATTCGATTCTCAAATTCCAGTGGACGGCGTTTAGCTGTTGCCGCTTTTTTAGCGGGCTTAGACAAAGCGATTCGCGTACGTGCCACTGCGTGCGTATTGGTATCTCTGACCAGGTAGTAGAGTGGTGATTTGCCTATGCGTACCACAGCAGGTAAGAGCGGCGGTGCGGCTGTGCGGCGTCGCGGCGGCACGATGATATACGCGGCCATTGTTTGCTTCCTCTGCGAGCCCTCCGACTGCTCTCATCCTCTACCAATATTCACTAGCACGGTAGGCATCCAACGAGTACCCAGGAGTCAGTGCCAAGGACTCTACCACCTTGAAGTATAGTTTGATCATCTTCCCGACTCCAGGCTGGGACTGTCCAACTCAGGTTCCTAGATTAGGTCTAGCCTCGAGCTAGGCCCCTTCGGAATTTCTTCACTTCCTGGTGAATCCCGTGTCTGGCGTGCATTAAAATCCCAGGAAGTCCTTCGTAGGTCAATCCTGGCCAGGAGAGACAAACGCGCGCCTTATAGAAGCTTGGTATGGAGACTCGACCCCTGAGCGAGTCATTTCGCTAGATTTACTATAATGCTCGCTAGCTCGCTCGATTCAAGGCAATTATTCGAGGTATTTTCATAGCAGGGCTTTCCTATTAGCCGGGTATCTGCCGCATGCACTCTGATTATCCCTCGCTCCTCTCTTTATCTCTCTTTAGGTGTGGGTGTAGTTTACTCCCTCGTCCAAGGATGGGAATGCTGCCAGCGGATGCTGGATATAGTAGTATGCTGGAAGGCGGTTAGGCGCAACCCGGTAAAGAAAAGAGCCCTCCAGCTGGAGAGACACGGGGATAGCTCAGAGAAGGAGAGAGTGAGAAAACCAAGTGTAATTTCAGTCTCTGCTATACAGCGCTAAATTGACAGCCCCCTCTGTTTCATAGGATCTTTATGCGAGGCTCCTCCGAAACAATAACGATGCCAGGTTGTTTCTGTATATTGGCTGATCGTATAACGTGGAATTCTTCAAGAAAAATGGCTACCGATGTCGCCAGGTAGACTCTTTCCTTTTTGTTCCTCTGGTCCCCTTTTCTTTATTACTCGCCGCGCAGATTCTATAGGTTATCGTATAACGTATGCAATGTATGCAATTCATGTAGTCATTCCCTACAGTGCATTCGGTATGAGCTGTGTACGGCGGATATTGTGGGGCTTTTGTGATTCCGTTACCTTGATCCGTGATGGCTGGACCAGCTACGTTTAAGACCGTTGCTCCCAGGGCTGAATCTTCGGAGATCCTGGCTGTGGGTCCTGGGAGAAGTAATCTCGGTGGTCCTGCTGCTTGACTGGCCAAGGTCAGAACGAGTTTTAAGGTCGCCTTTCGAGGAGGGGTTCCATGATCGTTGGCAGTGATCTCCAGCTCGGTCAGTCTTGACATAGGTCGAGCCAGGGTGACGATTCCGGAATCATAGCCTACGGAGAATCTGCCCTCTTCGTTGCCTGAGGTTATCACATAGGAGACACGACCGTTGTCTCCAGCATCCTTGTCGACAGCTACAACCCTTAGCAGAGATGCGCCTGGACATAGATAACATAAGGAAGCAGAATGAGAAACTGCCTTTCAAAAATTCATTGTTATTAATATCCTTTGACTGTTTACCTGGTAGAAGATCATTGCCGATCGACAGCCTCGTTGACTCCGGTGCCACAAATACTGGATCGTTGTCATTCTGATCAAGGACGATGATCCTGGCAGTGACAGTGGCTGCTAATTGATCTCCTGGTGGTGCCCGATCAGAAGCTTTTATTATCAGAGTGTACTCTGCTCTCTCCTCTCGGTCAAGAGGTCGTGCCAGGGTGAGGGCACCGGTTAGAGAATCCACGGCAAAGCTTCCACTGCTGGGGAACTCGGCGATGAGGCTGTATCTGAGATCGCCGTTGGGACCGCTGTCCAGGTCGGTGGCCGACAGATTGTAAATGGTCGAGCCAATAACCGCTCTCTCGGTTACCATCACTGTTATAGGATCTTGAGGCCATCTGGGTGCGTTATCATTTGCATCCTCAATGAGGATCTTCACCGAAACAGCTATGCTTTGCGGGTTCCCAATGGAGGTCGTGTCCAAGGCGCGAATGTCTAGGTGGTACTCGCTGATGTTCTCCCGGTCGAGAGAGTGCGCTACCACCAGCTGACCGGAACCGCGGTCCACGTCGAAGGCAGGATACTCGGTGAGAGGACTCAGGGAGTCCAGGGTATAAGCTACGCGACCTGCAGGTCCAGCACCAGATACCGAACCAACGGCATGCCCTATGGTGGCGTCTTCGCGTACCTGGAGAAACAATCTGTAGTTTCTATTCTAATGATTATCAAATATATTTATCACTTCTAATCCTTACGTGGAAGGTCAGGCTGCTGCTCGTAAACGTCGGTCTGTTATCAGCAAGAGCTAAGACTTCGACGCGAAGTGCCCTGACGCTGTGACGCGATGGACGCCCAGCGTCGCTTGCCTTGACCGACACCCGATAGACATTACGTTCCTCGTGGTCCAGAACAGCCTTAGTCCTGATCATTCCAGTTATCGGATCAATGGTGAAGACGCTGTGACCATCCGAGTCTCGATCTAAATTTACAAAATAGACAAGGATAACGTCCATGATTGAAAAAAAAGTCCAAAAGGTCCATAATTTAAAAAAATACTAATTAAAAATGGCATCGCCACTATGACATGATATAAACTCATATATATAATATAAAGTTACCCTTGAGGATGCTGTATGTGACGGAAGCATTTTCTCCTAGGTCAGTATCGATTGCCCTGACCCTAGCAACCTCAGTTCCCGAAGGTTGTTCCTCCCTGACGCTAACAACGTCGCCCTGAGGATCAAGAATCTCTGGAGAATTGTCATTGACATCCAGAACGGTAACTTTGAGAGGCACCCTGGCCGCTCTAGAAGGTGTCCCTTGATCCCGAGCTTCCAGGACGAGTTCATGAACCCCTTTGGATTCCCTGTCAAGGGGTTCCCTCGTAGTGATCTCACCTGAAAGCATTGTCCCCAAAGAGGAATAAGTATATCATAAGATAATAATTTCAACATTTTCGAAATTCACTTTTTCATAATAATCCCAAGTGGACCGAAAACTCCCCTTCCAGGAATGGCAAATTGGATAATCGCGAGAACCTTTTCAGCTGCTTTGCCTGTTTTTGCCATTTTCGGCTAAGGATGGCATTCAGGTGGTTACCAACCTACTGGACGGACTACCTATTTCGTCTTTCGCATTATAATAATTGCTATCGCCCCCCTTTTCCCCTCCTCATCGCTCCTTGCCAGATCTCTCACCGAACCACGCTATATTATAATACAAAATAATATCAGTCAAAAAATACGCGCTCTCGCGTAACGAGCTTCGTCTAACTATAGATCCGTGGACCCTAGCGCAAGCTCAAGAAAAGAGTAGACCCCAATAGCACAAACGATTCCAATTCACGCGCATTGGTACATTAGTAACTAATTAAATACCAGAGAGAAACTATTCTTGGATCTATTGGAAGAATTTGTTGCGCTCTGTCTAAGGTTGGCGCAGTGACCATTGGTCAGTCTACGAGGAAGAGGTACCGGTACCGCTGCTACCACCCGTGGTGAATTCGCTACCCTGGTGAGCTCCAATCGTCCCATTAGCGCCTCATTGTTCAACCAATGTCCTGACTTTCATTTTGAGCCCTGTAGCCCTTTTTTGATTCGGACGTATCGACTTTTATTATTACAAAAAAAAAAAGTTCTCACGTAATATTTCGAGACCGAAAAAACGTAACGTCATCAGGAGTATTCCGATTGAATGAAGTTGGCTGAAGTAAATACCTAAGGAGGTACTAGAGGGGCCTGTGGGGAATGAAAATGTGACGAAACTGAAATGATTGAAATGTACGAGGCCCAAATGAATTCCGCGCACGCGTAAGCAACGCGCCTCTCGCATCGAAAGCGAATTCTTTGGAATGTCTTGAAAATTCTCGAGGCTAATATGGCCACGAGGCGTCTCTTCCTGGGTTGATCATCGTGATTCTCAATAGCCGCATAGATCCCGAACGAGACCCCCCATTCCTTTGGCCTCCCGTATTCATCCACGTTCATCCTCGTTCACCCGTGCTGCTCCTTCCGGCTCCTTTTCTTCTTTCTTCCCGTTGCCTGGGAGATCCCGAACAGAAGATCTCCGGGCCTTCCCCTACTTCTTCCTTCGCGGTCTTCGGTGGCAGCCCAGCAAGGTAAAGGGCCTCTCGAAGAAGAGCCGGGGCCTGGCACGCTCGAAGCCGACTCTCGGCGTGTACACAAACACTCTCGTGTCGCATGCCAATCAAACGGCAGTGCGTGCTGCGTGGTACGTGCTGAGTGTGCGTTGGGCCTTCAGTGTGTACGGTATGGTAAAGATGAGGCCCCGCTGCTTCTCCCCTCGTGATAATTATACGAAGGAGAAAGTAGAAATGCATCTTTTTTAGGGATACCGATGGATGGATGGATGGCTGGACGATAGGGCCCGTCTATATAGATGCTATACGTATAGATACTGGGACTTATTGCTCCAGCGCGAGGAATGGATATTAATACAAGATCGGAATAGGTAAAAAAGGACGTTGCGTTACGGATTTATAAAATGCTAGGAGTAACCGAGTAAGGCACTGGGGGCCCAAGAGATCGTTTCTATTCTATAGCCAGTTACGACATTGGGCCCACGGAGAACAATAGTGGATATAAAGCTCCTGACAGACAGCCAAAACGTAAATTATGCATGTCGACGGCTAATGGCTATTTAGGAAATTAATTGTTCCTTTCGAGGGGATCTTGATTGATCTCAACCGTTCCTTGCTGGCGCGAATGGAAGCGATGCCAGATCACGTAAGGATCACGCCCCGAAACACCAATCCCTTCTTCTCATAATTAGGATTACAATCTTCACGGTCCCAGTCGCCTTCTCTCTCTCTCTCTCTCTCTCTCTCTCTCTCTCTCTTCTTCACACTGTCAGCCGCGTCAAATCGCTGTTTACCAATAAGAAACTTAATGGCAACACGCTCATTTATTCGGCAGCAATCCTGACGACTTTGAGAGCCACTGATAGTGAGTTCATCGGTCGGAAAGGAGGGGAGGTGCAGGTATGCGAAGAGTTAGAAGGGCACTCTCGCACCAAAAGGGCCCCAGTACATTCTGTGTGTGACCCGGCTGATCGAGTGGCAAGCCCACAACCCGAGGAAGGGCGGCTTCGCCGACCTGGACAGCCTCGACGGCATCGACGTGGACCACAGCGTGACGGACTTGGCTCACCAGAGAAAGCTACACCATTGTTAAATATTATGACGCCATGGGAATCAGCGCAGACCATACGAGCAGCGTGGTCCAGGTACATCAGCAGGTTCCACGTGTGATTCCAACGAGTATTCCTATGTGACCTTTCCATCACTGATTGACTGTAGGTTCATCTTATCCTCAGACTCTATCTACTTGGGATGTATTCCGAAACTTACCGGTATCAGGATCGATGACAAAGCTGCTGTTATGCTGGACCACTGCATATCTCAAGAGAGCATTTCTTCCCAGATCAGGATCGGATGCTGCGACTGTACCAACTAATGTCCCTGATGGCAGATTTTCCAGCAGTTCGAAGCTGTAAGATTCCTTCTCAAAGTGCGGCTCGTTGTCGTTGTCATCGAGGACGCTGACCAGAACGGAAGCGCTCGCTGTGGCTGCCGGCGAACCGTTATCAGTAGCCAATACAGTCAAAGCGTATCGATCGATCGTTTCACGGTCTAGAGATTGCGCCAAGTAGATCCTGCCCGAGTTGGGGCTGATACGGAACGACGCTGAACCCTGAAGTCGATACCTGAGTCGAGCGTTGTTCCCAGTATCCAAGTCGACCGCAGTAACTTGCATTATCTGTAAAAGAAAAATATAAAAGATCAAATTAATTAATAAGCTCAATAAGATCCGACTAATTTCATTAGATAATGCATATAGCTCGTAAGCCAGCGTCCAGTCGATGGCCACGAAATTAGTGAGAAATTCCAGAGGGAAGAGTAACGTCATATCGGCATGTCTTAAAGATCCAAACAGTTGTTGTTTCTACGTCCGTTCGCGTTCCACGTGACCAGGGCTCAGAAGTCTGGGCATTCTCAGGCTGCCACAGAGAGCAACCACCCTGTCTGAGCTCGTCCGTGTATTAATTAAATCACACCACGCGCGTTCCCTAAACGTAGGTCCATTCCAGCCCACCGAACTTTCTAGTCCGAGGGAGCAAAAGAGATCAAAAGAGTCAGAGACAAAAGGACAAGAAAGAGAGGAGACTCAGGGACTCAGGGACTCGGTACCGTACAGCTGGGTTCGTGCGAGATCCGAGTCTCAGGAATGATCGATGGATGGAGCAAGGGAGTAAAGGGAGCGAAGTGATTGAAGAGAGGAGAGAGGAAGAAAGAGAGGAGGAAGGGATGGAGAAAGGTAAAGAGAATGAGAGAGAGAGAGAGAGAGAGAAAGCTGGTTGAGCGACCATTAGAACAGAACCTGACATGGGAGCCGGCAGTAATGTGTCTAACTGTACGTTATTAGTTCGCGGCGGGTGAAGGGTTACGTTTACGGCAGCCATGTTACCCCGCAGCCTCTTCTAGGAGCTGGAGATATCCTCGAGATAGTACAGACAGCTTACAGATCTCTTTCGCCGATAGTCACTGATACGAGCCTACTGATTCCGAGACAACCAATCAGCAACGGACCTCCGTGCTCTATTTAAGATCCAACCTTATTTTAACGACTTGTCAGCCCAGCATCTTTGGTCCATTCGTCATCCCTGTACTATGGGACCGTTCGGATACAACCGTTATCGTAGAATTTTAAATTCCATATGATTAACTGCTAATACAGTAATTGCATTTGCGCCAATGTAAAATACTCCGGGGATTCCTGGTTTGATCGAGACGCGCTTCCTGGTTGTCCCAGGTGAAATTACGCATCCCACAGGGCGGGAGGAGGTATCGCTCGTAGAGAGGTTGTTAACTCCTCCTCCGTCTTCCATATACAATCTCACTCCGATCCAGAATTACCTGGTGCTGCTCTCCTCGTATACCTTCGTATCCTGATACCCTGGCACATTCGTTCTCCGAACCTACCACACCTAACCTCACGAGACTCCACCGTCTCTCGACAAACAAATGTGCGCGTGACGGGCGTGTAATGAAGATTTTTCTCACCTGCGAATCGAGCCTGGCGCCTTCGGGAACCTCCACGTGATACTCGTTCCTCTCGAACACTGGGGGGTTGTCATTCACATCCTGAACCTCGACGCTCAGGCTGAGGTTGGCCGAGAGACCGGCGCCGTCCAGGGCGCTGATCAGGAGGCTGTGCCTCTGCTGAGTCTCGTAATCCAATCTTCTGCCAAGATAAAGCTCGCCGAGTCTCGCATCGATACCAAAAAGATCGTTACTGTTTTGAGTGAGAAGATAGCGAATTGGTGCGGATGGAGTGACGTCAGGATCTATGGCATGGGCCACGTAGAGAGGTGTATGGAGTGGGTGGGACTCCGGAACGGAAATCCTTACTGAACTCGAAGGAAATGATGGTGGATTGTCGTTGACGTCTTCTACGAAAATTTCGACCTAAATAAAAAAAAAATTAGTCGATCAGATAAATATTTTTCTCTTATTATATTTACGTGAAATTAATAACAATACCTGACAGTAGCCAAGCAGGTGCCCATTGCGTACCGCAACGCTCAGTACGTATCTGTCACGGGTTTCCCGGTCCAGTGGTAGACGCGTGCGCAGCATCCCTGTATTCGGCTCCATCAAAAGCTCAGCCTCTTCGTTCACGAGGAAGAATCTCGTGAGTCGATCGCCTGTAGAAAAATAATAAAAGTGACTTTAGAATGGAGCGAACGCGGAGATCATAGCTGGTAGTAAGAGATCGTTTCAGTCATGGGTCACGTGACGTCACTGGAGCATCTCCATTAATTAAATTCGCAATACTTTTTTTTATTGGGATCCGAGACACGTTTTGTCTCCTGAATCGATTGATCGAATTCGAGAATAAATAAAAGATCTGACAACGCCATAGTATGCTATGTCCTTGTACAAAGTAGTCACACTTGTACTGGTATGCTGGGTGGGAATAGTGAGAATAGCCAGTCGGGTAAAATGAGCATATATCCATGTAGCGACTTCTTGGGGACTTGTAAACTTCTATAAAATCGAACACGGCGAGAAATCAAATCAATTTATTTAACTGCAGTCAGCTAATGGGCATCACGAAACTGGGCAGCGCTAAGATTCCATTACTTAAGCCCGAGCTAAGTCTGACCCGACAAAGCGAACCGGCAAAATGTATTTGGAAAGTTCCCTTAACGAGGGGATTACTAAGGCCCAAAATGAAGGGGGCAACCCCCCAAAAAGTCCCCTTTAAATTCTCTCCTTAATTTCGGCACTTATCCATATACCGCGCACGTATGACATTAATTTCGAAATAAGACCCAATTTTTTTTTTACTCAATGATTAAGAGAATCAGGCCCGTGAGAAATGACCTTTCTAAATATAGAGATTTTAGTGTAATCCTTTAAGGCCCAAAAATTATGTTCGTCATTGCCGACAGTAAGTACGTTCCGATCGATTGATACGTCCGATGCCAAAGATGCCGGATATATAAGAGTGAACAGGGCCGTATCTTCATCGTGTAGAGTAAGGCCCATATAACACAGGTAAGGCCCTTCGAAGCGATGACACCGTGTACACTATGGGCAGCTATCGTCGCTCGAGTGATGGATGATGGATATTCGATTTTCGATTTTTGATTTCTTGACCCCCCCCCCCCCCCGTCATACCAACGGGCCCATTTCCCCCCCTCGCAACCCCAACCCTAGGTCTTGTAAGATGGTCCTACTTAAAATCAATTAATAGGCAAATTGGCTGGGCATTACTGCTGGCAGATGTAATTTCATGATGAATGATTCGACGGGGAGGTGGGCATGTTTCTCGCGTAACGAGTGTTGTTCCCTGTCCGCCCACGCAGGATGCAGACGCAAATGCAAACGCAAAGAGAGAAGACGAAGAAAAATAAAAAAGAGGGACAATAACGCACCCGCCAGAAATTGTAGAAGCGCGAATTCCAGTGTTAAATCGTGATCATTGTCCAACATTAAAATCCCACCTTGCACTCCTATACCACCTGTCCCAGTAAGAGGCCCTTTCCGGGCCTAGGATTATCTTCCAGCTTCGATGCGGGGGTCAACCGGGTCTCCGTTCCAGGGACAAAGTATAAATCAGTATTCGAGTCTAGTAGCAGCGAACGACTCTTATTTCTCATGTCATCAGAATCCCTTGTAAAAATCTCATTCCAGATGCATTTCGACAAACCCTATCCTGCCTTTGCTATCGAACCCGGAGACCGAGTAGGCACGATTGCTTTTTCAACGAATCGTGGAAAAACTGGAAATCCCGTGGGGCTTCGGTTGGAAGTCCTAATTTCCATTTCTATGATATCGCCTTACGTCGACTCATAGGTTACGTTCGCGTCCACAGGCCGATGACCAAGACGCACCGACCCCACGAGGCTGACAGTTGGGCCAAGTCTCTTTAAGACTTTACCGTCCTTCGCGATACGTGCTCTGTATAATTTATAGAGCGCTATTTATATCCGACTTCCCATCTCGGAATCCCATGCGCCTTGGGAGCTCCGTGCTCGTCCACTGGAATCGACAGAGTCGCCAATGAAAAATCTTCATTAAATCCAAACAGTGCGAAGTAAGACGCTAACAGAATTCCCTCGATAGTGGAAGGCCTGGTGGCGTGCAACGGGCCCAGCTCGGTAACGAGTTTATCAAGAGAAGTGAGACGTCCCATAAAGAATATGGCGGCCAGAGTATTTATCACCTAAATAAATTACAATTGCGAGCAGCGATCGTTTTTTCCACCCTATACGGCCCTCTAGCAATCCGAGCACGAGGCGATACTTAGGTATAATATGTATAACGAAGACAAATAGCCCGCAAATTTTATTAATTCGTTAAGTCAACCCAATAGGAATCCACGTATATATACGCATACGTTATCTATATACACGCTGTATATATACCCATGCTATCCGATACAGCATAAGGCCCCAGGAGCAAAGGCCCAGGATGGTCGATCGAGGCATACCCGCTCGCTCTTCGCTCCGTGACTCGAATGACGATCAACTTTTTACATGGAACCCAAGAACCGATCGTAACGTGCTCATTACCGATTCGCACCCTGCGACGTCCCGACGCGTTACGTCACGTTCTACAGTTAACACCCCAGCTTACGGACACCCGTGGTTTCGATCGCGCTCCGCAAGAGGGTCCTGCCGATTCGGAATAATCCTCCTGTTGTCCTCGGTTACCCTATTCTTATTTACGGTCCATCCACACGCACCATCCGACCCCTTTCCTCCCTTACTCGCTCCCTCCCACTCCCCTCCCCTCGATTTACCACCCCCCCCTCCCTATCCTCTCGTCACCTATTCCCAGACCTCGAAGTCTACGTCTCCCCCCCTTTTCCCCCCACAGCCAGGAACGTCGTGCCTTCCCTTTTTATCCCTTTCTCTCCTGGTCTTTTCCTCTATCGCGCAAATGGAATTCATTTCTAGTTCCTTGACTCCCGGTTCCACCCCCCTCCTAACCGCACTGAGTTCCACGAGCAGCATATCCCCGCCATTCCGTTTCACAAGCACGACACACTCGATCCTCCCCCCCCCCCCCCCCCCTCTCGAACCTTCCTACAACAATCAGGAGCTACAACTTGCTGGCACTGTATACTAGCTGAAAATTTTTTTCCCTTGGATTTCATGGAGAGATATGAGCTATATGTCATACACAGCCGGGTCAGAACTTGTAGCGGCTGAGGGTCGAAGCTGTACCAACTGTGGAGTTGGAAAAGTCATGTAGCTTTAAGACTGTCTATCAGCTTGCATTTCTGATCGTGTCTTTTTTTTATTATGTTTCTCACTCGACTGCTCGCACGTTGATCCTTTTATTTTGCTAATTAACACGTAACGGTTGCGTGCTCCTGAGGTCACATACTCATTGGACGAGCTACGAAGTCGTAAAAGAGAACCCGATTCGATTACCAACTTTCTCATGGTAAATCCTAGGGTGGATATAAACCGGCAGTAACTTTACCATAGTAAGAACTGGCACCAGGTCCGATACCACAGGGACCAACGTGTCCCGGTACAGCTGTGGCAATTCCTTCGACAATGTACGAGTTTGTCGGTCGCGTTAGTGGATCAAGAAGAAGAACCTAACTTGCCAAATTATACGGGACCCCAGCTAAATATTGGGATTTGTCAGGAGTTCGATGCAGTAAATACCGTCTGAGTTCAGAAACGTCGTTGGAATCTCTTTGGGTTACTTTTTTCTTTAACGTGCCAAATAAAGCCCCCGAGGGATTTGCATAAACCTGCGATTTTAATTGACCCTGGTAGAATGTCTCGGAGGACAGTGTTCTGAGCGGTCAGGACGTTGGAATTGTTTTGGAAAGAAAGATTTTTTTTTTTGAAAACTAAAAAAATTTTCGAATATAAAAATTCCAAGGAACCAAACGACAACGCGATGTCCCTTACGCGCGATGCGTTACTTCGTTCGCCAGCGACACTTTGCCCTCTTCGAAAAACAATCTGGTAATTAAATAATGATGATTAGCAGGAGCTTCGAGCCAGCGTCGAGTCAGCGTTCGAGCGACGCGACGAATGCGATGAAGAAGTGATACCGCGGTAAAGGCACGCTGCCGCTGACGGGGGTCCCACTCGTCCTGCCCTTCGTCTTCCTTCTCCTCCTATTCCCCGCTATCGACCGCAGCATCCCTCTCAACCACCATCCGCATCTCTCGTTCTCTCCCGCAGCAATTCCCAGTCACTCCGTTTACGGCTATATTGACGGCCCGTGGCATACCCTTCGTAGTAGGTACTGCTGGGACATTACCTAGTGATATTTCCTTGATAGGATAACACACGCACGAGGATAACAAGTATTCAAGATGGCGTCGACCAAAATTCTTTCCCGCACGATCCTCGGGGTTTCTACGGTCAACAATGAAAGAGGAATTGCGGCGAGTCGGACGAGTTTACAATGAGACGTTGGTACAAGGCACCTGAGATAAGCTATCCTGGAGAAAGATAAGAGTCAGGATAGGTTGGGATGGATCCAGGAAATATCTTCTATCTGGTATACAGACAGATCCCAAGAAGTTGGATGCGTTCTCGCATCCACGTAAAGATTCCCTGGACCAGGAAGAGGGATGAATATCTCAATACGCAGAGATCCTGGACAAACAGCCAGCAATTAGAAAGCTATTTACGGTTAACCTCCAGGTCTGTCCAGGTATCCGCGAAAGGAAATAGGGGGCCCGAGTAACCTTCGCGTGGTTGATGCTCATAGCGCAGATCGGAAAGTCTGATAAGGAGGTACAAGATAAGAGGCATCATCGGCTGCCCCACGCGAGAACGAAAGACAAAAGTTCTTGGGATGCTGTGAGAATGAGATAGACTCGATGAAGCCGAGTGAGATAAAGAGGAGAACCAGGCCTGGAGAGCTATCGGCACTTGCCCACAAGATTTTCTATACGGACAATGCCGATCGACCGATCGACTGATCGATCGGACGTTTCTTTCGGTCTGCGTATTCAACGGTACCGAAGATCCATTGGAAACGATCAGAGATCTCTCTCGCAAATTGTTCCCTGTACCTTTGAGGTCTTCGTGGCTTTCGGAATTTCTGACCTACGTTTTTTGGTTTCGCCGGGTCTTGGGTACCTTGGGATTGGACGGTACCGATGCATGGGATGGTACGTAGATGTATCTCTGGATCATCTGTGGATTCCAAGCCGTACCGATCCGCACCTTCTTACCATCCTCAGGATCCACCTCCGTCTCAGCCTCCGTTGATCCTTCTTAGACCAGCATGATATTAGAGATGATCTTTCGCACCAGGTCGATCATTGCGTATAACCATCCATCAAAGTTATTCTATCGTACACACGCCTCTGGATACGAGATGGAAGATCCGAGTCTAGGGTTTCCGGTGAACGATGCCGGTCGATGCTGACGCGCATGCGCACTGGGGTCTGATTTATTGGATGCGTTCACGAAAGCTGGGAATCCCGATTTGAGACTCCGGAGGACCCGGACGATTATTCATATTTTTCAAATCGATCCTATCAGTGCGGTTGATAAGGATGAAATTCGTAAATACGAAAAAAAAGGCCTGAGTCGAAAGAGACTCTTCGTGTCCTCCGGACCAGCTGGAAGCAGCGACGTGGTTCCTATCTAATGGGGATCTTCTGGGAGTCGCGGATGTTCAGTGCTGAGCTACCTGGTTGCGTCGATGCAACGACGAAATTTGCAAGTCCGGTGAAAGCGAGGGGAGATCGGTAGATCTGAAGATCGGTACAGGGAGCGTCACGAAGCTTCGTAAGAAACGGTATAAAGCAGGAATTCGCATATATGAATTTCAGGGATTAGGCTGGAGTTCGCGCGAGAACCGTTATCGTCGTACCAAGAGCGAACGATATTGATATGGATACTTCATTGTTACTCCTCTAAGCTCTGAATCGAATCCCTGAAACGTTTGAACTCGCTGTACCTAGTCCAGGTAGTGAACGTAGCCGAACCTTGTCCAGGTACACCTTGCAAGGTTCAAAGCGAGCGAAGCGGCGATATTTAAAGCATATGCAAAGAGTCCAGAGTCAAGGGACAAAAAGTTACGGACAATGGCGGCTTGCGTTCGGCTGCCCGGAATCCGACTCGCGACGATTTATGCGGCTCTGGGACAGTCCTACTTCTTTCTTTATCTTTACTCCCTGCCCCGCTTCCCTTGGTCTTCCCCGGCCTGGACCCAGGGACTGGAACACTGAACCAGCTTCCCATAGGCAACGGGTACAGACCCTCGCCCACTTCGGACGAGTCTTCGAAGGGACGAAGGTAGCGTTTCGGATGGCATCTTGAGGTCTGGACCTAAAGTCTAATCAATTATAACGGTATCGGCAGGTCGTGACTACCGGATATCAGGTTAGGTCAGTTTTCAGGAAATCGAGGTAAAACCATATGTCCCTCAGTGGATCCTCCTGATCTCATAATCGGAAACAGCAAAGCTGGTGGTACCCAGAGATTCCTGAATTGGGATTCGGATCCATCCAGCTCTTTGGATCAGTCCGAATCGTATCGTTACTAGTGCGACCCACTTCCATCTTGGTTCGAACAGTTCCATGGTCCATGGGCTGGTCGGTGGCGAGATAAGATAAGAGTATATAGCGTCTAGGACCACTGGCTGAAGACGTCATAAAGCAGGCAGTAAACGCATCCTCACTTTGTCGTTGGATTTTATGCAAAGAAGTTAGAGAGGAGAAGAAAGAGAAAGGTGGGTCTGGTAAAAGAAAGAACCTAACCTAAATAGTAAAAAGAGAAGTTCGCCATCAAGGCGCCCCGACGTTATAATGATAAAATTCATCGTCCCCCCCTCGATCCGGTACTGTATAAAAACCCGGTAAAACGGTGTTTCGCTTTATCGAAACAGGTGTCGTAAAATGGTAGCAAGTCCCCGACACTCTTCTTCTTCTTCCACGTCTCCTCCTTCGTCCTCTTCTTCCACGCCTTTCGTCCTCGTATACAGTTACCACGGTCGGACCGGGTCCACCGGAGGACACCGGAGGAACCCTACTCGATTGCTCCTGCCCACTGCGACTTAATCTGATAATCTGATTGGCTGCCGTGTGTCAAATATTACGAACGCGAGCGCCACGCACGTCCCTGTCCCAGCTGAACAGGTTTTTGCCCTGCATCAACCACATATCGGATATCGGTATCGAACCAATAGCCACGGTCCTCGATACCTACGTAATAACCTTATATACCGCACTGAAGGAACCTCGTACCTTAACCATACGTAAAGAGCTATAAATAGATAATAAATCACGAGGGTAGTATGAAATTCAAATATAATAGAATGGAAGAGGCGAAATATCTGTAAAAGGATTCGAGCGTCGGGGAGCGTCGGACGGCGTCGGGAACTCGCAGAGCCAAGAGAGACGGCATTGATATGCAAGAGGCTGGATATGCGGGCCAAGCGGACCAGCATCCTACGAACAATACCACGGTGGTACCCCGTGGTAAGACCACCGCGCCAGTAAACCACCATCGGTCCTACAGTGTAAACTACCAATGGCGAAGTATCCTATAACGCGAACATCGCGAGGCTATCCGGAGCCGCGCGTACTTTGCACGCCTATATCGACTATAGCGCCGAGAGTCCAGGTCGTGACGCGCCGTATCTTGCATCGGATGTACCTCCAGTGTGGAGACACGGATACGTACCTACCTCCTACCCGAGCCAGAAATCCACCCACCGAACCCATCGTACCACCTCATCACCTCCCCCCTTCGCCCCGCCGACCATTCTCTCAAATCCTATTTCTTCCCTTCTTTCGCCAACAGACTCCGCCACTTTTTTCTTCTCTTTGCTCCTTAAGCCTCTTATTCATTCTTCACCTGGTACACCTACACCCGCTGTCCCTCTTGCTCCAGTCTCTTAAGAACTTTCGACGCTCGTGATGCACGTCGTAAGAGTTGTCCTCGGTCGTGGTGCGCGACGTGCGCGCCGGTGGCATCGCGTTTGAATAGATCTCCAAGGATGATTTACATGGCATCGGTTTATCGCTCGTGAAAGGTAGAAAGGTAAAATGGTGGAGAGGATAAAAAAAGGATAAAGAAAAAGAGAGAAAGAGAATCGAGAATAGGTATACGGGTACGGGATATATGCCTAGTCGAAAGGAGTCCGTGTTTACCTGAGACTAAGGTACACCCTGACTACGTATACAGCATCCGAGAGATAGGAAGAGTATAAGCTCTCTCGTGACGTGACTATGCTAACGCGACTGGACCGCTCCTGAAGACGTGGAATAAGTTTTCAAAGATTTGCAGGTTGGTAGCAGCAGTCTTGCGAGTAGCTGTGGTATCGGGTAGCAAGTAGCAAGTAGCTGTGGTCCAGGTATGAGATCAGTGACGCGAGGAGATAATACTTCGACCTCTCTTTAAGTATCTTAATCTACCACTTCAGGTTGGTACTACTTACCAGTTTCGATAGGAGACGTGGACGCACCCTTGATACTGGCTACGACACTGTTCTGGGCGATGCTCTCCTTCACTGTCAAGGTGTATCTAGCTCTCTCGCAGGAGACGAGTCTGTTGGTCGACGACGAGACAAAGATCTTGACCTCAGCATCCCTGATGCTCTTCAGGCCGGCAGCATCCGTAGCTGTCACGTTGAGATGGTGCGTCGTTGATCTGGAGAGCAAGCTCAGCCGCGACACGTGGAGTTCACCGTTACTCCTGTCTATCCTGAAGACCCCTGCTTCGTTTCCGCCGGATATCCTGTAGGCGACCTGGCCAAAGAGACCCGCGTCCATATCCGTCGCCACCAGACGCAGAATGGCTCCATTGATGCTGCTGTCGTGTCTCAGCGTCACGTTGTAGCGATCGGGCGAGAAAACAGGTCGGTTGTCGTTGACGTCGGTCACCTGAATCCGGACTATGGCTGTGGTACTGAGTCCTCCTGTAGGAAAAATCAAAAGAACCAGGTATTAAAGGGAAGTATAGCTTTCTTTAATTTTCATTAAAAATTCATCAAGTTCGAGAGGTGGCTGCAGGGGTGTCGGTCAAAAATGGTCTTTATCTCCGTATCAAACGTAATGGCAGAATTAACTATAGAAAATGAATCTACGAGGTCGCCGCAAGCCGCTCGACATAAATCACAGCACGGGTGCCTCGTTCGCGGGCCTTTTTTCTCAGCCAATCAGCTGCCTCTCCCTCTGTCGGCGAACTCACCAACCCCCGCGTAAGTTAATATACTCGGTGTAATATTTCAAGTAAAAAATTGTAGCCGATACTCGTCCGCTCACGGGATGTCTGCCCACCTCCGATTCGGGTAATGGACTTGGCGAAACGTCGAACCCTGTGCTGTTCTTTTCGTGGCGGACAGTCTTTTTTTTTTCTTTCCTTTCCCTACACCCGTTCCTTTTATTCCCTGCTAAAGATCCAACGCCTGGATAAGTTTTCTATACGAGGGGAAGAAGTCAGTCTTGTGGATTTTCACTTTGTGCCGACTCCGTGAGTGGACTTAACGCAAGTGTTAATATTAAAGACAGTATGTAAAAGGGGTAATCCGATGTTTAAACGGTTTACACTCGTAACTCATAGTAATGTATGGACTGCGCTCTGCGCAGCACTGCGCTGCCCCGACACCACGTGGAGATTTATAGGTACGAGTGTCATTGGAGTCATGCGTCAAGAACCAGCCTCATCCTCCAGATCCTCCTCATCCTCCTCATCGCCTTTGGCTTTCTACATCTTCTCGCATTCAGCGCCGCTACCATGCCTCTTCTTCTTCTTCTCCATCGTCATCCTCCTCCACTTCCTCTTCTTCGAGAAGGAGAGTAAACTTGCTTGATTTTTTTTTACTTTTTTTTTTCATACGTTATATAACGTATATCATCCTATAGATCTTCCGTAAGGGGTGGACCAGAAAGGGTGGTTTAGGGAAGTTTCGATTGCCGATGGAATTTCCATGTGAACGGGATAGAGAGCGAAAGAAGGACTTTAAGAATCTGGTACTGGAGGATATGAAAGAGTCAGGGGAGATTTATGGGGTTGCTGTCCCCCCGTAAAGATGGTCAGGGGTTCTCAAAGTATCGGGATCCGGATGAAAGTGGTCGGTTGGGGATCGCACGCCGCATACGAGGAGAACTGTCGGTGGGAGTTAGGCTTGAAGATTTATGGTGCCGGTGTCAATAAAGTCACCTCGAGTGCCGTCGGATGGTATTCCCTCTCTCTCTCTCTCTCTTCCCCTTCATCACCAAGTGTCTTCTCTCTCGTCCTCATCCACGTTTTCCTTCAGCTCCTCCTCTACGGCACCACCGGCTCTTCTGGTCTAACCTATCATCCACTCCCTTTTTATCCAAAGAATCCTCTCGTCTCTCTCTCTCTTCTCGATTTGACCCTTCACCAAACGAGACGGAACGTCCTCCAACGATTTAGACCTGGATAATCGTCTTTCGGTCCAGGGCCGTATATAGGTAGTCATACAAGCATATTAGCGCATTGATGCACCCTGATGAAAGCAAGCTCAACGATCGAGCCTCAACTTTTCGTAGAATCGCATCCATTCAGGATGCGCCCGATGCACTTTTACTTCCTGGAAGTAAATTATTTCTGAAGAGCTCGAAAAGATAATGCGGCATTCACACCGCGGGGCATCGAGCACCATATTTCAATTCTAAGTCGGTCACGTCCGTACCTATTCGTGAGAATAATTAGACGAGATAGAGCCACGCGGCCGTTATATATCCCTGGTCACGACCAGAACTCGACATATGATAACTTCAGACACACGTAACACCGTACTACCGCCGGTAACCTTTATAGGTTATGTAGTTACATCGAAAGCGATTTAGAGCCGCCAAACGGGAAAATGTTTTACTACCGTTAAATAAACTCAATGATAAGTTCCAATCGTGTGGGAGTCTATTGTTAACATATGGATAGAACCAAAGGACAATCGTATCGATAACGAGCGACAATTACGGAAAGGCTTGTTTGCAAAACGGCATAAAGCCAGCGACAATGGGTAGGCTGCGTGGTCGTCGCTCTCTCGGAGAAGCTTTCGCTTCGGCTAAGGGTCGTGCGCCTATAGGCGTCCCATACCCATTAGCCGGTTAGTACCCAAAGGATAGAGTAACCTACCGATTGCCAGAGAGAAGGAGACAAAGGAAACGGAAAAGGGAACAGTGAACTATAGGAAGACAGAGAAGGGAGCTACTTCCCTTACTTATACCATGGATCAATGGACCTCAGTCATTGTCCTTCCCATAAGGGCAGCAAGGAGCCTGTTGAAAATGGGCACGGAATACTCGCAACATAAATCATACAGCCTATTATAGAGCTACTAGATCTTGGCATGGCGATAGCCACCTCCACTACCTACCAGCCAGTCCTCCCAGTCATCTTCAGCCCTCCGCAGCCACCTCCTCCGCCGCACTGCTCTAGGTACTTATACCGCATAGACTATACGATCCTTTCGCTATACTTAACTCCCTATTCTATATGTATATACTCTCCAAGCTGTAAGTCCCTAACTCCCATTGTTCACACGATGCACTGTGTCATTTTTATGGATTATTTATTTGTCCGAGATGGTGTTGGTTGGGACTTGTACAGCTGGTTCATCCCCTAAGTGGTAGAGGATAGAGGGTGTCTCCTGTATCTACGTGGGACTTACCTCTGTCCGTGGCGATAACGGGTAGTTCCAGATAAGGGGCTGTTTCTCTGTCCAACGGTGAACGGACGCAGATGTCGCCAGTGTCGCTTCGCACCAGAAGCTGCTCGCTGGCTGGTCTACCGGCTGCCAGGGTGTAATTCACCAAAGCGTTAACGCCGCAGTCGGGATCCGTAGCTTGCACCTGCAAAGAGAAATAAATAAGATGACTGATGAGATATCGAAGATCATTTAACGCCCCCGTAGGTACGTGGCTGTACAACAGATATAAGGTGGTCGCGTAGCTGGGGGGATTTTGGGGCTTTGTTTAATCTCGCTCGATGTTCCTGAAACGGGATACTCGCGGACGGCCGGCAGTGCCCATTCATAATACGCGCAGTGACTAATTTGCGAGGAGGTACGGTCCCTTCCTTCGCTTTGGAGGTGGACCGGACTTGGACGCGCCGACCGACGCACGGACAGACCCTCCGACGGACGTGGGGGCGGTGATGGACGCCTCGAGCTTCCAGCACTCGTTATTTATGTGGCAGAGCATCGCCACCTCCTTTAAAGACACAGTGGGTACCACTAGATTACATATGGAGGTGGTCCGAGCATGCTCGGCACACATTTCAAGTCAAATAAAAAAAAATATATTTTTTTTTATCGCATCCTTAACCGTAACCTCCATCGGTCGTGGATGGAGGTGAAAATTTGTGATACCGAACGAATTGAGGTATCGGGTATAACGCGGACCCTATAAGGCCCAAAGGAGGGGACCGGAAAAATGAGTTACACGTTGCGCCCCCTGTTAGCCAGAGGAGAGGAGACACGAGATAATAAAGCAAGAGTCTGCAAGGAATGATTTAGGACCAGTCGCTCGAATAACTTTCCCGCCAACACTGTTGCCACCTTGAAGAAGCACTGCGTCCGTTAGTTGGGCCTTACGGGGTACGCGGGTAAGGGCCCAGTACACGTATCTCTCTCACTCCCGACTCTGGCACGCGAGAGAGCGAGAGAGACGGAGGGAGTGAAAGAGAGTGATAGGGGAGCTGGTAGAGAGGGATGGACGCCCCCACCCGAACAATCATGCTAATGAATTACTGCCGCGCAGTATCGGTGCTGATCTGGCCAGCTAATTCGAATCTGCTTCGGGGCCCCCTTCTTCTTCATTCACGAGCGAGTTTGCCTCTACCGCTATTTCTCACTCTCTCTTCTCTCTTTCTCTCTTTTTCTTCGTCACTTCTCTTGCCCAACCCTTTAGTCCTTTTCTTTCAGCACCTTTTCATCCCCCCTCCCTATCATACCTCGACCCCCCCACTCACTTGTCGAGTGATCCTGATTCTCACTGGGTCTACTTATAGAGAAGACTTCCACTTTAAGGCCCATTTGTTGACAGTCACCCCTTAGTACAGTCTGCACACATGTGATTCTCCAGTGTGTATACCCATTGCCCTGTTACTCCTAATGATTATACGGGGACTCGTACCCCAAGCTGGTTACTCCCGTAGCTCGTTAAGGGGCCTCACGAGCTACCAACGTAACAGAGAAGAAGCTCTGAGCCTCCGAGCAGTGGTATTACGCACTGTACCTATATCCTGCGAGCGGATTTACTTACTACTTACTACACTACTCTTCCTATACGTATATTCCTTTACGGTGTGAATACTACAGGACGCATTGTTCCTCTGCTTTTCTTTCTGCTCGGCCTTGGACGGAATATCGATTTCAATCAGAGCAAGGAATACAATTCAAAGTCCCTTGTACAGGACTTACCCGTACAAGAAAACTCGTCCGTCTTACAGTCTTTTCAGAGGAAAATGAATTTGGTCAATTTTAAAAAATTTTCAAAATTCAACTGTACGTGCCACCGTTGTCTATGACTATACGGTCTGAAAAGTCGTCCCTATAACTTGGTACACGTCTACAGCAAGGACCCGAGACTTCCTTCTCTTCTGTCGACCTGCTGCTCGCCTGCTGCTGGCTAGCCAACACACGCGGTCCAGCCAACAGGTACAAATTGTCCGGCTGCAAAAGTTATCGCAGTAAATCGCGGATGACTCGGCGAGGAGCATCTGGTATGTCGACTTTTATACGGTGGACTCGTTGCTCGGCGTTACGACGCCGACGCCGAGAGGTGAAGTGGGGGGGTAAGGGGTTGAAGGTGCCGCAACGAGGAGACCGTGCTGGATCGGTAGGAGGATGAGGCAGCCAAAGAGCATATATATATATATATATATATATATAAAAGAAGAAAGCGACGCAGATAATTGCAGGAACGGGCGTCGTAACGCCGCAGCTCGTCGCAACGTCGCGTCGGCACTCTTTTGCATTCGCACTGGCCGATCCGCACGAACGGCGTATATCCGACTCATTTAATTTGTCGTGCTTCGTCTTCGCAGGTGTCCACACGAATCCGCCATATCCACTTCATAACTGCCAACTTCTTGGCTTAGCTTACGATTAATTAACGTACAATTTTCTCTGGGAATTTTTCGTCTTTGTTTTCATCCTCGCGAATATCCCTTACGCTGTATATTTACACTGTTCACGGTCTCTCGGTAGAGTCCTATACCTGTACGCAATTCCCATAGTCGGTACGGCGTTACTCCTCCCGAAGAGACCAACCCACGTCGCTCGAGTTAGAGCTTCCATGGCGAGTGCGTGCGACCATGCGGACCGGGACTTTTTGCTCGGAGACCCAGACCCCCGACAGATAGAGCTGTTGGCCAAGGAAGAGAAGCCATCCTCGGCATTCCCGGCTCGCCGACTTCTCTGATGGACTTGACAGTCGTCTACGCTTCCCCACGAGCGTCGCCTCGTCTTGATCGTGTCTCTAAGGTGTCTCCCGAGCTCCCTCGTAGATCCATGCTCGTTAAACGGCCGACCAGGGATATACCTAGTCTTGCCGGTATCGGATCGGTTAATATAACCAGCTGAGCTCGGAGCGCTCGTAGGTCTCGGACCGTTATCCAGGATGCTGGGTAAACAGTCTACCACCTATAGGTGGATAGAGTCATTTACTCGGGACCGGGATGGTCTTCGTTCCGAAGCTAAGCGGAGGAGGCAGCTGAGATCGGAGTCTATTATCCTTCCCTAGCTTAGGTTAGGTTCTTACCTACCGATCACACGTGTACGGCTAACTTAAAATTAGGTTGACGCAATGAGATAACCTGGTAGGATGAAGCGCATTTTAGTAACGCGTGGGTACGTAGGGGGACCTACGTGCTCCGTCACGCTGAACTTCAGGAAGAATTTTATGCGACTATTCAGGACTATCTGGATCGGCAGGATTGGCAGGATAATCGGGACCACCTGGTATCTGTATACCTGATAGAAATTCTATACATAGCGTATACACGGGACTATGCAAGTTATCCTTGGCAAATACCGACCCGTCTCACGATGCTCGACTAGTTTTTACATCATCATCAGTAAATGCGTCTGGGACTTGTCCTGTACTTGTTGTCATACCGGTCGATCGTCGGGCAGGCGGAAAATAAATGTAACTTTTCACAAGCGCGAGAAAGAAGCTGCCGAATCCCAAGTGCCACAGTCGCCGTGGAACGGGGCTACGTGAGCGGCCGGAAGTTTCGTGGGTGGGTCCCTCGGGGATCACGATTCCTTTGTTACGGAAATTGACATGCAAAAGACTCGAGGAGGACGGCCAGTGAGTCACCGCGGGTGTGCGTACGGCACACAATTAGCTGGATATGTATACCGTTTGCATAAATAAATATGACGTGCTTGTGGCTGGGTAATAATCATAGAAGCAAAGAGAGAGAGAGAGTGAAAGAGACTAAGAGAAAAAAAAGTGAGAAAGAGAGACAAGAACAGGGTGTCCTGAACCCATGTAAAATTATTCACCAGTACGGGGAAGGGGGGGGGGGGTCCTTACGTGCACGTATGCATGCATAGGAATCGATGATGACGTCAGCGATGACAGTGGCGGCGGTATCGCTTTGACAAGCCCGTTCAAGGATGCCGCGATAACGAAGCGTGCCTTATCAAATAGTTGGTAGCAGTGATAACGGCACGTATGGGGTGTATATAAAGCGTGTCTGCGAAGTGGACACGGAGAGAGGAGAGCGAGGGAGGAGAGACGAGGTAATACGTTGCTGCAGCAGGGAAGAAGGAGTAAATCCGCACAATGCTACCAACGCAACGAACTCTATAGAGCTGTCAGTCACTGGTGGAGGCTGAGAGTTGGCCGTCAGAGGTTACCCTCCGCTGTCTCTCTCTTTCTCTTTCGATCTCTCTCGGTCCCTCTATCTCTATCTCTTTCACCCGCTGTCCCGTTAACGCGAGAGAGGAGAGTTACCCGGGGCCAGTTTCCTGACGTTGATTTTCTATAGAGATGCCTTAAATATCCCGATGGACCCTTATGCTTCCTTCGCTCGAACTTCTCGCAATTCTTCCCCTGAAAACGATGAGTCGCCGATGCGTCCTTCTAATCATTTATAACGTATATATTTAGACACCCCGCTCTATCCTTTACCCCTCGCGAGGCGGACAGGTCCGAAGGAGAAGGAAGTGACGTCGGATAACGAGAATGATGAGAACGAAGAAAAAGTGCAACGACCGATTCGTTCGATAGATCGTTTATATACGTCATCGAGGTATAGATCTTATCGGATCCTTTTTTTTTACATGCCGATTGATTTTTTTGTCGATCAGATTTTTTTTGATTTTCCAAATTTTCGTATATTTACTAATTCAGTTCTAATCGGGTCTCGTCCAGTTTCCATCACGTGCCACGCTGTACACCTACTCGCGAACCGAGCTGTATACTTAACCTTTGCTCCTTGGGTGCGTGTTTTTGCTGCGGAGCGGCAAGCCGGCCACGGCCCCCGGCGGGTCGCTGCCCGGTAATTGCGATGAGATATGGCAGCCACTTCTCATTAAAATAGTTTAATATATATTTGTCAAGCTATCGCCGCGACGTATGTTCAGCCATTTGTTGGCCCTTTCGCCCGACGGGCAACGCGCTGCTTTATTTTTCGCGAATTCGGCATCCCGGCTAATGGCGACGGTTTATCTCGTTGTCACCAGGCCCGCCGTCCGGTCCCAGCGCCAGCTAGCCATCTAACCATGGGAATCAGGAGGAACCACTTCCCACCTGGCTATCAGTTTCTCTTTGTTTATTTTTTCCCCCTGACACGATCCTATCGTGACAGTCACGGAAAGACCGATGTCGATCGCACTTTCCAAGAGTTCGCATTTCTCTGTATACATACGTATAATATATCCTGCCGGTCGGACTGGCTGAGAAATTCGAGACTTCTCGCTACATGCGGCCGAATCCACGTATGTACCGATATGTCTACCTTTCATCTGTGACTATCAGCGTCTGACTGATTGGTACTCAGACTCGGTAACTAGGGCCAGTTTGTTATTTTTTGGCACCCGCCCACGTGCCAATCGGTCTCCTCGTCTCCAGGCTGGTTCCGCGTTCCGCTTGCAACTCCAGCACCGGGACTTTTGTAGTTCCAGTCCTCGACACCAGGTTAAACCAGGGAGGTCGTCGATTAAGACAGCTGTCCGCTCCTCGTAGGCAGAGCAGAGACCTTGCGGGTTCTCGTCCAGGAGTCCGTGATCTTGCTGGTGGACCAGGTGGAGGACCGTCAGCAACTTGCTCATTGATAATACCCGACCTGACCTCTGGTGTCGGGTCTTTCAACTGAATATGCGAAATTGCACTTGGTACTGTCAAACTGACAGCGTTCGTTACTGGCCTGTTCTTGCTTTTTTTTTCGCTAGGGCCCAAATCCTTTTTCTCAAGTACGTCGCTGTAGTACAGCGTCCCACCCACACGGAAATATATATATTTTGTTTGTATGTGAAATATATCTCAATATATTTGGAATATATGTAGATATATTCCACATCCATCTATATATGTTGTATACATATTGACATATATTGGAAATACATGCAGTATGGGGAATACATGTAATTTTATATTCTCTAACAACATACATCAGATGTATGTGCAGTATATTATGCATATAAATGATTAATATTTTTGATATATACACAAATACATACACGCGTGAATCAATTTCTATGATATCCAGTATGTAGTAAATATATTTTATCATATATCAGGATTATATATTAAATATACGCTATAAGTATTCGACATATACTGCCCAAATGTAAATCAACATATACGTGACCTATCTGTTTGATATATGTGACGTACACGCTTCATATAAGTTAGATATATGGCCATATATATTTTATACTCATATCCTCGTCTTTTTAAATTGTAGCCTACATATATATTTGACGCAATTATTTATACTTGATACAATTAGAAAGGATTAAAAAATAAATAACAACAATGTTCACAGTATAGATTGTGACGTGATTTTTCGAATCACGGTCCCAAGGCGGCTCCGGTTACCGATAAAGATAACGTTCTCGATTTCTGGTTCTCTTCGGATCGTCAACCTGCTCAGAAGCTACGCTCTCGGATTGATTCGCATAGATATGTCAAGGCTCTCGGAAGATTTCGTTGTTGTTCAGTGGAGGTCGAGGTGCTCGAATCTGCCGTGGGGAGATAGTCTCGACGTACCGAGTTGCCCGGCAGAGGAGAGTACCCGACGGAGACGTCTCCACGGACCGGCAGAAGCCCGGGTGAAATACCGGCGCCCCGCTGGAGATGGGCAAAGGGCTGTAGAGCGGGTGGAGATAGAGTTTTTATACGGTATAGGGCAGGGGAGGAACACCCTGACCCGGGTTAAGGATGTGGTGCCCAGCTGTCGCCCGATGCCCTGGGGAACCGGCCGTGGAGGATCTCCAGAGATTACGTACCGATTCGTTAAGGAACGCTCTCGATTTGGTTTAAAGGGACGACTCGAAGGAGATAGAAGTGTTATCGGTTAAAAGGCTCTCGACCAATCAGAATGATTAGTTCTCGGATTTGGCTATTGTCAAAACAGTCTGTCTCGGGGCACCGACCGAGGTGTCACGGACTGGCTCGCGCTCCCGTGCTATCTGTTGATAGTTTTTCTTGCCGTGTTTCGCTACGGTATAGCAAGTTCTCGAATCGTACAGTTCTCGCGTTGTTCTCGCGATATCCAGGAATTCTATGAATTCCTGTGAGTGTTACGGAGGTGAAGTGCTGTGCCTTAGTGCAGTGCTCACCAAAGTGTCCCTTGGATGCAGTTCTCGACCTTCCCGGATTAGCTGTATCAGCTCCGGTGAGTCTTCCAGTTTATTAATTGGTTAAGGGATCTCGATGGATAGTTTAGATTCGTTCTGATACGTTCTCGGTTCGTTGCTCTCTGTCCCTCGCACTATTTGCCGGACTCTTACTCCGACCCTCTCTACCTCAAACCTAGCAGTCTGAGCGGCCGTGCATTTCCGTAACCGTCCGCTCCCGTTCGTGTATCCAGTTGCGTTTGCTGATTTTACGCGACCCCAAAGATCAGCACCTACGGTTGCGTTTCTCGATTTCACGCGTCAACAAAAATCGAAAGGATCCGTTAAGCTACCGCCTCGTCTGATAGGTTCCGTCAAAGCTCTCATTCTTGGTGGAGTTGGGCCTGTTCCACCCCAACTCCCACTTTATAGCCACGCAACGCATCCCATCGCGATTATATTAATCGTCTCGATTTATAATTTTGTCTAAACAGCGTTCTTACGCGCGTCTATACCGATATCGCGGACCGTGAGGCCCCTAATAGCCGATAAATTTATAACCGGGCAAGTGGCGCACTTATCTGGTCCCGGTATCAGGCCCGGTTCTCCAGATCGCACGATCGCACCTACGTGCGTGCAACCGAGCAACGAGGTGTCGCAATAACGACGCCGGCTGACGTTCTATTTTATGAGGATCCGGTGTCAGGCGTCGGTATGGCATAGATGGGTACGGGTGGAAATTCATCTGAGTAATTATCTCAATAATCATCTTATCCTTTATGTGTCCAAGTATCGCTTCGAGGGTTTCAACTGATACCGATAAATAAATTCATTACGCTCTGAGGTCACTGACCTTGCCTCGTTCGTGCTACCGGAATACACGGCATCCTTACTGCCAATTAAACTTGATTAAAGTTGACAATCGACAGCTCCATTGTATTGGGTAATTATCTGGATCAATCTGGTAGCGATCTTGGGAGTCTCGAGAAAAAAAAAATTATCTCGGAACGTTCACGAAATCCCAAGTAGCCAGTCTCCTTTCATGGACGATACGATTCCAATGAGTATAATTCGACTTTAAACGGTTTTCGAGTAACCATTGGTACAGCGATCCGATGATCATTTGCCGATCCGATGATCTCTTGCCGATCTCGAATAAAAAAATTCCGCCTGTAAAATTACATACGACGATGATCCAAGGTGTCGCTGGATCAAACCAACAATCATAATCAGTAATAATTAAGTGTGAAGCGTTTGGAATCTCACGTAGGTATTTTCTAACTCTCATAATCGTGAGTATCTTTCTCTCTCTCTCGCTCCCATCCTCCCCACTCTCAATGATGATGACTTATCTTAATAGATTCCTCGGCATTCGGGCATTCGGACGTTTCGGTATAATTTAACAGGCTCTCGACAATATACCAATGTACCTTTGGGATCGTCTTAATATTCTCTTAATTCAGGCCCCTGGACCCCATTAATGGCGTTAATCTACTCGACGCGCGAACACTGATTAACGACACTGGTCCATACAAAAAAGGACAGCATCCCACGAAGCACCGAAACACGGGAGGAGAATGAGTATATTCAGTATTCACAGGCAGGATAACGATTTCGGCTTTGGCACTCGTTCCCTCATACGGCCCATTCAGCCCATTCGGCTCAACCGGCTCATACGGCCGACTCTGCTGTATATATATATACACTCCTGCGACTCTTCCGCGTTTCACAGAGACATTTGCATATCGCCAACCTGCCAGGAAGTTGGTAGCCCTGCCACATAAGAGACCCTCTCGGCATACTAGAGACCAAAGTGAAAGTTAACCCCTCGCTGTATTCTGGGTTACACGTCAAGAAGGCGTGAACGTATGTCATGCGTGGATAAACGTAGGTGGTAGCTAATAATCAATAAAGTCAATAGCTAATAGATACCAGTATATATATAAATTTTCAAATTTTTTTCAAATAAAAAATTCATAATTTGGTACTTGGACATACGTCACGCGTATGAACATATGAGGATATCGGATCGTGCAATGGGGCACACCTGAGCGGACTTACCTACAGTCTACGTACGAATGGCCGCCTCTTCGGGATGTATTAGCATAATTATTGGTTGTTCCCTATCAGTGCCGGGGGGCTCGCGTTTACCAATTTATGATTTCATCGCCGTCCAGTACCGGTGCGCGCGCGCCACGGAGTGAGAGCGGAGGAGTGTGTACGAAAAGAGAAAGAGGGAGAGAGAGGGGGGGAGGACCCCATTGTATCGGTCGAGAGATCCTCGAAGGTCTCTTTTTTTTTTAGCAGGAAGAATGTATATACGTGGGTATCAGAGCACGCGAGAGACGATCTCTATGATTTCTTTTATCGGAGCCCCGTCTCTTATACGAGTACAATAACAATATTTAGCCTTTAATAAGTTATATCGGCACGTAATTCGCGAGTTACCATGGGACTTCTTATTCCACTCGATCAAACGGGCCTAATCAAGCCCCGTACTGTTCACTGGTTTTCTTAAGGATCTTTATGATACCTCTCTGAATGATCCGAGTTCATGACCCTTTTGGGTTATGGATGAGTATAGCTATATAGGTAAGATCGTGTATACGCCTATATGTCTGTTAAGTGAATTTTCAAGTTTCTCACGTGGCCTAACCTATCGGACTCTTGGCGAATTCGGGGTAGCAGCAGTAGGTAGAACTTTGAATGGGTCCGATCCATAAGGATGAAACTGATCGTCCTGTGGAAACTGGTACTTAAGTGGCAGGTGCTTAAGATTCCCCTCGATCCGCAAGAACCAGTCGAGCTGCATTTCGATCCGATTTCGATCCTTCGATTTTGACCTTCGTCCTGATAATTTTAACGTCCCGGGATGCAATCTGTACGCAAGTGCCTTATCGGAGGAGGACACGCGTGCGCGTGAGAAGACGAAGTGAAGGATCAAGAGGAGTCTGAGACAAATCGGAATGGTAAAAAGGAATAATGCATGATGGGAGAGGAATAAGATCACGCAGCATCCTTCTGTCTTTTACATTCACGGGATGAAGATCCAGCCGAAGTACCAATATAACTCGGATGCGTTCTCAATTACTGCAACGCCCGTTTTTCACTGGTGCTCCGAGGAAAATTAGTTCTAGTCGTAACCGCGAGAACTTCTTGCCGTCTGCCGACAATCGCTGGAGTTAATTAGGCGAGAGAGGCGAGGGATGTGAAAAGCGGCCGAGTGGGAGGGAGAAGGGTGGATTGGGTTTGCACGTGCGTGCGAGGAGGCTGATTGAAAGGGGAAAAAAAAAAAAAAAAAAAAGTTCTTGGATTTCAATATGGCGCCGAGATAGTCATCCGGGAGGATGCTGCGCGATTACTCCTTGAGGAATTTGTAATAAGGATAGGTTATGTGGGAGATGAGAAAAGGGATTCTGGATGCTGGGGATAGTACGGTAAGTAGAGAAGGTATCCAAGCACAGCTATTATATATATATAGTCTGGCTAACGTGTAACGCTCCGAGAGGAGGAGTAGGTCGGTACTGTGTGTGAAATATAGGTTGATATCGCGATAAATAATGAGGTGCCCTTCGTGGTGATGCCCCAGGCCTTTGCTACCGTGCTCCACGACGTGCAGCCTCTTCCCTTCCTCTTGGCATCCGCAGGTATCAGGATGGGAGATAAAAGCAGAATCTGGAAAACCTGAAGAGTCGACGGTCAATTGATTTTTTTAATTGATTTTAGAAAGAGCCATTTTGGATTTAACAATTTTTTTTCCATTTAAATCAAGGTGGGTAGCGTGGATGCTGAGGATGTAGGTATAGCGATGAAGTCTGGACCAATGAAACTCGCCCACTGCTATAGGTATACCGGAGTCAGGCTATTCGGCCAATGTAATCGGTGGTACGTTTTAATAAAATAAAATAAAAATATCAAACCGAGTGCATAGAGACTTTCGAAGCATTAATCAAAATCTGCCAATAAATTTAATGGATCTCCAAGGAGACCGGACGACGCTCTTTCGCTATCTCGCCAAGGTGTCAAAGACACATCTACATCCTCCCTCTTCTCTCCAGCATCCCTCGGCTGGAATTCATGGTCCATTTAACTTCGTATACCGGGTGTCGCGTTATTTTCTGTACCCAATAGCAATTTTTCATCTACTTCAAGCATACTGAAATCTTTGTTACACCAGGACTGGTAAGACCCAAATTTTCTTTATTCAACGAAACAAAATTTCCTGATAAAATTTCCCTAAAATATAATAACGCGAATTGAGCTTGCACGTGGTCCGTGAAATATCCATAACCGCGCACCAGTGGACACCTGGGCTAAGTGCTCGCGCGGCGGTTCCTAAGAGAAAAATAAAAGAGCCCAGCGCGCCAAGGAAAATTAGCATAAGTGGGCCCTGCGCGAACTAAAACAAAACGTACGAGGATTCACGCAGGGGGAGAAGATACCCTGTATACGTATAAACGCATGTATACGCTGCATGAAAGAAAAGGATGTCGATAGCAAGGAAAAAGACCCTTTAATACTTGATCCCGAATCCTGGATCGCCATCGGCGTCCAAATTTCGAATTCGACCTCAACCGTACCGTGCAGTAATAAAAGATTCAAGGTATCGGTCCCATTGAATTTCCATTTAATTTCCCGGGAAATTCAAATTCTTAAGCGCGTTAGCTCTATATAATTTAACTTAATTTTTCTATGCACTGTCTGTCGGAGTCGAAACGCAGGTAATTATCCGCGCCGCGTTCCAGGACACCTGCAGGACAGAATATTCTCTCTTGATCTCCTCGACCCTTTTACTCTATTTCTACATGCATTTCTCATTCCCCTTTATTCCCTATGAGATGTGGCAACCAGCGTGGTACCGGGCAGTATGGTTACGCCACTGCGCAAGGCTACGAAGGGCTATCAGGATTTGTACTTTCTTCCGTGACCATTTGTTCCTTTTTATCTCTAATATAAATGTTCGGGATGCCATTAGGCGCGTTCACACATGCCTCGCGCACGGTGTTAGTCTTCTTCTTTTCTTAGCTTGTATATCCTACGCTGCATAGGTTATACCGTATGCCCTAGACCCTACCATAAAACACCTATCTATTTTATATTTTTATCGTTCTCTCATTCCCAAGAAAATCTCCGAGCTTTCTCTTCCCCTGGACCGAAAACAATATTCGACGTCGGTTTTTAATACGTGGCTGATTTCTTTCAATTGATATTATTATTAGGAACGTACGGGAGAATTTTCAATGCGACTACGTCGTACACGTTCTTACGTAATGTCACGTGTTTCCCGATTTTAATTGTAAGGTTGGCTATTATCGTACGTAGGTAGCACTGCGAGCTCGTATAGACGCGCGAGTACTAATGCATCGTGCTGGATTTATAGTTCCGCTTGGACGTCTATCGCACGGCAGGGTTGATTAGATTCATACATATATTTCACGCGTTTATAATTAACGCCCCGTAGAAGCAGATTGTGTATCAGCTGGTTGCGGTCAGAGTCTCCGATACGGTATAGTGCAGTGGGAGAGCAGTTAATTTTTCAATCGACATAAAATTTGTTAATAAAATATGAAAATAAAAAATGAATTAATAATCGACATAGCAATCGATAATCGTGGATAGAAATAATAAATCGATATAAGAATTCAAATTTTCACGATCGAGCATACCAAAAAAAATCGTATGCAGACTCGCACGAGTGATACGTGATAAGCCGATAACAGCGTGAAACGTGCCGTATGGTAAAATAAGAAGGAATGAAATGAAGCAGGAAGGAGATATCGTGTTAACGGAATTTACCTTTTCCTTTTTTATTTCACTCATTCTCTCAGCCCTATCTCACGGTTGTTTAATCACGCTTTTCGGGAAAGGTAGTCACGATTCACGTTTTACGAAACCGTCGCTATCTTAATCTCACGGGCTGCGGAGGAGTCGCCGTTATCCGAACGCCTTCTAAACACTAAAACGTTTCAGCGGCAGGTTCCACGTTTGACCGGTTCATTTTCTTCGCGTTCTTGTTCCCTCTCTCTCTCTCTCTCTCTCTCCCGTTAATAATCCCATGGCACTCTTCTCGCTCCATTACGCAGCAACCGCGTTATTGATGCCTCCATTCGTGTATCAGTGACGCCGAGTGAAATGACTAATGTCGCTATTAGTCGTCCGAAAGCTCACGTCTCAATAGAACGAAGAAATATCGAATCATTAAAAAGTCCCACGTTTCTCACGTTTCGAATGCCGGCATTACGTTTCGTTTAATCACGATCACGGCCGATCAAGGTAAAGTCCCATTTCCGTAAGGCCCAACCGTGTACTTGGGTAAATTTCGAAACCTGAAATTTCAAGATTCATGGTCCATCTTCCCAAACTGACAATGGGACCAGGTTGGGACCCCTCCTGGGTAACCCCACTTGGGACTGATCCTGATGAGGGCGAGTGGCGCACGTCCACTATGAGTAAGACGGAACAGAGGTACCAGAGGGTACCGAAGAGCAAAGAGGGAGAAGCGAGATTGCCAGGAGTTACGAAGGCATTACTGCCAGGCTTCGTGGTCCATGAAGAGGCGAAGCTCCGAGGTGTCGAGCATCTTTATGCCCTGGTTGCTTGCTCGACCGATAGTCCCTAATGGGCCGCGACCACGCTCTTCGTCCGATGCCTCAAAGCTTCACCCTTCACCCTTCGACGCTTCGCGCGGGACTTTAATTCAGCTTGGCAAAAAGCAGCTGAGCTTTTCTTAGCCTGACAATGGAGAATAAACAAGGAAGAGCCCGGAGATTCACTCCGACGAACATAAAGGGGTGCGTCCTATCAGAGCCGAGGTGCTAAAGTATAAGGGGACCAAGTGGGAGCAAGTTGGGAATAATCGTTTCGGGCAATCTTGGAATAATTTCCTCGATTGGCACCGGGCGTGATTCCAAGGCATTTGCATAAACAGCACCTACCGGTAGGATAACTCTGGTCTCATTACGAAGACCTAGTGCACGGCCGCTCCTTCGTTCTCCTTCATCTTCCTTCGTCCTCCTTCGCTCTTCTTCATCCTCCCGTATACTCGTTCCCTTAAACTCCTGGATTCCAACCCCCCCAGCCACCCCTCTGATCTATCCTGGACCGCACGAGGAATTAACCTGAAAGAGACCCAAGATCAGGCCGGATCGAGATGCTCCTCCTCTCCCTGAAGATTCCACCCTGCAATCCAGCTGCCAACCGTCGCAGTTGGTAGGGGGGGAAATGGGGGGGATAGTCCGGCACGAGGGAACTGTTATCGGTGGGTAAGTGCCCTACCGTGTCGAGATAACGTCGACACCACCGACGACAACATCATCCGCAAGGCGAATCCACACTCGGAGAAGCGAATGGGCCCGTAGGCCAGTAAGTCCCCAATTGTTATTGAGCTTTTCTAGGTCTGGATGAGATCAAAGAAGACAGGTCCTTATTGATCTTGTATCGAAAGGGATGTTCGATCGGTGAGTGGTGAATGGTCAGGAGATGAAAGAAAAGCAGGAGAGGACCCGTTCGCGCCGGTGGCGCGAGGGCCACGCGCTTTCGACAACTCATTCGGAGTCATTCGGCCTGATTCGGAGTCATTCGGGCTGAAAAAGAGAAGCAGCAACGGGTCCACCTACTACCGATCCTCAAATCTCGCCTCTAGGTATTGCATCTACCTGCAGGTATACATAGACGTATATGGACCTGGACACAGGGACCCAGGTTGCAAGAGTGGAGGAGCAAGTAGTAAGAGGATGGTAGAAGGGCCTTACGTCCGGCGGGCCCTCCCTATCAATGGGACCCATCGCTTTTCGTTCTCGCTGGACCTTGTCCCGTGTCGGTCATTATCGGCCCTCATTATATTGGAACCGATCAATCACCATACGTCCAAACCTCTTCTCTAACCTTCTACCTTCTAGGGCGAATAAGTAGGCGCCCCTCCGACGGGGATAACCGTGACAGAGGGGTGGTGACCAGGGGGAGCATCTTCGAGGAAATCACATTCTCTTATTCTCACCAACGAAGACCCTGACGATGGGTCAGGGTACCAGGAAGCAATGGGTGGCACCACTGTCGGATCGTTCAGACCCCTGCTCCCCTTCGGGACGCTTTATTAGCAATTTTTCAAACAATCGAAACGATCGATAATTTTCCTGTCGGAAAAAAGTTCCCCGGGCTAATGAGAAACCGTCATAGTTATTACCTACCGACTCTGTATGTATATAATACGCGACACGGGATATATCGAACCATTCGAAATAAGGCCCCCGAATTTTTAAGCCGAATCTAAACTGGCTTATGGGGAACGGAGTCAAGATTGGACCCAGTCGAGTAAAAGGTAGAAAAGGTAAAAGAGGTGGAAAAAAAAAGAGTAAAGAAAGCAAAGGTAGACGAGGCACGAGGGACCGTCCCGTATCTGCGCTCCGGCGTTATCTGCATAATTAGTTACTTCGGTACGTCGGGACGCCGGCAAGACGCAACAGAAGCGTCTCAATTCGTACACGTTCGAGAACCGCGGCAGTGCCGCTAAACACGTTGTAGATATTGCTACCGATCGGGTAATATTTCTTTTTCAAAGTTAAAAGGGAGTAAGGTGCCAACGAAACATGCATATATATACATACAGGTTTATATACGGAGAAAGAAGATCCAGTCCGGAGAGAAGGATCGAGAGAGGCGTCCTTTGTGCTATCGTCCATCTGCGCCTTTTAATTCAGAGGTTGCCAGCCGTACGGCTGTACGGCCATCTTAAGATACCAGCGAGCCAGAGAACTACGTAGTCTCGTGCTGTCTTGAATCTCAAAATGTCTTATACGTCCTGCGCACGCAGAGGCTTCACGGTCCCCTGCTTCCCTGGTTGCCCATCGGCTGCTCTACGCAAACCGTAAGACGAGCGTCCTTTTCTGAATTCCTCACAGAGTCCTACCGTCGTTCGTGGTCAGTGACGAAATTTTAATAGAGACACAAACCCTAAAAGGCTGCGCTGGATGAAAAAAATTTCACTGGGAATTACAAATGGCCGTATAAGTTGCGCGATGAAGAGCAAAGCTCGCTACGAGTGGATGATGAAGTGCAAAGGAGAAGATCGGACCTGCACAGTCAGAAGGGGGCTTGGCAAACGGTTTAATTGGCCAACTCGTCGAGGATCTTCAAAGTTAATTATTTATATATAATTGAAGAGTAGATGAAGATCGGGACGATTGCGTATTTCGTCATCAATAAAATTCTCTGGGTCCACGTGCTATCGGAGTTCATCTCTGAAAGCATTTAAAGCTTTTGGTGGGAGTAGAGAGGATCTCTCTCCTTGCTCTCTCTTTTTTCACTGATTCTCTCTCTCTCTTTAGACTCTCCGGCCCCACCGTACGAGCAAAGCCAGTCGCATTAATATCGTCGAGATGATGAATTGTGCCCGGTGGACTTTTATTTCGCAGAGGGCCCTCCCGCCACTCTGGACCTTCCATCTCCTCATCTCCATCCCCCCTCGGCATCCCCCCACTCCACGTAAACTCTCAGCTCTCTTATCGTACACCAGGCACTCGAGTCTCGATTTTTCGAAGCAGACGTTTTTTTCATCTGTCTCTCGCCTATCGTCATTGCCGTTATTAAGCGTAAAATCCATGGGCACGTATCCCTCTCGCTGCCCCAGCATCCTATACGCTGATGGACCAAGGAGGCAGGAGGTGGACAAAAAAAATTGAGACGTCGGGGCGCTTGGAGTCGAAAAAAAATAACGTCTCGCAAGCATCCGGCATCGATCTTTGTCGGGTCTTCTACGCTATCGCACTATCGGGTCGCTTCGGCAACTGCGGTAAGACTCATCTGTCGTTAATTAAGTCGTTGTTCGTTGTACCAACTTGCCGCGTCTCCCTTTTCCCTTCTCATTTTTATTGGTCGGACCCACCGAGGACCGAACCGCCAGACTACGGAGACGCAGCGCGACTCGACACGACACACCGAACCAGGTGATTCGGCTAAAGTGGGTATATATATAAAGAGAGAGAGAGAGAGAGAGAACGAGGAGCCTAATCAGCGCGCTAATGCACCGATCCGTCATGTCATAACGACGCCCGGCATCGTCGAGATAAGACCGGGTCCTTACGGGCTGAGAAAAACTTCACGGGCGTCGGAAGATTTTCGAAGACTTTTCAAACCACCAATATAGGTACCACGAAATAATTTTTGAAAACGAAGAGAATTTTCTACAAGATCAGAAGAGGACCCTGGAACTCTCGAAGCTGGGTACCTCTTGATCCGCGTTTACATCTAGATTCCCCGTAGTCTCCCGAGGACTCCAGGAAGTAACCAGGAGTATCGGGGATTAACCAGAAGAAATCTTCTCTTCCGGAGACTCGACCGGCACCCACGTAGTTTGGCGTCTCGGCCCTGGGCCAGAAAGACGGCGAAGATGTTATCGGGGCACGGTACCCGGAATACCGAGTACGGGATACCACGGGCGTCCACGTATACCGTACTAAGGGCGTTTTCCATATTTTAAGCCGAGCACCGAGTAGGCCGAGGGTCGGTTATGCTAAGGTGACCAGGCGAACGGAGAAAACGTTTTCTTCGACATATTTTGGCCTTTTATCTGGAGGCTATGGGCAGATACAAAATGTCAGGCGACGTTCTCATAGAAACGAATGGCCAGCCCCCTCTTGGGACAAGCTTAGACATTTACATGAGACGCGCAGTCGCCCGGGCAGCCCCTTTCGTGTATCGTCTAGCGCCAAAATGTCTACGACGCAGCATGAAATATGCATGGGACGCAGACATCCGGTAAAGAGCAAGGTCGCCCATGGGAACTCTTCCCCACGAAGGGCATCAGCCGTCCTGGATGAAGGATCCTACGGAACAGATCTTCAAGAAGAGGATTAAGAGGAGACACCAAGGTGACGAGATCTCCTTGATCTTTTCTTATCACTCTCCAACCATTCCATCCAAGAGATCCTTGAAAATCGGTATTAGCTACGTCGGGCGACCAGACTCGGTCCCGGCAGCAGTAACGATATTATTCTCCAGATCGGTCCAGATCCATCCTAGGAGTCCCAGCATCCTTTGGTCCACGGGGGTTGGACCATATACCAACCCGTACCGGTATGCGTGAGGTGTGCCCGTCAGACGGACCAGGATAAGACCGGCTTACAGATTGCCACGTTTACGGCCAATAAACTCGACTTCTTGTTGCCCGTTAACATGCCAGCCCTAGTTTTTCATCGATCTTCACCATCATCCTCTTCGTCTCAGACTTCTTCGACGCCCCTTTGCGCCTCGAGAATGCAATCTCCTATAGTTCCTATAGCTACTCGATCCCACACGTGTTCCCCTTGCGCTTTCAGCGATTCGACTGGCTGACCATGCGCGACTGTTATCTACTGCGCGGGAGGCCGCACACGCTTCCGACCGATTTTCCTCGTTCTTGCAGATTTCTCGCTGGACCAACCGTGGAAGCCTGGGAGAGGGGCGAGAGTGAAAAATTTATCTAACCTCGTTGGAACAGGGCCGTAGGAAAAGAATCTGGCACCCCTGTCCCTTTTTAAAAACAGGTTTAAACGATCGCCGATAAAGTCATTAAATTATCCGCAATGCTGTACGTTATTATATGGACATACCGCGATGCGAAATTGGTAGGTGGATACAAGACGGCTAATGCAAACATCTCCCACCGAGATCGAAAACCTTTCACTCGCCTGTACGCTTGCAAGAAATCTTCGCTTATATCCATAAACGTATGTATATGCATATGGAGCCAGTATTCTTTCTTCGAGGGAGCAAGGGAGAGAGTGAGCATGCGCATCCGCCATGTCGATTGGGTGGGTGGTGTGCGTTTTGACGTTTGACTTTACGAGCCCTACCAGGACGTAGAGATTCAAGGAACGTACGGAATTAAGAATGTAGATTGCTATCTTCGGGGACTTACTCGTAACCATCCCGGCTGATTCATGGATCAGCATTGGTCCCAGTCTATGGGGTCCGGCAATAGTGTCCCTTAGAAAATTCCAGAAGCTTATCGACCTGGTCCAGATTTTAAAAATTTTTCAAAAAAATTTCGATACGAGAATGATGAGATTTGAAGGATTTCGGGAAAAAAAAAATTGTCTTCGTGGGTACTCAAAATGATCGGTCCAATAGTGGGATGCTGGGACCCTGGAGAATCTGTGATTGATAAGACTGTACGTACTCTATGTACTGTAGATCAGACAGCCATGGGTCTGATGTTCAGATCAGAGTATAAGACTAGGAGACTAGCACACGAAACCTGGCTGAATCAACGGCGTAGCTTAAGTCCCAAGTCTCATCTTACTCTCACGTGGGGCGGCGTAATGAACCAACATGACTTGCGGTTTACAGGGCCGTGTTCTTGCCTTATTGAAACCAGTGTCGCTCATCCTCCTGCCTAGGATCGACCGGGTCTTTGCCTTCGTGGTATTCAAGGCCCTGATACCACTCTCGTCACTCCTACACCGATCGGGCCCAATCCGGCAGAGTACCACGTTCCGAAGCGATATGCTTATCAGCGCCATTATTATAACACATTCTCCCAGGTTAAAATGCTACATTTTCTAAACGCCTCGGCCATTGTCGGCTTCGTCGTTTCTTGAGCAACGGTTCCTCGATCCGACCTAGCGGTACCCGAAGGATCCAAACTAATCGTTCTCTGCTGCCAATGGGAACCCCTTCCTTCATCCAGCATATATATATATACATACCAAGGAGCCGCGACCCGCGAATGTCCTTAAGGATGACGCTGTAAAACGCACCGCGTAAAAACGACGAATTCCTCGGTAGCGATTGAATAGTGTCGACACCCGGGGGAAACCTCGAACGTCTCACGTTGGTAATCCTGACTCTGCCGACATCATCCTCGTCTACGAGGACCCTCGACCGATTACCGTACATACCGATTTCCCAGTAGCAACTATTATTTTCGTCTGTGTTATTCCTGAGATAAGATCATGGTCCAGTGCAGCATCCCCCACCTCTCAGCCTCCCGCCGAAATTTTTCCACTTCGTATATCTTGCTTCACTCTTTTATATTGATTAACCGAGAAATCGGGAGGACCGTTCACCGTTAGTCGTGAAACAGTTTCGCTCGGATCGAATCGCTTAAATAGATCTTTTGTTCGGGGTAGATCGTGCGATTGCTCCGCTAAAACATAGAAAGCCAGAATAAAGTGCCTGTACCGTATGTATACCGGTCGCGAGAATTTATATTTTTTTTCAATTTTGTACGTGGTAGATTTTGGTTAGGATATTTTTTTTATCCTACCCCCTCCTTGCTACGAATTTTCATTATTTTATTTTTCGACTTTATTTCCCGTAACCAAAGCGTATGTCGATCTAGGTATAGCCACTTGTATACATTGAAGGGAGACGATCGGACGCGAGACACTAGAAGAGGAACAAGGACAATAGTACTTTCCAAGATCGTAAGAAACAGCGCGAATAAAAAGTGAGGATAATCCTGTTGATGGATCACCCAATTTACGGGAAACTGTTTGCTCGGTCTGGCGAGGGGCCTTAAGGCCCCGAGGCTCCGAGGGACTGTGAGAAGCCGAGTGCGTCGAGCGTGTTGAGCTAAAAGGAACGAAGAGGGGAAACAGTGAAATCGTGAACGCCGCTCGGATCCTCCGTGACACCCGTGACACGCGTACCCAGAGCTACGGGTTTTCGTGGAAGAACCGTGATTCAATCAGCGGCAAATAATTCACATTTTTATGCCGTTGAAAAGTGAAGACTAGAATGGAAAGGCGTTGAGGGATACTAAGAAGATTATTAAACCTATTGGATGCGTATACGACTGTACCGACTATATATAGGTATACAAGCATGTGTATAACATAGCCTGTACGTATAAGAAAAACGCAGTGTGGGAAATTTCGAAAAAAGTCCGGATATCGAATTAAGATACGCAAAATGGCGGATATGGTTACCCCACCGCAAGAAAATATTGGCTACAGGTGCAAAAGTCATTTGGATGGTCCTGTCTGTCGGATCGAGAAAGAGGGGCCTGAGAGAGGAGCGTTACGGCCATTAAGGGGTCGAATTTGAATCGGAAAGGCATTAAAGATGTTTTATGGTCTCCCGCAGTGTGCGTTCGATATACGCGATGGCCTCTAGCCATATTTAATTATCGAATAAATAACATTAACGCGAAGTCGCGCGGTTGTAGTACACGCGGGTAAAAACGCGTGGATTATTTTTTTGGAAATTTTTCAAAATCACGAAAATCTCCGATAATACCGATAACGACTATTCGTATGGGACGGCGTGAGAGGGATAACGCGAGATGGCACAACGGATCGAAATATCTGTCCAAGTATTTTGATAGGAAGTCTCTTCGACGTGGCCGTCGAGGGAGCCTGTATAAATTAATTAGTAGATATGCCTGATACGATACGTGGGCCTCCCACTCTACGAGTCGGGCCTGTATCTGCCTTTGCATCTACCGGCTGGTGTATCGATGTATTATTGGCGTATGGCAATGAATCGATAATTCGATATTGAATAGTGGGTGAGGGTGGGGGGTTCAAATATAGAATCGTATGGGACTAATCCTCGACTTCAATGAGAATTCGAATGAGGATTGCGTCACGAGTCCCAAAAGCTCTATATATAGGTATATATATAGACCCACTCGGTATACAGCATTACCACGTGTGAGGTCCAATGGATCTCTCTTCCTGTTATGGGTCCAGCCTGACTCTCTATTAACGCGCCATTCAATTACTAACTCTCGAATGATAAAGGGTTTATTGTGTCCCCTTGTTTGTGCCTCCCTCGAATCGATTTTCCGCCTCCGCGTGGTACCGAAGCGCGGATCTTTATTCCGCGCCGCCGGAATCCGAGGTGGTCCCAGAGTTTTGGGACTGGGGTCCCAGGACCCCAAAGCGCTTCCCTTCTCTATGCAGGGATGAAGAAAGCGGAATTAAGTAAATTCCAGGTTCGCGATGTAATTCCTTGGGCCTCAAGAGCCACGTTGCGTCAACCTGATACGAAGGTCAAAGGTGATCGAAAGGGTGGTTGGTATCCGGAGATCATACGCGTACCGAGATAAGAGAGCACGATGTAAATCCAGTGAAAAGAATGTTGCTAAGACGAAAATCAAGATGGCAGTCGGGCCCGTGCTACCTTCTATTACATACAGTATATAGCAATGGAGTCCAGGGCGGTCGTCTCCTGGTCGAAAGATTCCCAGCTCAGGGCGTGCATTAAATATGATATATGCTTATTGAATTTGTAAGTAAAACGGCCGGTGGAGGCGAACGCGCACCGATGCACTCGGTAGTCCCCGCGAGGGAGATACAGGTAGGCAGGAGGTGGAAGAAGGTAAAACTGGGCCTGCAGTCGGGGGCCTCAGTCCCCGACTGCTCGGCATACGGGGAGACCGTAGTCGGAGAAGTACTGCCGTACGGTCCTGCCCTCCGCGTCCTCCGGCGCCCCCCTATCTATCTCACTGGTAGCGCTGGTGGTAAAGCGTGCATAATTAGGAGGAATTCAACGCGGATTACCCTCGTATGGATCCCATCCAGTCATCCTGCTGCTGCCCTTCTTTGTCGAGCAACTAATTTATTTAATCATTCGAGCGCTGACCGCCAGGCGGCGTCTTTGCCGCCCGCGGCCCCTAAGTCGTTTAATCGTCCAAAGAGGCTGCACGTTCCTCTCTCGCTGGCTCGCAGCATCCCTGCCACGGTTCCGCCGAGCAAGCTCAAGACGCCCGGAAGACGGTGCCAACGGGTCTAGGGGATCCTAGTCCAGACTCTCTCACTCCGCCGGTACCCAGCTCGCCATTAGCCAATTAAACGGTCCTCGATCTTAGACAATCACTCGTGGTCCATCGTATTCATGGCGAAGCTTCTAATTGGTTAGGTGCCAATCATATGATTTCCATGTCACTCCAGCCAGTCCTAATAAGAGCGAGTTCCTTCGCGCGGTCCTATCTGATTGTCATCCACCCCCTCCAGCACCACCTCCCCCCTTCTGTTACTCTCCCACGTGACCATCTACAGATTATTCTCGTACCAGCATCCTGTCCATCTCGCGTCCAGCGAGTCCCAATATCGTCGTCGAGGACTGGTCAATGATCAATAGCGAACGGTGAATGGTCCCTCGCGAATGAGGACCCGATACGGCGGGGAGAGGGGTCGCGAGACGTCGCCCGCTCAGGTTCCGATCTACAGGATGTTTTGCTCAGGGGGATGGCGAACATCGAAACGGAATCCGGTTCGAGAACAAAACCATATATCCGCAAGTTGACAAATTGACTCTCGAGCGGGCCGACGTATTCGCGCGTACGTCACCACGCTTCTTTGCGATCAGCTATTCGCAAGGGGCTCCGAGGGAAATGAGAGAGGAGGAACGAGAGAGAGAGAGAGGTAGATAGGTATATATACTTGATGCCCCGTAGGGCCCAAAGGGACGCCGAGGGAGGAGGGGACCCACCGAGCATGTGCCCGGCAAATTAAATACAACTTTGAGCCGAGGCTCTGCGGCGTTCCTGCCTGAATTATCGTTGACCTCCAACACGCTCTTACAAGGCACCGTATCCTCCTGGGCCAGACGCAGCTACGGCCCCTTTCCCTCGGAGCAGATCAGAGTGGGACTAGAGTGGGACCCGGCTCTCCCCGGTCCCCGCTCTACTCACCAACATTGTTACACCGCATAAATTAATACGAACCGCGGATTCTGTTACAGCGCCAACATGGGCCTGATGCTCTGTGCCGCGAGGTACGGTGGGCGGGACTTGTAGGATTCTTTATTGCTCTGGAATATTCAAATTTTTGGCCCCGGTATCCTTCTAGTACATTGGGCCCAGTTCACCGTTTTTACCTGCCTATTTCTGACTGGGCCTACCGACTATTGGCCCCTCGCTACATTGTTTTTTATTTTTTTTTTTTTCTTAATAATCGTCAGTCATTTTGGGACTTATTTTCTTCACCCCGTTCAAAGCTACGGTCCTCGAGGCTCACGTGCCTCTAATCATGATCTGCAGCGATACTCCTGTACCTCCTGTTAGGAGAGAGACGGCTGCCGTGTTGCACGAGCACTGGCAGGGTCAAAGGGCACTCTAGATATTTGCATAAGTAAATCGGCACAGCCGACTATCACGGTATCTATAGGAGCCGAGCCTATGGGAGGACTGGCGAGACTTCTCCCGTGCCACTAATCAATTTCTCGGGCGAAAGCGTGTCTTTGCGCAACCTCTAATTGGTAATTAAGCTTAACGTTTACGACGCTCGTGCTTCTACCCTCAGAATGCTATTTCTATCTTCAGCAGGGACAACCGAACCGGCCATTATGCACATTAAATGCCGAGTAATGCGACTATTACGTATTAGCTCCCTAGTCATTGTTCCTTTTTTTTTTCTTTGGGACTTACATACCATGATCTACACGTACCAGACACGAAGTGGCAATATCGTCTTCTTACAAGGCCCAAAGTATAATTCCCAGCGGACGAGACTCGAGGGAATAAAAGGTGCCGACCTTCGATTTTTTGGGCCTCACTAGCCTGGACCGATCTCTTCTTTCCTAGCTGCAGCCTAATCCTAGGTAGATAAGACTAATCGGATCGGTTCATCTCCTTTTCACCCGATTCATCCCATCAAAACAGACCGTCCCGATCGGACGTCTGGCACGCGGAGCCGAGTGCCTGGAAATGATCGGATCCACTGGGCACCTTTTTCAGGGCCTGTTAAAACCCAAGGAAAAAGGAAGTACCCGGACGATTCTGTACGTGGTCCCCTGCTTACTATACGTACACATACACTATCCCCGGTACTCGGAGCACTCTTCGTCATCCTCAAGGAAGTGAAAGACCAAGCGGAGGATGGGCGGTTCGCGATTCGCCTTCGCGATTTGCGGTACGAAAGAACAAGAACCGCGCCGGCTCGCGATACTATCCGAACATTATGGAATTCCCAGAAATACGAAAATCCCACGAAGAGGCCCCGTGTCCTCCTGGACCATCATCTCTCTCTCAGCCTCCTCCGGCAGGGAGGTCGACCTGATACGTGTTCCGTACGTGAAATATCCTCAGTCTGCCTTACCGACTGACCGGTCGGCTAGCTGGCTGACTGGGGGGACTGGCTGGCAGCCGGTGATATATCGCGCGCATAAGAGATGTAGTCAGATCACGGTTCTCTTCATGACGCTGCTCCTACACCGGCGAACAAGCTCTTTCCTACGATAAATCCTTGCGGAATGTAAAACCACGAGCATATCGGCTCGATGGACGACAACCGTGAAGTTAAAAAGGATCTTGGTTCGGTAAGGTTCAGAACTTTCAGTTCGTTCAATCCCATAGACTTTTTAAACCCCCTTCTCACCCTGGTACTTTCCGATCCTTTTACTTTTACTCTCCATTCTCCCAGCTCTCTTGCTCCAACGAGCCACAGCTGCTGCCATATACTTCCTGCGCTAATTGCCCCTAAACTCTCGTTACGGCTACGTTTCACGCAGCCTCCGGATAAAACGCCGCTCGTCCCCCTTTTACATCTAATAATCATTCCGCCAATTCCCAATGCGGATATCGCATTTTAATCCAATTCCAGTACCGCAGGTTCTGGAACTCACGCATCTTATATTTTTACCAGCAACTAGAAATGCACCGAGCGACTTTCACCCGTTCGAATCCAATGGAAGAATTTCTCACCGATTCTCCCGGCGCGATTTCAATCCCCATAAGCAGCCATAGGGAAGCAGGCCAGGTACTCTGAATGTTATCACGCGTGGCGCGTACGGTACGTAAATCTGCATAACGAAGTATATCGGAAGAGAAATAAGATTGACGCGATCGATAGTCGCACTTTCGATTTCCCCAGAATCGAATTAACTCTCCCGTATGCGACGTTGATCGCGATTGGTGTACCGATCGAACGATCCAAATAGCCGATTTCACTTTGAAAGTTCATCAAGAAATTCTGCACTGGTGAATTAAAACGAAAAAAGTTACCAGTCGGTATAAATCCCTAGATTGAAATATCCCTATATACCTACGAAATCCAGTATTGGATTCTTCCTCGGAAACGTAAATGTACACCCTGGTACAAGTATACCCCACCACCCCGTACTGCCATACCACCTACCACCTACTATACCAGTACTACTACTTTTTACTTCCTACTCCTAACGGAGGAAGGAGCTCCGTGCAATAAGAACTCCGCGAGACTATCCTTCGTTCCGTAATCCAGCACCGTAGGCGGTACCACGTATACAGTTGGCACACCTGTTTACGTGTGGTTCACGGGACCCCCGGTACATTTGCGATTAGAGGTAATAAGTGCACGATACCGTGCATAGGTATACGTGGTAAATACACACGGTACTACCAACCTTACACAGTCTACGGTAAAACATATTCGAGGAGGCGTAATGATTTATCCTAGGGACATTGGATGGTATTAAGAATGGCAGCACTGCGCGTCGACTAGTCAAAGAGCTCAAATGGCAGGAGCTGCAGGAGCAGCCAGCACATACACAGGATCGGTCCTGGTGCCGATCCTCGATCGCGATAGGGATATAACGGGAGTACTGTGTACCCTGGAGATATCGGCCGACGCGCACGTACCTCGTGTAATTGCGAGTTGGTGAAAAAGTCCCTAGCTAGGGGGATATAAGGTTGCAATGGGATCAGCGTGGCCCGGTGTGACCGGAGCATTACGCTCCTCGTGTTACCCCTTAATATCCCTGACCGAAGTCTCTCTGGAAATTCAAAATTTTTTATCCTTTTCTCTCCTGCAGGTTCGAAAAATGTGCCCGTCGAGTATTATCGATTTCGTAGATAAACAGGCGATAACGATGCTGCCGTAAGATCGCCGAGTTGAAAGTGGAAAGTGTATGACGTGCGTGAGGGGTATCTCCGTACTTGACGTCTCTCTCTCGTTTCTCCTTCTCGCTGCTGGGAATCCGATACCGAGTTAGCGATACGGAACGGGATCTAAAAGAGCAACGACACGACCCACTGGACGTTTACATTATGGAAACAGGTCCAATCAATTAAGTAACATTGTAATTTGGATGCAAACTGCCTCAAGACGTCTTGACGCACGGCTCGATTTCATCTGGCCGTGTCGGCCCGTTTCATTAGGCATCGTTCGGGCACGCCGGATAGATCCGAAGATACTACTTTGGCTTATATACACATATCCCCTCTAATTTCGAATTGCTATTTATTTAATTACATCTATTTCGACCCGGACTAATGAGTCGAAGACACGATGGGAGCTCCTTTACGTGCACTTGTGAACGGGACTTAACCCTGTACACTCAACCTGACATGCTCTTTCCAGGTTCACTGGCTGGACTATCTATGACTATTTCAGTCTAAGCATATATATATATATACAGTCACGCAGAGACCCGTGATTCTTCGTGCCGGCTTTCCGAGCGCCGATCTTAATCTGCTACGCAAGGAATTCGAGAACGTCGCCGGTACAGCACAAACCCTTTACCCTCGAGATTCCAGGAGTAGCTTGTGGGGCTCGTGCGTAGGATGCGTAACGCGCGCTGCGTAATACCCGCTGCGCGATACGAAGCGGAGCTAACAGGAGGGTAGAGGAGGAAGAAGGTCGCGGTATAGCAGTGGAACCGACCCGGTGCAGGACCCGTCGGGGAACAGTCGGTCACGCAAAATGATCCTCCTCGGGATAAAGCCGCACTCGCATAGCGGGACGATTGCGATGCGAAGCCCATGAGTAATAGTAATAGCTTTTAAATTGTCTCTCGCTTTAATGGCAAATAATATTCAACTGAATTTTTACCAGGTGATTTCTCATTTGTTCCTGAGACCGTCTCCTTCGCCCCCCAACGTCTCCTCCCCCTGGACCAACCGTCCGCCAGCTTCGCGGAGGTTTTCTTCTGCTATTGAAATATCAGCTACGCATCCGATCTCCGTACTTTGTACTCTATGCCGCAATCTACAGGACGTAACTTTTTAACGTTGCCTAATGCATTCTTACAGCTGGTTAATGAGGAATCAGGACGGCCGATGGTCCATGTGTCGATCAAGATCTCGGGGGGTTTTGATTGTTTTGGATTTTAGGTTATGTCTTATTTTATTTCTACCGGTTCACTGGGAGGGGGGGCCGATTTTTTATTCATCCTGTTCCCGTCACCATTTCCACAGATATTGTCGCGCGACAATCTCTCATGCGAGCCGAGCATTAGGCCGCATTACCCGGCAGCCGACATTACGCGAAACGTTTCTTGCACGATGCTCGTCGCGCGTTGCGCGTCGCCCTTCGTTTCTTGCGAGCATCAGAGGACCCCGGTTGCCCGCACCGGGTACCGTGTTCGCCTACCTATTCGCACCAGGAGTCCGTCTGACTCGCTCGTGCATTACGGATTAACGGATGATATAAATAGATGAGGTGTAACTATACCGGGAGGAGGTCTCGTTCGAGGGGAAAAAAAGGGATCCAGTGACGTCACTGGTAACGAACTCTCAAACCTAACCGAAGTCACTTTTCCAATGAACCCAACCCAAACGATCGCTGCTTGGTCCTGGGGATTTCTTCGGGTCAGGTTATGCGTCGTGGGACGCGCTCGCGTGGGCAGTACTCATTGTTTTACTCGGAGTACCTATACCGACGGGGTATAAATATTCAGCAATTCTGGTGGTGATGTTAACTTTGTTAAAAAAAAAAATCTACCGCAGAGACGATTCTAAGGAAAAAAAAAATCTTGTTATTGGGACTCACGGCTGATACTGCTGCCCAACGTGGACAGTGCCCTCTGCCGTCTGGAACCCACCTTTGGGAATCGATTTACGAAAGGGTACAAGTATCGATCAAGCATAAAACTGTGCCAAATCATGTCGTATCCAATGACTGTCAAGATGACTGGTACGGGTGGGTACTGGATCAGGGTCCGAAGTGAGGATCTGTGAAAATGTCGAATGGACCTGATACGAAGATCCCGACGGTGGATGGGGACAGGTGCCGAATGGGCCAGGCAAACAAAACCCAAGGCCCCGTTGAACTCCCGCAGCGAATAACGCTAAAAAATGACCCGCGCTCTGAACCCTTCCATTGAACCAGCGAAAGTAAGAAGAACGCGGCACCGGCGGCACGTACGATCGAACGTATGTACTTTTGGATGGGGCCTGGACGAGGCGGTCCGAAGAAGGGCCTTACTCACAAAGAGGTCGCTGTTAAGCGACCGGTTCGCGGGGCCCTTAATGACACTTAATCACGGAATGCGATGATGTCCTTGAATTATGACGCTTCGTCGGCCGCAGGCAGCACCGATACCCCTGGGTAGGGAGCCCTACCCTCTTACGCAACAGGGCACGTGACCGGACTCTTCCTTAAATCCAGATTCTCTCTTTTTTCTCTCCCCGCTGGTCCTTCCCATTTAGATCTTTATTCCTTTTAAATTTTTTTACGTCTCTCTCTCTCTCTCCTCTTATTGTAAGAGGACCTCCTTCCAGTCACCCTTGGGGCCTCCTTATACCTGGGACTTATTACCTGACGCGTGACTGCTAATGGTTCACCACTCGTGGACCGAGTATCTTATCGCGGTAACGCCATCTTTAATATTGACAATGCATAAGGAAATAAGACAGGAATAAGACACGGTGGCTAGGACTGTTTTTATGGCTCGTGAGCCATTTTCTAAAGAATATATATCCCGTTTGTGGGCATTAAATGGAGGCGGTTCGGCTCTCGCACTGGAATTCCAGGAGATATGACTTTCAAATGCAGCCTCTCTTTCGGTCCAGTGGCGATACGGTGCAAGAATGGAATACAGAGTCCGTGCATCTGCAAGAGAAAAGTTATGGATAAGCGTGGATATAGGCGTGGATGAAGCTCCGAGGAAGGCGAAGAATGTCAGAGGAGAAGGCGTCTACGATCCCATTGCCGCTTTCATGGAAACGGGGGCCCGAAGAGGCCCCCACTTGCGCTACCAGCATCTCGCATTACTTATGTGAGAATCATTCAAACGAGCTGATGCTCTCAAAGGTTCATCGACTTTCATGAGCTTCCGACATGCCCGGCCCACTCGGTTCCCATTCCGCCCGAAGTGCAACCCTTCCCCGCTGACAGAGCCAGAGGGCCCAGCCCGACCCAGCCCGGTCCGACCAGAGGGAGCAACCCTGACAGTCGGAGCTCGACTCCTGGAGATCCGAGGGATCTCCTGTCAGGTCTCACCGGTTCTACCTGGATGCTGAACAGTGGGGCGCGCTGTGTATAACCTGAAACGTGGGGCGTGCGTGCCGAGGCCACGTGTGTGTACGGAAAACATCGTCGGGCCCAGCTCTATCCGGTGCAGGATGGCACACGGTGTGGGATGCACGGCCCAAGATGCAGGGGCCCGACCGTAAATACGCTGGAATGCAGACGGTGCGGGCTGCCAGTGAAGGAAGGCCCCTTTGGCTACGGGGGACCGAAATTCAACGCAACTAGATTTCTTATTCCGAATGAGTCCCCGTATAAGGCCCATAAAGCCAGGGGTAGTTTTGACCTAGGTAAACAAACGAAAAAGCTTCGTACCCTTTTTCTACGTACCACAACAACGATCCGTGAAGAACCGTCCCCTCGATCAGCAACCTCGCACTTTTGGGTCCTACCCTCACTCTAAGTCCCCAAAGGCCCCAAAGGTAGTACCACTGTCACGGCTCTCGAAGGAACGAAGGGAGCCTTCCCTTGGGGTTGGGGCGTTTAACATAAATATTAGTCGAAAATATTTCGACGACCGCCCCCGGCTGATGCACGCTCGCTGACACGACGGTAATTGAAAGGCCCGCTGGATCTCTTTTGCGATTCGGCTCTTTCCGAGGATACGATAGGGCCCACACGGGACGATATCCACCTATATAACAGTACATTCGCATCTATATCTATACTGACCGTACCTAAAGGAGGAAGATATTCAGGACCACCTTAACCATTATACCCGGCAGTGCTTTACGACCTCAGGGACATTACGACATTACGACTGGCAAACGCAAACACGGCGCTCCGCCGCTAAATGGCCACCTAGCTACCGTTGACTAGCATACCGTACAGCCTCTCTCTACACATGGACCAACGGATCGGACGGAATCTAGTCGAGTAAGGCTATACCCAGCTCACGGCTAGAGCTCACGGCTCTTCCATTCCCTGCAGTCAGCTCCAGGACTAACGGATACTCTACGGTCCATCCTAGAAAGCCAAGAAGCAAAATTCTCTTCCTTCCTCTTGCTCTTCCTTATTCTTTACCTACGTACTGCGCTATAACAGTTTCTACCAGCATCGATACCACCATCGCTATCGATACTCCCGGTACCGGCAGTGATACTACCGTGAAGTACCAAGAGCATGGTACAGGAAATGAAGAGGATCTCCACCATAGGTTCCATTCGCCACAGCGTCACTCGTACGCTATATATAAAACGATAAGAACCTCCCGGGACATTAAATACCAAAAGTCTCGCGAAGGCTAAGGCTCGGGAGCGATGGCGCAGGATCGCAATCAATTCGGAAAGTTATGACCAGCCGTAACGCGAGATCCAAGACCCGAGACCTGAGAAGTGAGACCCAAGACCCGAGGCGCTTGCTCCCTTATTGTTAAACACCGTAATCCCATGCCTGGCACATGTATGCATATATATAATATATTAAACATCAGCCACTGTTTTCATAGCCATTGCAGTCACTGGGTCGGCCATTTTTATTTTCACTTGGTAAAATATTATGGGGTTCCAAGCTATAAAAGTTTTGATCCGTTAGCTTGTTTAAGCTTGCACGAATACCTCGACTACCTTTTTTTTTATCATTATTTTGACTAGTTTCAGCTACAGTTCCTAACGGTACGCGCTTTGCCCCTTGTTCTTGAGCAACTTACCGGGTCGAGTATTAGTCTTGCCCTACTGTCAGTGGAAATTACGACTGCTGGCCGTTGGGCCCATCCAGTTGTAAACGTACAGCGTGCCCCGTGCGTATGCCAGGATTGGCAGCGTGTCTTTGCATACGGAGAGCAACGGTGGTTGGCACGCGTACTTCTTACCTCGTTACGTTTTCCAATCCGAGAGACAGCATTACGTCATTACCGGCATTAGACATCGAATGGTACTTCTATATCCTCACCTGCAACAGAAAAGAAAAGATTTCGCGTGAGGAATCGTGTCTCGGGAAAGTTTCAATTATCTGTGGTAGTAAATGTCCATTGGATAAGGCCCCGTAATGGTAAGCAGTCGTACGGGGTCCATAAGCCGGGAGCGATTATTCCCTCGGTTAGATAGCGAATGTAACGCGTGGAGAGTATAGTCGTCGACAGCTCGTAAAAAGTCTAGTAAAGTCTGGTTATTCGAAACTTGACGTCGGGACGCGTCTTTATCCCTAAGAAATACTTGGGTAAATTCAGAATCGACCGTTATCATAAATTATCCGTTATTCTCATCGGGTCCAAAATTCTAAGCTCTTGTGTCATTTTATTAATATATTAAACATCCAGAGAAACGTCACTCTCAACAAGGCTGTTCGCAGGCTGTAGGAGTCGCTCGAGAGTGAAAGATAATACGTATAAAATCGTATATACAGATATATGCCAGTATGTGAAAGAGGATCAGGAACCCGTTCGTACAGCATCAGGCCCAACGGTGCACCCCCCGTTGGGCATTATTACACATTTAACTAATTTCCTTGTCTCGTAAAGTAGAGGGAAGACAGTCCGCGGCCGCAGCGGCCGTGCCGCGCCGGGGCCGCGATACAAAGTGGCTGCCAGACTGAGCATTTAGTTTAGTTTAGCAAGAGATTCCCGAAGTCTCACCCAGCAAGCTTAATTCTCCGCGAACGAGCATTAATTACACGAGACGGATAGCTGCACGTGTAAGAGAAATAAATTGCAATGATATTTTAAAAAAAAACGTTAGAATTAGTGAGAAAACAAAAAATATACTTAAAATCAGTAAGATAATTGTCAGTGGGACAAGTGGACGCGTTCGAAGACGTCGTGACGCCCAGCGTCCCTAGGATGCAGTTGGATTAAGTCCTGGCATCAAACGCGGAACGAATCTATCACTCCCGGCTATCTCACGATAATCTCATTGTCGTGTTCGAGCCTTACAACATTATTAGGGATGGTATAGAAAAACAAATATGAAACCGCTTCTCACGTTTCACGCAACGCAACGCGACGGCGCTGCGGTCGAGTGCGAGGGGACCGAGAATGTTCCGCGTTGAGCGTTCAGTCTTTTGCTGTTCGGCCACGCTCGACGTACACACGTGCGCGTATATATATATTTCTTACTTTCCTTCGACCCTTTTACCTCTGCCAACCACTTCTCTCTCCTGGAGATAGTCAGATAGGGATGCACGCATGCCAGAGGAACGAGATATACAAGCGGAAAGAGATACGTGGGGCTCACGCGGTGTCAGCAAGAGTCTTGACGATGGATCGGACGCACCCTTCCTCGGGACAAATGATACCGGTCGCCAGGGGACTAGATACCAGAAAGTTGATTCTCGAAATAGTCTGAATCTTCTTTGACTGGAAGAATCGGTAGATCGGTTTGTTCTAGAAGGATTCGGTGGAACGGGATATCTACCGAGGACTCGCTGCGTCTTTATGATTACGTAGCGAAGATCGGAGGTTATAGGTATGTATAGGCAAGTCCATCTAGGTATAAGGATGCAGTGTTACGATAAGACAGGTAATGATGATTGCTTCGGGGAAGTCCTTTGAGAAATGTTTATGTATATAGGTATACCATATGTCGCGTATGGGTATACTTGTACAGTGTGTGTAAAGCCTGTAGGAGCTTCGTGAGCAGTGCTCATGCGCGAAGACTCGTTGCTTAAGGAGGCAGTCTCTTTGTTTGATCCCGATGCGTTCTCAAAGTGATAATTTTGAGGTTTCTTGTTGTAGACTGATTATCGAGCCCAGTTGCCACATCGTAGGCCAAATTGCTACGAAACATGCGACGGTAAATTGCGAGTCTTGCTCGGTTCACTTTGTGTTGTTATTAAATATGGCGGCTGGCTGAAAAAAGGTGGGGGGTGGGAGTTATCGTTTTTTAAGTGTATTTAGAGAATTTGGATTTTATGAAACGTATATATAAACGTCGATTCGTGTGATCACGCATGAAATCGATTAGGAACCTGCTTAAGGCCCAAAACTTAATCTACGTGGGTAATGGGGGTATAGGTGGGAATAAATGTAACGACGAGTTTTTCAAGCTGGTTGAAAACAGAATGATCGGTTGCAGATCGAAAGGAAAAGTCAGGTATGATTAATTGGATCGAATGGGACGGCTAGAAAGAAATAACTGGTACGTACTGATCATAATTCGTGATAACTCATTTGCAAGTATAATATGTGATACTGCTGTAATGGAGATTCGAAGTATCATTGAAATTGACAGTTGGAAAATAAATAATAAATAATCGATAATCAATTGACCGATAGATTTTATTAGGAGCGAATATAAGTCGGATTGAATTTGATAATTGATATTTACGTAGTTGAGAAGTTTTCATGCGATTTATGAGAGGCGAGAAAGTAAAGGATTAAAGAAAAAAGGAAAGGAGGGAAGAAGGATAAGATACTAAGGACAAAGACAAAAAATGGTTGTATAGTAAGATACTGAGAAATAATGATAATTACGTCAATATCTACCCTCCTATCATTAACGTTCTCTGTGACTGCAATTCGCTCGGTAATTTCGAGTAATAATTGCATGGCAAAAAAATAAGGCCCAGTTAATGAGGGTACGCTACAGTAACGTCGAAGGGTACCCAAACGCGTACACGATCATTGAATGAAAGAGGCCTAAGATCGTGTCACTAAAATTCCCCTAGGGTAATCTAGAATCTAGTAACATTTTTCAAGAGTCAAATCCGCCATTACGCGACAGTACGAAAGTACGATAACACGACGATAACGAGGCAGCTGCTTCCTTTATTTTACAGGGATTTACATCTTGCCATTCCCAGGAATAAATAACGTCCAAGAAAAATGCGTTTGGCCAAGCACGAGTCGAGAAATCTCTTTAAGAACTTTCGAGGCGTAGCTTGTTCTCTCGACGTCATGACGCCTTGAGGTACGTTCGAAACGCTCAAGGTTTTACCCACGTGGCTAAAAGGAAATACTAACGTAAGAGCAGTAGACAAATGAGCATGGCGTTCTACATAGATCCCTTCGCGAAGATTGGATCGAGTTTCTCGCGTTAGGGATAAGTTGGGAAGCCAGAGATGGGACAGTAGGTATATATGTATATACGTCATGCAGTATATACCCCGTTAAGCCATATACCTCCAGCTAGCTGGATGGCTAACTTCAAGTGAAACTAGTAGCCTTTAAACTGGCGTTTGAATATGCCCCATTATACCCGGTAACAAATCAACGGGCAAGGACATCCCCTCTCTGGGGCCATGAGAACCCTTTAACGGTTCGAGCTGGTACCACGGTTCAAATCAATATACGAATCTCTAGTAGACAAGTATACATAGTGTATTACAGAAAATATATAAGGTCATATCTGAACCGGATGTACTGGTTTCCGGATGTAGGCCGTATTTCAAAATGTTTTGAATGATAAAAAAAATGTAAAAAATATAAATCATGTAACCTGAACCAGCATCGTGGAACCCGGAGCTAACTAGGTAGAAACGTTAGTTCTACCCGGCGCCCCGTTACTTCGGCATTAAAAGAGTCTGATGGTGCGAGAGACCATGATTACTCAGGATTACGATTAGCAGAAGGAGACAACCCTGTAGATTTCCTAGTCCTGGTGGCAGTAAGTAACGTGAATGCAGCGCATCAAGGATGCAGCCCCGCTAACGGAATGGAATGAGGAAGAGCGGAACGACCTGGACTGGAGGAACGAAGGGAAGTGGGAGAAGGAACGAGTAGAAAAGGTGAAGAGGACGGAAGGGTAGGAAAGGAACACAGACAGAAGCTAAGGTTGGGTCTAGCGTGAGCTCAGCATGGTCTGGCTGAGCTTGCACAGCGCTGCATTCGTCGATCGCGCTACTGCGAATGTCTGGTGCATGCAAATGAGACAACCTACGGCCAGTTAACCAGTACCACCAGAGAAGAGCCAGGAGCAAGATCGATCCTTGATCCTTGGATGAATCCTCTCGTGGACCTAGAGGTAGATGGCGGATAGGAGTAGGTCAAGAGAAATGGACTTGTATACCAGGTATTATAAAAGACCTTGAAGAAATGAATACTGCTAATGAGGTGCCTTGTCTGGCTAATTGTAAATGGCTGATGTATGGTCGTAGCTTAATGTTACATACCGTGTGTGTAATAAGTACGTTATGTGTTATGAAACGGAGTATAGGAGGAAGTGGCTAAAGATAACTAAGACCCCTCCTCCTTGGGGCTCGGGTGGCAGTTTATGGGCTCATGAATGAAACATAGGCTTAACCGTATTCTCGATCGAGCGATCGTGGTGTTGCTACGGTACCATAATGTAAAGCTACGATCGCGAAAAAAAATCTTGGGGATAAATGAATTAACCTTGCTTGCGATTTCTTCAGTTTTTTTTTTCGATATTGGATCTCAGCTAGCGGATCAGATCGGACATGGTACAAGTCCGAGAGACACGACGCCTTTATTCGTAGATTGAAAAAGATTCCCAAAGACCAAAGCCCGTAATTCTAAGAGACGCCAGGCGTCGGGTAGCAAGTGGGCATAGCGTAACGTCATTGCGATATCGTACGGGACCTTCTCGACCCTTAGATTCTTACTAGAAGATGACGACCTCCACAGGGAATATCTTCTCTTTGGCTCGGACCGTATGAACGTCCTGAAGAAGGTGTAGGAGCCCGAGAGGCCATTTAACCGGTTAACACGGGTCAAGTGGCAATAACATAGGCAAATAATAAAAAAGAGAGTGACGCCTGGATCCGAGATGCTCATCTCGGTCCAGCGCTGCAGCATCCAGACGCTAAGAGTTCTAGAAGCGCGATAAACCAAGGAAGAGAGGACTCGGAGTGTGACGTCATCTTACGCAATATGAGTGGGCGTCGAATATTTCTCCGACCCGTCGAAATAGTTGGTAACACTGGTATCCTTCGTATTTTTGTCATTCTCTTCGGCTTTTTTTTTTTTCTTTACGCAACCCTGCAGGCGACTTTGGTCTGGGATGCTGGAATCTCTGGCAAGATCAAAGTGAGAATTCGAGGTAGACGATCCGGAGACGAAATGATGGTCCAGGTCCATCGGTCCTGGTGTCATGGATGATGGCGATTCGGCTCCGTCGCGTCGGGACGCGCAATGTATAATCGAAGAAGGGCCTGAGGCCCTTGGGGAAGGCAGGATCCACGGGGCCCGATGATTGGCCTGATTTAATAAGCATATCGTGAAACTCTATGATTACGTATTGCGAAGCGTCGAGCTACGGAGGAGACGGAGGGCACGGGGTCTTTATTTCCAATTGGCCACAGCATCCTCCCTCTTAATTGGGCAGCTCGCTCCCTCGTACGAACTGCGAGTCCCCAGGACTCCTGGACTCGACTGGTAAGACTCGTAAGAGTAACTCCATCGAATCCTATATATATATAATATATATAAGTATACTCGAGTACACGGGAATTATTTTTAATAAGGACGACGATTACCTACTCCGCCAAGTAGGTACAGGCAGCCTATCTCCTCCCAAGAGTATCCGTATCAAAAGCCAAGGAGGCCTTCCTTAACGAACCCTAGGAAGGAAGGAAAGAGATCCTGTGCAATCAGGACGCTAGCCAGGCGCAACTTACCTGGGCAATTAAACCGCTAATCAAGCCCATCCTTACGAATAAGAGTCAATCACTCGCGTGAAAAAGATACGAATAAACAGACTACCCTTGCCGGACTCTTCGGGGTCGCTCTATAATCATAATTTACCCGTAATTACATTTATGACCCACTTTGCCCTCGTAAATTGTCCCTATCCCCCCCCCCGGGGGGGGGGGGGGCTCCTGAAGAAGCATGACGACTTGATAATGGAGATGAAATATTTTCAGTTACTACCTCCAGCATCATTTACAGATCCTAGGTCGACCTCTGACCTCGTCCCGGTAGATCGAGAGAAGTCAGGTCCTTTCCATGCGGGACCAGGCAGTGACTTGGGCATTCAGGCCTAACTTCACGTCCCTCTCGGAACGCGAATTCGTCGAAGAGTCCTGCCGGAAACGACGCGCGTTTGGTGAACCTTTGAGGGAGGAGTGGTGGACGCATTCCTCTAGCGATGAAACGCGGCCCCATTGGCTCCTGGTACGCGGAGCGTCACACCGGTTGGCCGCCTTAATAACATGGTACGGCAACCGATGGGCCTCACGGGCCCATGAGCCAAGCCAGTCTGACTACCGCCGGTACCAACCTCCTACTCTGCTTTGCCACGGCCTTCCCTATCCATCTCTTTCACTCTCTCTCTCTCTCTCTCTCTCCATCTTGTACGTGTTTCTATCCTTGTCTCCCTTCTTCCTTCATTTCATGCATTCACGCATATACGTTACACACTGTTGAGATAGACACAGTCCGTGTCATGGTCTAGAAAAACAATCCCGAAAATCCATGCACGCGTCTTGGGTCCTATAGTCCCTGTCTTTTCATGACAAAAAATCACTCTGGGCCTGAGATGGAAAAAAAGGCTTCTTCCTCGACGGACTGGATAATGCATAGCTATTCCGAAACAATGAGGCTATGCTCGAACGCACTCGAGAGTGGAGAGAGAGAGAAGGAAAGACAAGATGCTGCGCAAGGGAGAAAGAGAGATTCTCAAGATCTAGTTCTCTTTGGTCCACCTCCTAAGTCACTAGATGCTCTTCCTGTTGCACCCTCCCAGGGACTCCTAGTTCTTTACCACTAGAATCTGGTATCCCGGCATCTCGTGGGCACAGGCCGGAAAGAGTCGATGATTGAAATGCAGGGAGATACATGATGCGTTATAGAGATGCTGTGCTTTGACATCTCACTCGGCAACCGATATGCCGTCGGATGGACAAAAAAGCTCATTTTACCCTTACACTCTGATTCTCCAAATTGAAGTATAGGCTGGTCTCGTAGACCTCTCGGTGGAATCATGGAACTGTCAAGGTGGCAACGATCCCAAACTACATGGTCCACCTGACGTGAGATCATTTCTTTGCGGCTCGGGATGCTGATACGTGACCTGAGGTTTTCAATGGGTACCAAGAGGTACCTGGACCATGTGGTTACGAGATGCGAGGTACGAGGAGATTGGGAGGAGACTGTCCATAGGTAGGGACAAGGTAAGTGAGCTCGGGGCAAATATTACAGTATCTTTGGGATGCTGGAGAAATCTTGTCGGGAAGACAGGGGAAGCTAGGGAAGCGTATTTCTCTTGGATATCTTGAATCGTCGGACCGTTTCATCCCTGAGCACTTCAATAAAATCCAATGATCCACAATTTTCGGTTACGCGTGATCTCATTAACTGTGGACCCGGACCGGCACTCCCTCCCGATCCTCTCGTTCCCAGCCTCCCCTTTCTCTCTCTTACAGCTTGGACCAGGGCTACCCGGACTCGGATGGGGAGGACCCGAAAAAGATGATCATTACTTTAAATTCGCTCTAAATATTATTACAAAAAAATGTATTGCATCTTGCGGTGGCCAATCGTCTCTCCCTTCTACCGAAACCCCACCACAAGAACCATCGTCGCGGACCAACCACCATGCATTGCACCCTATGATTGGGGAGAAGAGGGGGGTCAGGGGGGAGAGATATAATTTTGCAAAAGCAACAAGACTCCGAGCGATACGTAAAATGGCGGACGGCTGGTAGCAACAGTCAGCCTCGAAACGAAGGGCCGGAGGGCCGGGTAGGGTAGGAGGAAGAGGGCCGGAGAAAAGAAGGGAGAAAGAGGTTGAGAAACAGCAGCAACCGGAGGAGGAGGAGGCAACGAGACTGTAAGCCGGAGGTGGGGAGGTGCTTTAAAAATGAAGTAATATGGTAAAAATATGGCGAGTAATTTTCAAGAGAGACGGAGCTAAGGTAATCCGTTCATCGAGCCAGCCAGCCAGCCAGCCAGCCCTGGTAACACGGGTTGGTAGGCCAAGAACTTGGAAGAAGGTACGCCTTGGATGCAGCAGCGTAAAGATGGTCGTGTAAGATAGAAGTTAATAACGGACGGATAGACGCGGCCAGCATGATTCTCATACGAGGCCGATCGAAACGGCGCCGGTTCCGCTCTTACCAATGCGCCTGTCTATTCAGTACCTAACCCAATGATTCCTATACAGGCCATCGCCATATCCTGAAAGGTGCAGTACAGAAATCTGCATTACCTACGGAACAATAAATAAAAATTTACCACTGGACATTGGCTACCCCATTTTCTTACCCCTAAAATCTCAATTCGCAACTAATCCACAGTGCCCACTATCATTTCCCTATTGACTCCTCATCTCCGTAGATCATTTTTTTTCTCCTCTGACAACAATACCGACACCTTATAATCCATCGCGTGTTTTATCTAGCCTCTAAAAAAAAGCTGCACTTGGGATTAAAAAATTCTTTCGAGCATCTGTACCGCGAGAACACCCTCCAACCGCCCCCCGATCGCTCCTTACACAAAATACTGTTTCAGCTCATCAAGTTATAATAATACACAAAGTATTCCCAAGTGGAATTCAAAATGCCCAGAGCACTCAGCCGCGCTCTCGGCATTGACACTCAACAATGAATCCAAGATGATGGTGACTCTGCAGGATAATGACGAGTTCGAGATCCACGTAACCGCTATAATTTTCCAACACCCATCAGTGACAATATGACTATCCTGGATCCGTCTACCACCTTAACGCCATTAAATATTTAAAAAAAAATTTTGAAAGCGAAGCAAAAAGTATGGAAGAAAAGCGTCAGTATACATAGAGAGAGAGAGAGAGAGAGAGAGAGAGAGAGAGGCAATACAGACCGAGGCAACAAAGGGTACCAACCTGAGAGTCTCAATGAATAGAATAGTCAGATTGGGACACGGATAGACCCGTATTGGATATATCGAGTACAGTAGAGTACAAGAATAAGATGGAGGAATCGATGGGGTCAATCACTCCAATGCCGGGCGTTGCGGCGGGCCAACGCATCGATATTGAGAATGACACCCCGGACGAGTCTATTACGCAGTCGATAGCCACCGATAGGTCCGATGTAGGAGCTATCTCGGGCTCCATCAACATTCCTTATCGGTACCTACGATAATAATTTATTGCCCCGGCTGGTTCGTGGCGCGGGGCGTCGAGACTTCATCCTCGACCAAAGTGAATTTAGCCACAAGACGCGGACGATTATACATCGGATAACTGTAAGATGAAATCAAATTTCAATGGTGTCCAAAATTTTATAGAGATCCAATTACACGTGCGATGGTCGGTTTTGGGTATACCGGGTGTCTAAATAAAAATTGTCCAAATTCCTAATATTCTAGATTATCGATACCCTATCCTAGTTTGAAAGGCAACGCTACTTCTATATGCCGTGCGGGAAGTTGACTTCTTGCAGGATCGCCCTTTACGTCTTCATCACTGTCACGATCGGCCATCTTGGATGCGAGTGACTCTTGCTCGGATCACCGGGATCCTACAGTGCATACAGTGCATACAGTGCTTACTTATGCTCGGCCAAAGGACTGATCTCACCGGAAGCTCTGCACGTTTCAGTCGGACTGCGAAACTACGACCTAGAGTTCTTCGACATAAATCTTCGATCGATCAGACTTGGCTTGGGTCTGTACATTGGTATGCTTGCCTATTTAGGTATATACAGATATATATGGTAAGTTGAACTGGGCGAGTGCTGTTATCGTTATAGGTAATGGTGAAAGTGTATACAGAAAATTATTAAAGATTCTTCAAAGTGGCACCAATGATTTCCCATTATAACACAGACGAACCTTTGGCCCTGGGTATTACGATTTGGTACCTGGTTAAAAAGGTGACTAGTATGCATCTATCTGGCGCGGCCCTCCCGCATCGTGATTCGTGCGTGGAACGCGGCCCAGCAAGTCCTGATGGGTGACCGAGTCGAATCGAAGCCGATAAACCTCGTGAAATATCGAGGCTCGGACTTTCTCAGCGGTCTTGGTAAAGAGGAAAAAGAAAGGGGGAAAAAGAAAAAAAAAATGACGAGGATGAAGAAGATGGTAGGACGTCACTGAAAGTACGATATATGTACTTCGGGTGTAAGGTCTATGTATATATACTTTCTTAAGCGATTACGAACTGTGAACTGTGGTGAATTATCAAATTCAGTGTTGGAGGTGATAAGCCATGGATGGTACATGGAAGCAGCATCGCTGTTCCTTAGGATCAATTTTAACAGAGGTCAGGGCGTACAGCGAACGAAACGTGAAGAGCGAGGAGATGAGTTATCGATTATTGGCAAAATAATTGATCGATCGGCTGTTGCCGGATTTCAATGTAAATTCAAATATTAAGGTGTATAATTCGGTTATATATATTTTCATTGGTAATACAAGCGGTAGGGTCTTGATAGGCAAAGTGGCGAAAATTTTTGAAAAAAACGTGACTGGCGAGCCCGTACGATTCTCTCTCTTCCAGCCACCGTTCCGCTGCTTTTCCTGTACGGCACTTCAAGTTCTTTAGCTTCATTTCTTTCTCGCCTCTTCTTCCGCTTCTTACGAATCTCCAGCCGTATAAAAAGTTTAATCGCATGGCGCAACCGTAAAGGTTATCCCTCTCTACTTCATTCCGCCTCAATCTGCCTCATATTCTACCTTGACTACCATTGCTCGAGCCATTGCTGCCAACTTCACTGCGTGGAAGCAAGTAATGACGCGACCAAAAAATATGCGTGATTGTTTTACGTCCGACCGCAGAGATGCAATTCTGCTTCGTGTAGACGAAGAAGAAGAAGAAGACGCCAAGGAAGATTTCTAGCATCGGTTAAATATACTTGCACGAACTGAAGATTGAAAATTTTTTTTAATTATAGAAATTTTGTAAAAAAAAAAATTCCCTAGGACTAGGGACTTTTTTATTTCCCCTATTCAGCTATTTTCCCTGTACCAGCATATACAAGTTTAACGTCAACGTCAAGATTGCCAACCATGAAAAATTTAAGGTCGATAATAAGTTATGCTAGACTCTCGAGAATTTTCATCTTTCCCCCAAACAGGCCCTTTTTACGACTAGTCCCGCACCGAGCAAAGTGCAACAGAGACACGGGGAAAAAAGGGGCAAAAGAGAGAAGAGACCTACCTCCCAGTTTCTTCGTCATTTATCCAACCGCAAAACTAGTCGTAAACCACTGGCAAGTCCTTGAGTGTGAGAAAATAAGATCTTTTTCTAATTGTAAGATGGCCGTCTCGCCGCGAGCCTCCTCTGGGGGAATGTTATTTGCACGAGGTGAGCAGCCACGCCGATTACCAACGACAGGACGTTCAATCTTTTCCCCGCAGTTTCCTGGGATTCTCATTTCCAGCTGCTGAGATACACCCAGTGTCCTGGACCTAGGACACCGCCGTACCGTCGCCAAGGACCGTGACACCAAGGTGTCGAGGTCGTGCACGAGGATCCCGTCGAGGCGCTAACGAACGTACCTCCCCCCCCCCCTAGACCCCCCCAGGCCCCCCCCAGGTCCCCATCTAAACTTGGCGCATCCCGCATACGTTTAAACTCTCGCACGCTCCTCCGCCTCCTTTGTAAATGTAAATTGATCGAGCAACGTTCATTAATTAGTCGGGAGGTAGTAGCGATCGAATCCCCCTAGCCCCCCCCCCCGCCCCGACCCCGCAGAAGAAACTTGAGAACACCAGATCCTTCGATACGGAACATCCGACAGCACTGTGGCCACGGGCGAAGAATTAGGGGATGATTTAATTCGCGAAATTTTTACCAAACCGGAAACGGGGTAAGGAGCAAAGTCTGGTAGATGAGGAACGTTAGGGTGTCGCTGGTAAGAAAGCCCAATGAATAATACCGACCCGAGGCGGTACGTGCCTTGCAGAGGGGCCTGCTGAGAGACTCGGGAAATCGATTGAATAAATACCCGCCATGCGTACAGGCCAATACGTATTCAGGGGCCTTTTGGGTTTTATGCCTGGAAGGAGGTGCAACCATAACGCGAGACATAAAAATCGAACCGGGGTATAGGGGCATTGGTCCATGTTGGGTCTGGAGTCGGCAGTCTGATACGTGATATTAATTGTCAAGCTAATTGCAACAGGCCCAACCGAGGCTCCGCTGGAGCGAGAAATCGTGTTAGAATAAACGATAATATTTGAAATATTTTTAGTACCTTATTTCACCGCAAGACCCATTGGCAGCACCTGCGAGTTTTACTCCACGCTTTTAGACCCCCGAGCATTGACTCGCAACTGGGACCCCCTATACGTACTTCGTGAGATAAATCGTTTATCCAACTTCCGCTTCACGAAATGATCTCGGTGTATGGCCTCTGCGTGTATGGGGATTTACGTGTACCGCTCTACGTATAATACCCAAGAGGTGTATGGTGTATATAAATTAAAGGAGTCGGTAAGTTGCCGGTTGCACCGTGAACGAACGACCTTCCTTACACCTTACGATTAGTCACAGTCGGATGGAGCATTCATTTATCGAAAGTGGAGCCAGCCTGAAAGAGGCTCCGGAGTCCGAGGATGCTCGAGACGTTCACCAGGTTCAAGAAGCTTCGGTAGGTGAACGTAGATTACTGCAAAGCTCGATTAAAGATTCCGAGCGTAGCCGCCATTAAACGAACCGATCCCGTATTGTTTATTAGACGATTTATTTAAAGATCGCTCGGGCCCCACGAGTCGATACCCACTTGGCATGGGTTCGTTGAGGGTTCGAGCGTGTGGATATCGTGACTTAAAAAAAGTTTGAACCCTGTTTGGGCGTCGGGAGCCTTACGAAAACAAATTCGAAGCCACTCGGGGGGTCTTGTTAAAGAGACGCTTTTTTTTCCGTTATTGTTCCCTATTTTCTCGGGGACTTCTCAAGTGACTACGCATAAGGCCCAATCGCGTTACGCTCTCCTCGAAGAATGGCGAAGGTAGATATATACTTTGGTAGAATAAAGATCGAAACTCGATTCGACGCATTTCCATGAAACGCAAAGTCACGTAAGAATTGGTAACGACTGTAATTAACTGTCGATTCGTGATAATTCGTCTTGATTTGGGCTTGAACGGTGTTGAGGGAATTCTAAGAGTCCGAGGAGGATGCTCCCAGCATCTTCCTGATGGTCCAGCCATTATTCATCTTGGATAACGAGACCTGCAATTTTTTTTGGAAACTCCCACAATGACTACTTTAATTGATCGAACGAATCAAAAAAAAAAAAACAAGAAATTATATCCACCGCAAGATCTATCCTAACGTTGTATGGATACGAGTAATTTTTTTTCTTTAAAGAAATAAAAAATTGACTCATCCCATACTATCCGGTAAATGGTACTTTCAAGTATTTCAGTATTACCGTATACAGGTTACGGATTCTGCACAGAACGCAGATCGAGTCTCCATCAATCTCATCGGGTTACCGTGGAATCAGCATTTCCGTACCAAACTACTAATCTCTCACGGTGTACTTATTACTTAAAATACTTATTACATTCTTACTTCCATTGCTTCTACCCACCTTCGTACATCGAGTTTCTTATTCCCCCGATATACCCGAGGAACAAGCACAGCCGTAAAACAGCCGTCCGATTTCCTTCTCGACAAGACTTTTCGAATTCCCCTTTTATTTGCTCCCTGTAGCTAGAGGTAGAGAAGCCGAGGCATAAGTAGACAGAACCACCTCAGTCAGTTGTAACGACGCCAGAAAAGGGAAGTAAGAGGACCAGAAGAAGCAGAAGAAGCAGCAGCAGCGATATACAGGCAGTCGGAAGACGGCTGAAGGAAGAAACGAAACGAAGCAGCAATCACGGAATCATCGATTTGAAAAATGTTCGCCAGTTTTTGCGTTTCGACTAATTACCGAAGATCCGAGCAAGAAATAATTAACAGGAACGACAGTCCCGTGTAAAAGTCCCATAATTAATGTTTACGTAACGTAAGACACAGCGAAACGGCAGATCCGAGAAAATAAAGTAAAGGAGTAAAATACATGCGGAATAGCGTGAATATTAAAAGTGCGTCGCGAGATGAAAGCCATGACGAATCGTAATGAAAGGGGCCCACAGGCCCACAGTCGAGTCTTGTGTTATGGGTCTTACGGTGCGCAGGCGGTACCAATTGGCTCTCCCGTTGAGATTGGAGTAGGTAACCCCATGCTCCAGCTCGTACTTATACCAACTGGTAAGTCGTAATATATAGATATATATATATACTCATAGGCACGTATGAGTCTCGGCGCACGCTTCCAATATCTCCTACGTACACGTCCCCTATGCCCACCCTGGACCATTTGATGGCCTTGTGCCGCCATAGTAGTCCGTAAAGCGTAGTGGGGCCTTAAGGGGGCCCGAAGAGTCCCCGCCGGCAACGGTAATGATATGCGTAAAGCCGATACACGCTCAATAAGCAGAAATCGATTTGACTCCTGTATACCTCAACGGCCACCCTCTTAGCGTACCCATTCGCATTGACATCAGTTCTCATTCTCATTCTGATTCCCGGGCCTATTCCAGCTTGGCTCTATCTCTGGGAACCGATTGCGGGCAAACTAGAGGACTCCAAAGGAATTGGCAGGAACAATGGGGGACTGGATGTTCCGGTGGCAGTTTACTTGCAATTAGTTGGGATTTAATTCTTATGTAGCTATAATGTTTATCTAGGGTCCCTAGGCAAGTTTGGGACACTTACGGGTGCGCCGGAGTAGCGGGGTCCTACGGTGGAATTCAAGGTGGATATTCATGGGTGGTGGGTCCGGGGAAGATAGCGGGTGGCGAACGTGACGGAAGTTGGGTCTGCGCATGCGCAGGAGTTACGCTAATTAATGAAATAATGGCACCGGCTGATCTTGGCGTCGGCCGCGGAAAGACGTCGAACCTTTTCTTGGGTGGTGCTCGGGGCGTGGGTGATTATTTACGATCATTTGTTTTCGAGAGTTTTCTAACGCCAAACAGGCCCAGCCCGTGGGTCCTACCCTGAGACGGGTCCTGGGGCCTTTGGAAAGTGCGACGAGCGTGTATATGGGCTTGTTCCTCTGTTCCTTGTCTTTTTCAGTACGCATCTCTTCCTCTTGAGATCCCCGTTTTCTATCTTGCCTCTTTAGACTGACCTCTGGTCTCCGAGCCACGACTACCTCAGCGCGTAATCCGATACTCCGGACTCTTCTGGATGTTCCGAATGGCCTCTGGAATTAGTTACTTTGATTCTAAGACTAATCATTGGCTCATACATATATATGACTCTTTACTCCTTTGCTTCTCCCATTTTCTCTTTGCTCGCGCCTGCTCCTCTATTTGTTCAGTTTCCTTTTCAAGTCTACTTGCGCCGCGCGCACGTCTCGCTATGCCCGAGCCGGGGCCCGAAGCTCGCGGCTCGTTTGAGTATTCAAGTCGCATCGCGTCATAAACCGTCGGGCCGCTGCCAACTGCCTCGACCGAGTCTGACAGCTCAAACTTAGAAGTCCCAAGAGTCGCAAAGGGGAATCTTGCCAATGGGCTCCTTGTGGAGACGTGGAAGCTGCACGTGGAGACTCGGGAGGAACGAAAGCCAATCTTGGAACAGATTAGAAGGACCAGCCCGGTCCGTACAACCGACTGACAATGACTAACTCGGCAATGGGACACAGGCTGGGCCTGATGCCCAGTTCGATTCTTACCGATCATTTCCCGACGGGTGCTAACCTCGATGTCTCATTAAGGAGAGCTAGATACCGATTCCTCTTCTTCTCTTTCTTATTCTTCCTCCGGCTCCTTGCTTCCTTCTTATTCTTCTTCTTACTCTTCCTCGAAGTAGCAGCGTTACCACTTATCAATGCACCAAACGAAACTCGATCGGTCGAGGCAGACAATGCGAGCCAGCTCCAACTGCCGGGGCCCTATACTCTTATTCCTTGGCTAACATAAGCGAGAGACCAGGGTCTTCGGCTCTAATTAACGTTGACAGTAATTAACATAAATACCAGGGCTTCCTTGCCAGGAACTTCTAGCTCCGCTCGCCATCCTGATCCCGATCCTAATCCTGATCGATCCCTGCGATTCTCTCTTAGATTTTATTTACTCATCTCAAACTGATCTCTCTGTACACGGTACCGGTACTTTGAGACTTCAATAATGGGCCTTACCCCCATTATTCCAGTTCCCATAGGGATGATGTATTCCAAAGGATCGCCAGGTCCGCGGGACGAAGCGACCTCAGGTCCCGACCCGGCAGCCTCTTGGGACTCTTTCGAGTAGGCCCCGTGTCAGGGCCCATGGTCACACAGCAGCAGGGGCCAAAGGGATGCGGTAACCAGTAGGCAGTAGACAGTAGGCAGAAGTCAGGAGGCTATCCGCGAGCGGCAAACACGGCTCATTAGCCTACAGCGTCGCTAATGAAAGCTCGTTACTCCGGTGCATGCCAGCATTGCCAACATTGCCAGCCAAGGCAGGGCCGGGGTCCGGGGTGACTTAGTATTCGCTCGCCCCCGCTCTGCATTGCGATTGGCCATTGGCCGAGGTAAGAGTACCGGGGTCTTATCTCCGGTAGCGATCCAAGTTGATTGGGTGTGAGGTACAAGAAGAGTCTCACACCGGCGCGGTGCGCGGAGCCAACGGTAACCCAGCATCCAGCCTAGGTCCAATTCGATCCTGGACCCGCAGTGAATTCTTCGGATTCTCTCTAACTGACAATGAGTTACGCCAACCTCGCGGACGATTATTAACGTGGGAGATATTTCCTTTTTGGCTCTAAGGGATGATAGTCGAGACCTGGTCCATGGACTCCCTCTAGAGCCCATACCAGTACGAGGTTGGTATTACTCGCTGGGATGCTGGGCGGTGCGGGATTATAAAGTCTCCCCATGTGGCACCGGAGAGATGAAAGAAGCCGCCTGGACCGAGAGGAGGTGGCACTGATGCCTCTTTGCACCTTGGCCGCTTTATGACCGCTAAGTGTACCCAAATCCCATTCCATCCCATAAAATCCTTAGAGTCTTTTCCACCACATTCACTTACCTTCTCACCTCCGTCTCCCTACGACCTAGGTACGTGCCTCGCTCTACGTACACAGCATCCTCCACGAGGATTCACACTCTTTGTCACCTCTCGGCACTTCTGAGAATTCAGATGCCTCCGCAGCATCCTAATTTATTCGACGCCAGTAGGATGTGCGAATTTTATGAACACACTCTTCCGAATTCCCTTTGCCGTCGGTGTCCTTCCATAAAATCGAACAAAGGGAGGTACAGCGAAGGAGGATCCTACGGGCCCAAAAACAGGGCCCCTTTATAGGGACTCGGATATTATCAAGAAGTCCAATGCTGCTAGAGGCCCAAAGCTCCCTGAAAGATCTCTGACCAAGTTTGCCGACGTTATTAGTTGGCGAGTCGCGGTTCCACGTCGTATCCAGGCTCCCACCATATTATTAAGCGCAAAATGGCTCATTATTATCATTATTATTTTATATTTTCTCCGCTCCCTGCGAACCGAAGCACCGAAAAGCAAAAAGCCGCGAAATTAATATAAATAAAAGCTCTGGACGACGACAGCGATGCTGATGCTGGCACCAGTGGGGGAGAGAGGTGCCGTTCCATGATGCTGCCGTTGCTGTGACCGATCCTCCTGCTGCAATACGGCCGCAGCATCCCAGCTATATAGTTAGAGAGAGAAGATAGGAAGGGAGAGAAGGAGCAGAGACTGTACTCTCGTAGGGGGCTGGTATTAACAATAATTATTGGTTCGAGCCTTCGTCCGCGATCTTTCGAATCTCAAGATCACAAGTGAGATCAATTATGTCCGTCTGATTAGCCCAGGCCTGTCCGTCCTCTTCGGACGGGATCGAACTCCCGATCGGTATATACTTCCCAATCGCTCGTTTTATCTCCCAACTTATGGCAGCCCTGCCAGTTATTATATGGAGCATCATCGCTTGCTGCCGATCGTGGGTAAATTCTTCCTGAAGACGAGCATCCAGAATTGTCCATCTTCTCGTTTACGGACTTTGGCTGAAAAATTGCTTTTACAGCCGAGCAGCCGTATCCTTTTTTTTCTACACCCCTCTCGCTCTTCACCGTGATATTATACACGGTATCAATAACCGTACGTACATCGATACCAGCATGAATTAATAAAGTGCTCAAGCATACGTGGGATAAGCGAAAGAAGATGAAAAAAAAAAAGTAAAGATAGCAACTAGTAAAGTAAAAGGATCAAAAGGACTGCAGCATCCTATATAAATTCGCTAAGGATAGTTTACTACGTGGCACCGCCCCGTGTCATTATCGCGTCGAACCTAGAAGCTTCTAGAAGGTGCTCAGCCAGTCACCGAGACGCTGGACGTCGCGAACCGGGAAGAGACGACCGATCTTCTTTAAGCGAACGACGTGGCTGATCGATCGGGTTTCTCGATCCTTTGAATTTCAATGACCACCCCCCACCCAAAGTCCCTAGACTCCCGGAGAACCCAGCCAAGACATCCAGGAAGTACGTACACTCCCATGAAGGAGACTTCCTCTATCTAGATCCACAGCCACCTAACCTAACCTCTCGCTAAATGCAATTCCGTTCGCGAATTTAATCTTCTGCCAACCCGACTGAATGCCTACGTGCCTACCTGGATGCCATCCTCGAGGCGGGCTCAGGATAGAAATACCATTTGGCGCACTTTTTACCAACCACTTGTCACCAGGACGATTTGTCTTCCTGCGCGCGGCTACCCGTTTCGTTCGTTTGCCCGGTTGGCTCGGGCAACGAGCGAACCGACTGACTCTATCTCCTCGCTAGTAGGACATATCGGATTACGTGTTTCACATCGGTTCGCCAGACTCACAATTGACAGCTCACTCTCGGACTTTCCATCTTGGATATATATCCAGTATACGCAAGGTAGAGCGGAGACTGGAAGTTCCAATTGGATTTCGAACATGAATCAGGATCAGGAGGAATCTTATATTGCCTGGGTGAGGAGCATTATAAGGTATAGGTATACAGTTTGACATATTTATCTGACTGCTCTTGGTTCCTCCTGAGAATTTTCTCTCGCGGCTGCATCCACCGTCGAATGGAGGAACGAGGAGGGAGCCGGGACCAGGGTATCTCTTCCCGTGCACAAGAGAGGCCTCGATGATCAGGACTGGTATCAACCCTATACCAGCCGTATAACGTAATAGCAATTTAATAAATAAAATAAGATGATCGCTTTGGCTTGAGCGCGCCCCCTCCGAGACTCTGCAATAATTACAAGAGAGAATTATGAGCGGCTACACTTGATTGGATCTATACGCGCCTCCTCGCTCCTCTCACTCGACTTTACCATCGTTCTTCTCTTCGCTCTTGTCCTCCCTCCTTTTCTCCTCTTTCTTCGTTGCTACCAGTCGGTACACTCCTATACCGGGACTACCTACTGCTTGTGGCTTCTCGTTATGCTTCTTGATTTCGTTTATTCTACCAGCTACGCACCGAGGAAGAGTTCAGTGCCTCGTGGGTATCTCAGATACCGTGGGACTTGTATGGAGTAAGTCCCAATTTTTTATTACTTAGAATTATCAAAGGGCCTACGGTCGATACCGATAAGAGGCCTGACGATACTTTTGGGCCTGTTCGCGCGACGCGAAGTCTCGGTGCGATGGCAAGGAGGGACCCAGGCGTTGTACGGTCCCCGCGTTATGGGCCTTATATACGAATATTAATAGCCCATATTTAATTAAAGTTTTTTGCCAACCGGCCCAGTTTTCACTCTCGTTCAATTTACAAATATTATTAATCTGCCCAGGGCTAACTGGGCCTTGTCCGCGGGCTGTCCGTGCCCCGTCCTCGATGGCATCCTTCAGGCCCCACTTGGTAAAGGGCCCGACTGACCCCTCGCTCAAAAATATCTCTCGCCAGTGTCAATCTAACCTCCCGGGCTCCATTAACTCCCAGATTGCATAGATCACGGATTAACCAGCTCTCTATAAGGCCCCGCGCTATACTCACGGTCCCCATCTACGGCAGCTTTAATCAATATTCAAGTCTCGGTTTTGATTATAATTAAACAATAATGATGGAATAATGATTTATTACGAGTAATTACTAGTTGCTGGTTAGATTGAACCTGTATCGCTCCATCCTATAGATCCGCATTACATCCTTATCCTCCTTCTCATCCACCTTGACTTTTCCCAGTTATTCTCGGATCTGCGGACGAAGACGTGGAACTGTGTACACGCGAAGCGACCGAGAAGTACCTCGACCTTGCCGAGGTCGAACTGAACCCACGACTCCGGATGAGTACGTCCCAGGACCCGAAGTCCATCCCACCTTCCTCCTAAGGACGTCAAACTAGTTTGATCCCATCCAAGCTCACCTCAACTCCAAAAGCTACACCTTCCTCCAATAATTAATACGCTACGACGTATTATACAGCATCCAAAGATACATAAAATCCTGGACCTACCGCCTTATCTGAGATATCCCTACTGTCATTCGAACGATAAGATTAAAGAGTCAATAAATAATTATCTCCTTAACAGTGCATATATATATATATATATATTTAGATAAAATAGCAGACAGAAGAGAATCCTCGCATTGACATTAATCGACTGGAATGATATAAAAAATGTGGAGGATGATCAAGAAGGGAGAGAGAGAGAGAGAGAGAGAGACCCAAAGACCGTAGAGGTCTGGGGGAGGGAGGGGAGGTAAATCAAAATTACCCGACGCCAAATTCCTCGGTACCAATCAGCGCGGAGATAATTAAACGGGGGTATATGGTAGTACGATGCGAAGGGATGAGGTAAGGACGTCCGATAGGATCACGAAGGATCTCGGAGAGGGCAGGCGTGGCCCTGCGGAGAATGATGGAAGGACCCGGGAACCGGGTGGGTGAATTGATGATAAAAAGAAGTCAAGCAATAAACGCATCGGGCCCATTTTGCGAAGCCACCGTAACGCGTCGATGCTTACGTAATTTCATCGAAGGACCGATCGATTATTTATCCGCAGCTATACGGAGGGAGTGTGTATATATTCTTGTTATACAAAAAAACAATGAGCCAATCACGCACGAGGATCATCATGGATGCCAGCACAGAGTCTATGCGATACGACTTATATTGGCTCTACGTTCTAAAGGGAAGAATGGACCCACTGAAAAAAGAAGCCTAGGACACGTCTCGGATTTCCCGGGTATTGTGTACAGTCCCGAGAGAGAGGTAACACCGGTATAAGCTAGAGTGCAAGAGAGAGAGAGAAAGAGATCTAGTGAAACCGGGTTGCCGTCCAAACATGGGCTAAAAGCCCAAATATTTGACGGGGGATCCTCGACTCCCGTAAATAACCGCGCGGTCACTTCAAATCCCTTTGTATTTAAGCTCCCTCGATGTTTACCAACCCTGTCGCGTCCAGTACCGCTGGTACCATATCCAGAGTCCACATTCAAAATTGAGAAACGCGCACGTGACTCCCTGGTCCAATATATTTTTTTTTTCAAATTCAAAGTAGAGTTAAAATTTCAAAATTATCAATATGACGCTGAATGAAAAAAAAAAAAACTGATTTTCATTACCAAAAATTAATTCCTCTTAACGCTACAAGAATTCCAACTTGGAGATACCAATAATTCAAATTGTTTCAAAAAATCCATCCAGTATCCAAAAAAACAGTAAAATTAATTTCGACAGAGACAGCAGATAAAAAAAAGAAGGGCCAAGGCCTGCACCTTAAAAACTCTTAAGCCGAATCGAGTAGCCAGGTAACATCCTGGTGCTAATTCGACGTTCCACCCTGCCAGTAGGAACGACCCATCCATTCCTATTCCTATATTCCTATTACGTTAAGGCCCAGAAGCGGTTTGTCCTCTAAAACCTGAATGACCTTCTGTTTACCCCAGGAATTATACCCAGGATATATTTTTATGAGAGATAAAAGAAGGGAAAAAAAATCTAATCAGTCCCCACCCTTCACCCACATCCATACTGAAAAACCCATTTATCCAGCTTCTAGAAGCCCATTGGCTCGAACTTACGTAATTTTCGTACAGACAGCCACTGCCGATCGTAAACCGATTGTCTGGTCTATCGTGTCTAAGAAATACTTATAAGCTTTAATTACTCCGGGCTGGAACGTTTAATCGATTGCTCGGACGTCACGAGTCCCCGAAGATCACATAAAAACGAGAGCACGGTTCTGTTCCGAGTACCTTTACTATTCCGTAGTGTATTTTAACGATGGCTTGTTGGCCACGGCCCTGTCATCCTGACAGCGTGACACTGTCACTCCGACGTTCCGACTGGGTTGGGAAGCATCTCGAAAGAAATTCAGCCCCCTTGTCGGAGTATCCTATAGCGTTAAAGGTGTCACTGGTCTCGTTAGGCAGTCGGCAGCTAGTAATAAAGTACTAATGCGTTCGTTATCTGTTACTTGCTCACTTTGGTGTTTATTCTTTTTATCCTCCAAAAGAATGACAATGGACCAGCCCCGTCAAGAGTGCTTACAGCTTTCGCAGGATCAGCCCTATGGAATGTCAACGTGGCTACTAATTCCTTATCCCGAGTACACGTGAGTATGTCGTTCGGAAGTCTCGTAAAATTAGCCAGGAGCACATGTGCTCCGTGGTATTATTGAAGGCTAGAGTAAATTACGGTGCTAACCTTTTTCTGATAATAGGGCAAGACCCGATGATGATGATGATGATGATGATGATGATACAACTGGTCCAGGCGTCAGGAACGTCAGGGCGTCACGATCAACGGTTAAACGTGGCGCAGTGCCGATAGCTCCGGAATTGAAATATTCCCGCTCCGGCACTTTAGCTTATCTACGGAATTCCTCGTTACGCCGTGGACCTATCGAAATCATCCCCGACCGAGGCCCAAAAGAAAAATTACGTTATAGACTGGTAGCGCCTTTCAGGAATCGTCGTAACAACACCTGGACGAATCGGCACTGTCGTCTTTAACACTTTTTGATACTAGCTTCGAAATTTTTTTTTCAAATTTTTTTTTCACCCCAAATACCACCGATCCTCTCACGCAAAGACTCGAACAGTCGAGTCTATAAAACGTAACTAGTCCATCCGGCAATAACCGAGGGTCATTAAGTGGAATATCGCGGCTCTTTAAAGCATTCTTAATAGGGCCCCGTTCGTGTCAATCAGGACCAACGTTGGTTTCTGGTCTCCCTGCACGCGTGTGTATATATATATCGATACAGATAGCGACACCTTCTCAAAAGAAAGAGTTATAAAAACTCGCATAAAAATTCATTGGACCCGATAGAAATAACAGAGGAGCCATTCTCGGGACCGAGGGTGAAGTTCCGAAAGGTCCCACGGAGCGATCGGTGGCACTGTTCACGTGGGTCGAAGGCGCATGGCCTAGGCTCGGGCCCAGACATGTGGCACAGTGCGTATCCTCCCCTAATCACCGTTCACGCTTGTACGCGCTAATGCCAAGAGACGCGTGATTTGGTCATCTCTGGCATCCAGTATGTGGTTATCCGTGGCTATCGAGCTCTATCATCAAACACAGCTTTGTACTCAGCGAGCGAAGTGTATATTTGGATGACGCTTTGGATTGGGCTGTTAGTCGCGATGGATGTACTGCATAAGGGATTACCAGTTGAAGCGAAGAACCTAGAGAAGCTGGAATATCGTGTAGACCAGGTTTGTTGTTTGAACGATGAACGCACGGCTTGTCAGGCGAATGTTGACGCGTGTTAAGTAGTTGGGGGGAGAGAGTCGACGCCGACAGGAGGGGCGGACCGAGCGAGGAATTCTCTTTCCTGGATCCTTTGTTGTCTAAGGAAGCCGCGAGCAGATGAGTAAAACGGGGCTGTAAAAAAGGGGGCCTGATTGTATATACAGTATACCGTATAGTCACGGGTATACGTGAGATACGTTTATACCCCGTTGAGACTTGGGGGGAGGAAGGATCGGAAGAGATCCTGGATAAAGGTGCATTGAAATCGGTACCCTCGATAGGGCCCCTTCGGTTAGCCTGTTAAATGGGCCGCGGGCCGATCGTAAAAAGAGAAACGTATGGGTCCTGTACTTCCGGTCTGCCGTTTCCGGGCGTGGAGACGTAGGCAGAGGTTTGCGAGAGTGTAAGGCCCCGTAGCTGCTACTCCATGTACGTTTAGGACAGTTGGAAACTAGAAAGGCAGCACGCATCGATAAATCGGCCGATTAGTTTCTAAGATCATAATTAATATCGACAAGTAAATTATGTCGGACGTTGCGAGCAGCAGGGAGACGTGTGCGTAGGTATGCGTACTATCGCACGTCGACACGGTGCCTGATCACAGATAACTTCAGGCCCAAACATATATATGGATGTAGAAGGGCCTAAGAGAAAATTCGCTTGACTAGTTTATAGCTACGGGTAGTATTTAACATACATACATAGGCGCGTGCTTGGAACTTTCGTAAACCAGCAACGCCGGTAGTCCTGCAATTAGAGGAGTGACCGTCTTCTTTATTTTTGTTTTTTCTTTAATTTCTCATAATTGCTTTGTTTTTCAGGATCGAGGCCCACGAACCTAATGGGAGCTTCGTATTCGCACGAGCGCCTCTCTTGACTAGGGAACCAATCGTCAGGGACCAGCTGAAAATCCGTGCGAGCCCGGGGGAGATCGTGAGCGCGTAAGGGGACTGACTCACATAAACCTTCGTATTTATGGGTCTTAGCGGCGCTCGAAAAGGGCACCGGGTCCAGATCGGTTGACATTCCGGCCACAGTGAGCGTAATTCCAGCCCGTAATAACCTCGAGTCGATGTGCTAAACGTTTGTATTAATTAAGAAAGGTATAAGGTCCGCGAAAAGTCGATCTCACCGAATACCAAAGGAGGTCCTCCGGTGGGTCCTGCCACTTGCCAGGACTTCGGCAGTAGCCCCTCCAACCTATAAATATTTCCCCTCCGTCCCCTCTCGTCGCTCTCTTCTCCCCCCCTCCCAATACCACCTTGCCGAGTATAAACAGGCGATCATCGGTTAGCCACGTGTGGTTGATCGTCACATATGACTAGGAGCTACGCGAAGGGGACGTCCGTAAGGATAAATTAGGGCGTAAGTATCAGCTAGTAGCAGTAACCCTAACGTGTACTCACAAAGGATACAAAATAAGGGTCCCATGCGAGTGCGCGGGAGCTCGCTCACCGAGGGCCCGGGGGTCCGATGTGAGATTAGGGGGCCCCTTTCGCCTTCCTCCTCGCATTCGTATAAGGATCCCCATATGGGTCGGCTGCTGGCTCTGGCACGTATAGAGTATAGAGTAGGGGCGCAAGGCCGAAGCCCAGCGGAAGCTGCGCGCCCCCGGCCGACAAAATGATCAAAACGCAAATTTCATACATTATTTTCACTTTAATGCTACCGTATCGCAATTTATGAGAGGGCCGCGATTTATGCGAGCGCGGAGCAGCGCCACTACCGAACGGCGCCCCCTCCCCCCGCTCTGCCCCCCCTCTCGCCCCCAAGATCGTAAAGAACTTTGTATTAAAACGTTCCATGTCCGGAACGTTTATGCCAACAACCGTTGAGTTGTGGAACGCCTCGCTTCGGTCCACCTCGGTTAACCTCGGCTCTTTCCGGCCCCGCCTTCCTCGTCCAAGAAGAGGACGCCCGACGCCGAGGACCTCGTTCGGACTTTTTTTCGCTTCGTTCGACGCGACGATTCCGAGCCTCGTTGGAGTAGGACCCGTGCACCGATCAATGGCTCCTTCGGCGATTTCAATGGGGAAATCGTAAATTGGGAATTCAGATTGGAAAAATCGGCTTCCATCCTCGTCTCAGGGAGATGCCAAAAAGGGTGATTATACATCGGCGGGTAATTAATGGTGACCGGCGGGGTCCCGAGAATAACCGAGAGCACCGTCCAAATAATATGCAAGCTCATAATTAATTTACCATCGTCCAGAATTCGGAGTGGGGATCGGTAATTAAGAAGGAGTCTCCTCCGATATCGCCTCGTCTTACTTCACCATGTCGCTCTATCATTCTCTCTCTCTCTCTTTCTCGCTCTCTATGCCGCCAACTAAAAAACATATTGACTCCGTCGACGTTCATTTATGCGAGGCATTGTCTTCGCATACGCTTTGAACTCCCGGAACCGAGGAATATATCCTCCCCTCTCTCTCTCTCTCTCTCCTGTGCCCCAGCCACCAGCGTGTCCCTTATTCGGCGCCCTCTCGCCCTCTCATTAATTCCTCTCGTTAACGCGCAGCCCCTTACGCGACTCTCGCACTCATCAAGTAACGAAGGTGCCTTCAGTTTCGTCCTTCTGGTTCCCGGTCCTGGGTTAATCTGCGGATGGGTCGGTAAGGCCCGTACGAGCGGACAAGGATGGAGCCATTGGACATTCCCAGAATCGATTGGGCCTCACGTCGCCAATGGCGACAGACGGATATCGGCAATCTACCCCGCTGTGTGCTGGAATCTCCTCTTCTTCTTCATCCATGGACCGATCGAGCGATGCATGTGGAAGTGGAGGAAGATGAAGCGGCGGTGGAAGGAGATGCGGGAGACTGAGAATAAGAATACGTATAAGAATAAGAGGAGGCGAAAGAAGGTGGTAGTGGTGGTCGGGAAGAGGGTCTTACCCAGCTTGGAGTATGGTCGCAATTACAGGAAGAGATTAATGAGCCGATGCTTGCGCGATGCGAGGCTGCCTCACCGGACTCTTGGATACTTGGATACTTGGATACTAGCACAGGATACTAGCTCATTCGAACCCTTCCACCTTCCGTACCAGAGACGTGTGTACTGACCAGAGAAAAGGAATAAAGTTCAGTTGGTTTACCCTGCTCGATCGACCCAACCGAAGCTGTATATTCTAGGCTGAAAAATTCCCTAGGCAGTCTCTTGTATAGGCATTTTAAATTGGGGATCCTAGTCACAAAAGTGGTACCACTTCTAGCAGCCGTACTTGTAATACCATAATAACGCAGCACGTTACCGGCTGAACCCTGAAGTCACTCTGATGGATCAGTGGTAATTAGTCATCCAGAATTCGACACTCGTCCAAAGGTGTGTCTTCATCTTTTGATTTGAAGAAGCTACCGCCTATACTTTACTACAGTCAAGCGTGACCAAGAACAGCAAGTGGATGCTGAACTCATCCTTGGCATCCTCAGCTTGCTCATTGCGTCCAAGAATAATTTACATGGGTAAATGGAAGAAACAGGATGAACAAAAAAAAAACTGTAAATTTTGGGTAAAAAAAATTATTTTCACTAATTAAAGAATTCAAAAATTAACGATTCACTTCGTTATCCATTCTCGCCCACAGCATCCCGAAATTCCTCTCGACGATGCACGTATGAAATCTTGCCAGATCGACGCGTGACACGTGCACGTAACCTCATCTGGATAGGAAAAGATATATACTGAAATTATCGTACGTTAAGTAGTTCCCGTTCTTCATTTTATTTCGTCTTGCTGATTTTCGTTCCTTCTCGTTAGTCACCTGGGTCGTTCCTGGTGCCCTCGGAGCCCTTGCTCCTGGTACTCCGGGGCCCATCGGACCCATCCGTACCCGGACGGGCCCATCGACGGCAGCTTGCCTCCTCTCTTTTAAACGGCCGAAAAAGCTATTAACCGATATCCATCTGGGGTCATTCCTTCGTGCGTTCGGAGCAGTTCGGAGGAACGAATGCCTCGGCTAACGTCGTTGCCACTATCGTATACGGAATGGGTAATGCATTCCGCTAACCCTCAGGCACCAAATGAATTACAATATTTCATTCTCACGCCTGAACACTCCGACAGGGCATATTGGTAGGTCTAATTGCATTTAACTCATTATTGGTTCATCGGCAGGACCATGACAAAGCGACACTTGGACCTCGACCGGATTGCCTCGTACTTGGGCTGAACTGGATTCTGTGATCTTTTTAAAAATTCTCCATGTCAAGGGTTACCACGTGTTAACGCGTGTAGCCAATGGGGATGAAAACTTTTGGGAGGTTAAGGATTTTCATAGGATCAATGCGTATAGGCGTTCAATGGGGCGCGTCAGGTAACAATAAGGCCCATTGTAGTAGAAGGGATTCGCTTGTATTCCTATCTTCGCTACTTCATTCCAGCCTGAAACCATCCATCCATCCATGGGTTTCTCAGGGAGCTGATTACACGTGGCCGTGTCAACGGACACTGTGGGTCTAGGATGCCAACGAAGACAGAGCCCGATAACCCAGGACGTGGGCATTCGACTGTATTGGGCCCCTGGGCCCTACGCTTCACGCTTCCCCCGGCACCCCACGTACACGTCTGCCTGACACACTCGCTGCCCACGCTTTATTCTCTTACGCTCGGAAATCGACAATCGAAATTGGCTCTGGAATATCGCGCGCGATTCTTCGTCAATTAGCTAAGGCCCGGGGCCTTGAGTCAGTGCGCATAAAGGAAGTACGGCTATGGCATAATAAAGCAATTTCGGAGATGATTATTGCCGCGCGGCCGCAGAGTCAATCAGCTGAGCAACCCGTCTTTGCTTTTTTTTTTTTTTTAATATTATATTATTCTAATGCCTCCATAATGCTGTTAACGGAATCCCTTCACCTTGGACACTCTGGGACCGTTGGGAACGTATTGGGCCTTGGGGCCCTGAAATTTTCTTTTTAACTATCACTACGCGATCTTATCGAATGTAGGTCCCGGCTCGATTCGCATCGATTCTCGCCAGTCCTCCCACCGTGACTTTGTGTACAGGTGTAAAGGGGGGGGGCAAGTCTCGAGAAAATTTTAATGGCGAAAATTATCCACGGTCCTCCCGTAGGAGCTGGCCATATTTAATGGTGCGTTTAGTGTTGGTCCTGCCCGCATGAAGGCGCCACGCTACGCCACACTCTTCCTTGGGCATGTCTTCTTGAAAATAACTAAAATACCAAGGCGCGCGGGTTTAATGAACGCCTAATTTTCAAGGGAAAAATGCGGTTTTATGTATTCCTTCGGCAATTTCTGCGAGGGCCCTCGCGAAACGGCTACCCGCACTTTCGGGGCGGTTCGTGTAATGGATTTTCGGGACGGTTCGGAGTAGGCGCAAGGAGCGGTTAAAAAATACTTCCTAACAACCGGGACTCAGGTTCACTTCGTACCTGTGCTCTCCCGCCCCCTCGTCCATTCTCACCCTAAAACTACGCCCCTGCACCCCCTCGGAAGGCCTGCTTCTCATGGGCATCCGTCGCCAAGAGGATCGAAAATTTCGTGCTCCAGGGACGTCGACGTGGTAGGGTGCGGAAGGAGAGATCGGGAGGATTTTCGCACGCAACCTCAGGGTACCCCTCGGAATGGATTTGGGACTCTGCGATTATGAAAGCGGAATGCGTCGATGGAAGCGCACTCCCGAAAAGCGTCCTTTGTCGGTGTCGTCCTTTAAATCCGTTTAAAGGGACCTCCGACCGGCTGGACTGATTAATAGTCCTCGAGTGGAAGGGCTGGGCTCGATGACAGATCGAGAATGGCTCGGGGACAAGCGGCAAAAATGCCGAGTTCACACTCCCCTTGGTGATCGAGCCACCGGACAGGCACGTCCTGGTCCTGGATTCTCCTCCTGGTCCACGTCCCTTGCTTCGCCGACAGAAAGAATGGACGAAAGAAATAAAATAATGGACCAACGAAAACTATAGAGCGGAGGAACGAGGAAAGGGAGACTTTTGATGGGGGAGTCGAGGAAGAAGGAGGAATTGTGGGACCTATGGGAAATTCACCCTTGGCACTCATTTCCGTTGTGCAAAAAATATTCTACTCGCTGAAGAAGGGACCGGAGGTCCAGACGTTGGGCCTGATTTTTAAGTCCCAAAAAATTTTGCTGAGCACATCAGATTGGGTACTCTTCTGCTTGTCGTGGTTGTTACTTCTTCTTCTTCAATTTTTATTTATTCTTAGACTACTCCAATCTTGTCTATTTCTATAATAAGTGACACGAGCAAAAATTCCGAGTTAATAAGGGGACCATTCTCGGAATAGCGAACCGCAGGGACGAAGTAAGAGCGAGACTCTATGGCAGTCGGGGCACCGGCCCTGTAATTTTGGGCCCGGTAATGGGCCTCAGTCTCACAATTAGACCTTCCTACATCCTCCGCCAGCTTTTACCCGTTGGAGGCACTTTCTTTTCCTCGGGACGTTGCGTCGAGTGTGGCGTCCCCCCCCGTTCCCCAGGTAAAAGCCAAAATGAAAATCGGGGCTCCGGCTTTTTCTTCGCGTCTCCCGTGTGGCGCCACCTTTACCTTTTTCATCCACGACTCCGTACCTAATTTTTTTCAACATTTCTAAAATTGCCCGGCTAAAAGCCACCAAAGAAAATACAAAGCCAGGCCCGTACCTGCTGGTCCCCTCTAATACATATACTTAAAAAAAAAACGCATCCTTCTCTATAGACATAATTCGAATTTAATTGAAGTCCGTTACGTATGCGTAACGTATTTCCCCCCGTAACAAGTCAATAATTTTCCCTAGCAAATGAACCCGGCATAATTTAAAAAAAAAAAAAGATAAATAGCACCACGCACACCAATAATTCCCAGAAATAAATCGCTAACCACAATAATTCAAATATTACGTAAAGCCCACTCCAAATAAATACACACCACAGGTGTTACGAATACCACACGTAAGACCCAAAAAAAAAAAAATCACTCCAAACACTCCCACCGATCCAGTGAACCTTCTCCACAGAATATACGCCAAATTCCATGAAATCCAAAATCCATATCCAAATTTCCCATCCAAGCCCAACCCAACCCAGACTGACAAACCAAAGGGATCAATCCCATATGGATCTAACAGGTTATTCTCAACGCCGTCCACAAGTGGGTCCGAAGAAGAAATAAGGCCCAGGATACCACGATGACTCTGCATGACTCTCCTCTCTCTACTCAAGGACCCTCTAAGGATAATTACATAGTAGCTTAGCCCGGTGCAGTGGCGGGCAAAGAATAAGCGGTCGGAGATGCCGCGTAAAGTAATGGCTAATCGTCCTGACTGGCGACACACTGCCGGGACCCTCGTGCATTATTTCCTCCCGCGTTCGTCCACCGATTCCCTCTCTCTCTCGCCCACCTAATTCACTGGGTCACTCTCTCTCTCTCTCTGGCCCATTCCCTAGCGGGAGCATCACGCCTGTTATTAGGATGCAATCATAGAAATTATTGCTCTCCCGCTCGTCCGTCCCGCACGACGTAAGGGTCGCCAAGGGATCTCGACTAATTCGAGCGTCGGGTAAGCACCGCTAACGAGCGTCCGCTCTTCGTTCCTTCTACCATGGGTTCAACGGGCCACACGTTATTCCCGATATCTCAAAGCCTATTTGCTTCCCTCGATCCTTTCGCTCTTTCGTAACGCTTCCACTGTGCGATCCCGACATGTTTACATTGTATTTTGAGTACCGCGTGAAGATGGCCGAGGGAATCGAAGTGATTTTTTGTGACTCCGTGAGGTTAAGGTTCCCCGAGGTCACGCCTGGGCGTGGTAAGGATTCCAAGGATTCCGCCTTTACATCCACGTAGACCGCGTATACGGATCTACCTGCTTCTAGTCCTGAACTCTACGTAATCGTCTCCTGGCTCTCCTTTGCTTCTTCGAACTCTTCGGCTATACGTTTCACTCTCCTTCTCTTTCGCCCCTTGGTACCTTCACTGGCGATCCTTTAAACGGGCGGCTCACCCTCCAGACCCAGATAGGGTTTTGGCTCTTCGGGCCATTTATTTTTCTTTTTTTTTTTTTTTTCCCCTCGACCCTTCAGGGCTATCCAAACTACAGCCTGACGGCCGCGCAAGGTCCGGCCCTCCCTATTGTTTTACCGGCTCCGCTTAAATTGCTGCCCGAAGCGATCCGCGAAGAATCGTACTCCTCGTAGGCGGTGTGGCCCGGTACGGGCCCCCATCAACGGGAAGTAACCGCGATTCCAGGGAAAGCCCACGTGGTCCCGTACATTCTTAAACTTTGATTTATTCTCGCCCGGAAAAAAAAAAAAAAAAAAAAAAATACCTTTGCACCTGATGAATAGATGATATCCGAGTATATTAAAAAAAAAAAAAAATTTCAAATATACTAAACTCCGGCTATACCACAATACCGTGTCAACAGGTGAGAGATCGAGAGAGACCGAGGAATAATCTAAGGGAAAAAAGGCAAGAACATGCATCACGTGGATCGAAAGACCGTGGAGAAAGGAAAAGAAAAAATTGGCGGAGAGTAAAAGTCGCGCGAACCCCGAAAAGAAGGGGACGCGAAGCATCGAGAGGACCCGGTAGGACCCTGAAGGGCTAAAGAGGATTCGATGAGCGGAGAGGGTATAAGAGAATAAGAGAGAGAGAGAGAGAGAGAGAGGCAAGCTGCCTCCGAGCACCGAACAAAAACTCTAATCGAAGTTTCCGAAGCCGAAGGGAGCCTCAGCCTCTTGTTGGACGTTTTATCACTCCGTCCCGGTACCGCGCCGCGGTTATTTATATTTTGGCTCTCGGTTATTAAGGAATGGGCGTCCACCGGCCGAGAGCGATATTTATATATTATTTTCCACGACCTTCGGCACTCTACACTCGCACCCCCATAGAGAGAGAGAGAGAGAGATAGATGAAGAAGAAGAAAAGAGTGAAGAGAGGCCCAAGCCCAGGCAAACCTCCAAAAGTGGTAGGTGGAGTCGAAGCAGCCACACCGTATAGGCAGAGGTCCATTATAATTTCGCTATCCGATGCTGCGAATTACGATCCTCCTGTATATACAGAATCGCGCATGCGCACGAGTACTCGGGGGCGAGTAGCACTTTATGCGCTTTACGCTCTCGGCTCTTATTCTTTATGAAGCTTACTACCCTCCTAATTACCTTTTGTAAACGACCAGGGGTATGCCTCCTACTTCCATCTCCGGCCTGAACCTTCAATGGCTACCAGTTGGGCTCCTCTTGCCTCCGCGAGCTGCAAGTTGTTGCTTCTTTAAATATTAATTATGTATGCCAAGATGGGCCTGACGCACACGCGCGTCCACGTGTGTGCACTTTCCCTCGTGCGGATAAGCCGAGTTCGCACGAATCCCTTAGAGCCCCTCCTCGACCCCCGTCTGGATCATGGAGCATGGTTGCACTTGTACACCAAGCCACGGGGGGTATCCATCTTCCTTGTATCAAAATCCCAACCGTGAATTCACATCCCGGTGGGCAGTCGCTTTTCATTTTGTGCATAATTCCAAATGGACTTTTAATACCTTTTGTTATACGTATAAGCATTCCCATATAATACCGATACTCGCTACCGAGCGCCAGTCCCTGTATACCATATACCATCCTGCACCCGGTGCCTTGCTGGCTTGACTCTGCGTCTACTAATCAGCAACGGGATACCAGGGCAATATCCGAGGTAGCCAATGGCTAATGCAATTTGTCCACGTGGCACGTAGCTGCTGGTGCCTTTTCCGTGGGCTGGTATTTACTCTTTGGCAAGACCAGCAACGTGCACAGTGACAGAAATTGTATGGTAATTAGGTATGGATGGTTAGCCAGGAGTATTGCGTAGTTACTGATAGCTGCTACGTGTATATATAGATACGCCAGGTAAAACGAAACAATCTCCGGTCCCTACGACCTGCTCATAGCTCGCGTGACGGTGCGCGAGGAGGAAGTGTCGGCTGAGAAACTGGATATTGATTGGCTACAAGGAGCAGAAGCTGTTACCTAGCAGCAGGCCAGCAAGGTGTACCAGGGCTCTACAGGGATACTATCGTTTCGTGCATCGCTCTCTCAAACCCTATCTATTTCAGCTGGGAGCAATCGCTCTAGGTAGGTACCGTAAGCTGGGGAGTTGGGAAGGATTACGGTAAGCGTCGCGACGCCCGACGTACTCGCGACGACTTCCGGGGGAAGAGATAAAAATAAATTGAGCAGATCTCAGCCGTCTAATTCAATTACTAAATTTTACGTTAATTACGGAAAATTTTTATCGCGGATGAACCTCACGGGTCATGACCTTTCAGACCGATTAATAGCCGATAATCGTCACGTGGCCGTATACTAAACGCGAAAGCGCGTCTTGGGGATGCCGAGGGTCGGGACTCGGGTCGAACGAGATAAAATTCTGAAAAGTTGCGTGTCCCCGTTAATTTTGAAAAAAATTTTCAAAACGACCGGTTCGGGTGAAACGTCGGTATTATTGGGCTCGGCCACGCACGTTAGGTCCTATAAATCTTGATTAGCGGGTAAACGCGGATTTCGGTGAGTAACAAAGAAGAAAAGTTGTCGGACGAGGACGAAGGCGGAGAGGGGGGCGTCGGGTGTGCATAGGGGGATGGTAATAATGTCGGCTATGGTAAATTGGTATAGAGGAAGGCATAAGAAAGGAGCTTTGTGAAAGGTTACGAAAGCCGAACCCAAGGAGCGTGCTTATTTACTGGCGCAGCTTTCGATGCTAATATCCCACCCGGACGGTCGGAGCAATCGCGTTCGGAAAGCGGCTATAATAATGGGCCCGGTCCCCCTGTTCGGGGCCCAATTACAACAGTTTTCGCACTGCGAGATTTATACGCGGAAACCCCGGGGTACGCGCCGCTGCCTTAATTAGTGTCACCGACTGGGCCCTGCGAACCCACCGGGACCGGAGGATGGTATTTCGTACCACGCGAAGGGTCCATGCCCTTTCCTGTCTCTGCCTACGAAAGCCCCTTTGAAGCCACACCAGGAGGCTTCCCCCCCTCTAAGGGCTGCAGGACCCCCCTCCCTCCCCCCTGAAGCCGGGAGCATCTAATCCGCACGTTGCTCCACATCCCTACGCATACCTATATATATACCAATACATGAGCAACTAGTATGCAGAACCTGCCGATATCTACTCCTGTACCGTAAGAAGGCTGAAGAATGAGGACGGACTAGGAGAGAAGGATGGGAGAGGAAGGAAGAAGACCAAGAAGAGGAGGACCAAGTAAAAGGGTGGACGGGACGTTCGGCGAGGCCTAAGGAGGGGCGCATTGTGTGTTTCCGAGAACGCTGAGCTTATCGGCGGATCTGTCGCGGTAATGAGGTATCAGCCAGGAGCAAATAAAGGAATAAATATAGGGAGCGGAGGGGGCGGCGAAGAGTAGGCGGAGAGGAAGAAGAGAAGGAGGTGAAGGAGCAGCAACCAGCAGGCCTCTCCGCCGCGAAACACGGAGCCGAGGCAGGCTGGGGTCTTGCCGATACAATGCTTCGATTAAACATTCGCTGCCTAAATAATCAGGCTCCCTTATGTCCTGGCGCGAAGACGACTGCTGCCTCCTCGCTCGGCGAACGGAGCCCAGCTCTGGACTCTGGCTATTCCGGTTCCCCGTCTCTGGGAACGGAACCCGTTCCCGCTGGCGTTCCGCGTTTCGCGCTGGTCTTACCTACGAGCGAGACAAAGCGATCAAGAGGGAGGCTGCGAGATGGATGGCGGGTGGGTAGGAACGAAAGAGATAGAGAAATGTCTCCTTTTACCTCCTTTGGCAGTTATACCGCTCCTGACTCGGCCGGGGCAGCGTCAGCATCTCTTTGCCCGATCCGTCCTCCCTCGCTGCTCTGCCGTACCACAGGCGAACCCAGACGTCTCTTGCTCCGCTATAGGTATTATGCAAAGCGGTAACCGTAGGTGGCCTAGCGAGCCGGACGCGCGCTGTAATTAATACCGATGCTCTATACGGCCACGTTTCGACCGCCAGCGCGAATACCGAATTAATGCGACGCCCCTGACCTCCTCGCGGTAATTATCCGCGATCTTACTCTCCTGCCTATTTCTCTTATGCGGAGCTGTGAAGCTCGAATATGAGTTCATTAATTTTACGAGTAAAAATTAGCATGGGTATACGTAGAATGGGTATCGGTGAAATTTCGATACTGACGGATGCCAATAAAATCTTCATTTTTTTGCTACTCCCTATAGTCACTGCGAGTGCGAGAGAGAGGGTCTTATGGGCGCTTACGTTAGCGGAAGAAAGACAGACGTTACCCGACTTTCCACACGGGGATTACCCTTATAAAATTGGCTAGACGTAGATACGACTTCGAATGCCCGTAACTTTTGAATGGCTCGAGATATCGAGATGATTCGGTACTGCTTCCATTTGCATTTTCTCAAGAACCCATTCAAACCCAAAGGTGTGCATATATACATAAGCCACCTCGTACTACTCGTGAATGAACTGCTTTTCATTCGTGTCACAAAGATTCAGGGATTCAAGGATTCAGGACTCCGTACCCAAGAGCAGGATTAAGTTATCTTCGAGGGAAGATCGAGCACCACGCCTACCGAATATCCCCAAGGACCCCCGTAGCGATCCTGCCCCTCCGTGGTATCTGGATTCGGGACGCTTCCCTTCTGAACTTTCGATCGGAGTAAAGGAGCAGAATGGGCCTCACCTACGCGTACCTCTATCGAATCCTTTCTTCTCGTAATACGCTTAGGGATTTCGTTAATTCGATCTAGATCGATATTACGTCATCGCAGGGATACATAGATCTTCTCCATTCTCGTACAAAACGGTTAGTATATACATATATACCTGTTGCTTATTTTCCTAATATTGTATCCCAACGACTCACAGGTACTGGGACTTATGAAGACCCAATAAGGCCCAACCAGTAATACCTAACCTCAATCTCATCGGTCCACGCACGTGCCCGGTCCCTCTTCGCTTCCTTATACACGTATTCTATATATCGTCTGAAACGACGCCATGCGTCGCGACGCCATCCTTCCAGGTCCCCATTGTACCTTCAGCAGTTACTTTTCGGCTAGTAACATTCTTCATATTTCAGCTTTGCATACGTTTTGTATGACCAGGCTGGCCCAGCGATGCTCGGTGTGACGGTCATGTTAACAGCTTATTACTGGCTGCTATATCCTCGTATGACACACATGCTCCGACTAAAGGCTGCTTCGTACGTTATACGTTGTACGTTGTACGAGGAGCATCGTGCCCGGTCCCTAGGAACGAGTATTCCGCCTCGATCTATTCGTTATGCTCGTCGCGACGTCCCGCGTCTCTACCTGGAATACCAAATGGTTTTCCCCTTGAGGGATGTGCTGTAGGCGAGTGATGCGTTACGGAACCGGCGACGTTCCTTTATTCTATGGCTGAATATCGCATGTGTCAGATATGCGAGCGGACTCGGAATAATTCAGTCGCGCATAATAAGTTAAGTTTTAATGGCGGATCAGATATGCGTAATAAGTGGCACGTGGGGACTATGAAATATTTTTTTTTTTCAACGGATACCATGGCGGTTTTCACTCGATGTACTAAAGGAATGTACTTTGGCGCGGTAGGGGGGGCAGAATTGGCAGGTAGGTCCCAAAAGGGAATCGAGGGGGGGACGTGAGGAACAAGGTGCTCTTATTCCGGCATGGCGGTAAGTCAGGCTTGATTTTTTTGAAAGTGATAGCTGGCCGAGCTACGTGCATTAGAATGCCAAGCGGAGTGCGCGGGCGTCCCGTATCCCGTTTCAAGATGGAGATAGCAGCGTCCCGGTGCCGTCCGACGCTCGAGAACCCTAGACCTTACAGAGGGAATGGAGGGCTCAAGCCTGACGCGCATTTATCACCCTCTATTGTTGCACGGGCAAACATCCGGCCCGGGTTTTTGGAACTTGACGATTAGGATTCACCGAGTCGATCCGACCGATCGAAGTGATACAGTTTTTTGGATTTTTCAAAATTTCATATTTTTGTATATATATATATATTTTTTTTAATTTTTACCATTGAGACCATTGTGTTCCGGTGGTGCGGATTGGATCGTCGTTCGGGATGCTGGAGAAACTCGGGCGAATTGGCAGGTTCGGGATTTCGAAATGGCCTGGGATTTTTTCGATGGAACGCGAAGAATCGCCTTATAAGTCTGCGGGCGCTGAGGAAAAAAGGGACGAAAAAGGATGCGACGACAGTCGGCGCGTCCAACGCTCTCTTGCTCGTCCTTGTTCTTCTCCCATTGGCTGGAGCCGAAAGGGCTGCCGAGGGTCCAGAATCGAGAGAGAGAGAGAGCGAGCGAGCGTAAAAGAGAGCAAGGGAGAGAAGTAGGTAGCAGCGAAGGAGCTATGGGAAGACGTGGATATAGACTCGAGAGGCTGGAAGGGCCTGAAGGAACGGAGGAGGATGTTCGCGTTGGTACAGTGGCTGCGGAGGGAGCCCTACCAAGATCCGAGATATCAGTTATCAATTAACGAGAGCACACGGAAGCCAGAATGCATTGCTCTTCGTCTCGAGTCTTCTTGCCCGCTCGGTAATTTAGGGACCGACGTCTGTCCGCGAGGGCCCGGAGAAAGGGTCCAGCGAGAGAAACGGGCCAGACAGCTCAAAGAGCCTGGAACGCAGCGACCGAGATCGGGACCAAATGCAAAGTGAGGCCCCGATCGCGGACCACGTATTTACTGTCCCTCTTACATTAGCATGGGCCCGGGTGCCGGGTGCTCGCGTATACCAGGCCCCGGCGACTGCCCTCAGCTCCCATCCAGCATCCCCCCTGCTCTACCCTTCAGGACCCAACAAACTCTTCCGATCTTCCATCCTTACCCTCTCTTTCTTACTCCTCTATTACATTCCTCGTCCATTCCCTCTACCTTTTTCTTCACCTTTTTCTACGGTACCGACCGCACTGCACCCTGGCTCTCAGGACCTTAGTCATCCTTCACGCATTTCCTATTCCATTAGCTCGAACAGGTCTGGGCTTACCTAAAACACACGAAAAAAAAAAAAAATAAATAAATAAAAAAAAAAAAAATACAAAAGATTACCTTTTCGAAATGTACATAGATACCTCGGGCGTATTAACTCTATAATAATATCTCCTTCGCCGGGTAACCACGCGGTGCAGCCAAACCGACATAGTACCAACACAATAGCTCAGCCATGTCAGGAACGAAATGATACCAACTCTCGATACAATGTACTCGGTAAACGTCGCCGCCGGCGGACAGGATTCTGCGAATATCTCTCCGCCGCGAAGCGAGAGAGGTGAGCCCATAGCGAGTCCAGGAGAGAGAGAGAGACAGAGCCAGGGCCCCGAGAACAACAGAGCTGGAAAAGAGATACAGAAAAGAGTTTGGTCGGCTCTCCGATTCTCTCGATTCTCGACTCTTCGTTTCCCTGAGAGCTGGGAGTTCAGGCCCGGCCAAAGAGAGGTATAAAGGTATACGGAGAAGGCCCCACCGACTCCTGGGGCCGTCGCGACGCCGCCGATCGGACTCGGGCGGTTTCGACCGATCTGAGTGAGACCCGAGTCTCTCACCGACACACTCTCGTCCGGCCGAGGGGAGAGAGGTTAGGCTGGGCTGAGAGGACGAAGAAGAAGAAGAAGCGGAGGAGGAAGATGGAGACGGAAACACGGCAGAGACATCCTCGTGCGTACACGCGCCTACCTCATCGGTGTCCGTTGATGCGCAGCTCTGTGATGGTGATATTTACGGTCCGATAGAATCAGCCCCGTACGTCGGCCGCAGGGAGAAGCCGGTCCAGCCTCGCGGGCTGGACCGTGTGTGCACTGCGCTTTTTTTGCGGCTTCAATTTGAATTGAAAAAGGCTGTGGACACGAGGACAATAGGTTGCGCCGCCGCCGTCGCCCCCCCTCCACCCCCCCTGGTACTCTCCTCTTTTAAAGCCTCACCAGCAACCTCATCCTCAATTTCAGCAGGACTTACCCCGCCGATAGGACCCTGATCCCAGTATCCGTAATTATTTGAGTCTATCGGATCCTTTTTCGAGCCTGGGTAAATCCCTCCGCGCATAGAGAATCGCGGGCTATTTCCTTTTAAGTAAAAATATTTAAAATCCAAACAACGACGGACTTCGGGAGCCTTCGGGACTCTTCGGTCCACTTCGGCATATAGAATCGGATATTACGTATGCACGGACGAATCTTCACGGAGCCACCCTGCATCCATTCTTCAGTCCTTTATATCCTTCTCTCTTTCTTTATTTCTCTCTTTATCCTCGACGCTTCGCTTCACAGCATCCCTCCCGAATTCCTTCGAGAAGATTCGTGTATCTCGAAGGTTCGTACCTTCGCAGCTCTGTACCTCGGTACACCGTGATACCGTACAACCTACTCGGACCACCTTCCAATCGCTTCTACTTGGAGATACAAGGCAGTACGGTTGATCCAATAATTTTAATATCTCTCCTAACGTCCCTCTCCCAGCCAACTCCAGCGTCCAACTGTACAAAGATCGATTGACAAGATCGGCAATAATAAATTGCTCGCACGGAGCTAAATAGGATTGGTCGAAGTCAGTTGCTCCCCTGCGATAACCCGTAGGTATAATCGATGCAACCGGTGGAGCCGATTTAAGTACCAAGCCATCGGAAATCCTCGGCTCCGCTCGGCTCCCTGGCCGATTTTATTGCTAATAGGAATTTAATGGAAGTACGATGCAATTTTCTCCATTTAACGATCGATCCTTCGCTGCTCCCTCGTGCGTCGCGCCGAGCTCAAAGCGCAACGCGCAACGGTCTCAAAAGATTTTTCATTCCCCGATCCCAGCCTCGGTCCAGCCACCGACCGATCCCGTACCGCAATTTTATGAATCGGCAATGTGCAGACAGATCGGTCCCATGCATCCCCCCTCGCATCAATTATTTCGTATTAATTCCTAACTAGAATCACGAGCGGAGCCACCACTTCCGGTACGAAGTCCGGTAAGGAGGCCGAGACAGCGGAGCCCGAAGGCTGCGAAGCCTGAGGAGCCCATTCGTACACGATCTGCCTCCTAGTCGTAAAAGGTCCCAAGATCGGGCTCGTGTCTCTCCACGAGTCTACGTTATGTCCCCTGTATCTTGCAGCGTGCATACGAATCGCTTCATTTCTTTCCCGGAACGGCTGCATTATAATTTCCCGGGTCGACTTGTAAAGAGGCCCCGACCCACTCGTCATATCTCAATCCGGGCCTGACCGCGGGGACCGTTTCCCCGTAATCCTGTTTAACGTGAGAATTACATATGTAGAGAGATACGGGATTGATGATTAAACGATTCCGAATTGATCTCCGTGAGGTCGTCCAGGGTTGCCTTCTACCAGTGACGAAGACCGGGACGGATGATGTACGAAGTAATAAGTATGGATGAAAGTTTTAGTGAAAATTACTCGTGCTCCGGTGCTACCAACTGTACCGAGTGAAATTGGCGATGGTGCATGCGAGCGAGGATCGCGTGCATCGGGCTCTGAAAACAGAAGCGACTCTGCGAGGCTGATGGGGAGCAGCGGAAAGAGGGTCGGGGAAGGCGAAGAGGATGATGATCGGTAGGAAGAAGAAGAAGAAGAAGAAGGAAGAGCGTGCCCGAGGCTCCACCTAATCAACATCTGTCTAGCTTCTCGACCTCCTCAACCTCCTTCAGCTCCCTAACCACTAACATCTTCCGTTCTACATCCTCGCCGGTCTACAGGGCGAAGAGTGAAGAGTACTCTTTAAGGTTGGTAGAGCCGCGTGTCGCCCTGCCGTGTAGACGATTAAAGAGTCAGTGGTTAACTCGCAAAATTGTCGAGAGCTTGAAGACCAGGTCCAAGGGAGGATGGGGGGAAGCGTCGAGGAGGATGAAGAGCGCAGAGAGAGAGATTGCCGGGAGGTCCTTGGATCTCTAGTGAAGAAGCCGCTACCGAGGATTCCGATCTTCTTACATAGGGAATCTCCATCAGTCCCTCTTCTCCGAGTGGCTAATCCAAGTTTCGCCGGAAGAGTTCAGTCCGGCAGCGTTCGCTAGGTCCTCGTTCTCTACCAGGAAAAATTGCAGGACCCGGTCCAGGCAACACGTAGCGCAGTCAGGATGCGTGCTCGAGGACAAGGAGGCATCAACGGCTGCAACCTGATACCTGATAAATTCGATATCAACGGCCGACCGCCCGCGCATGGGCCCAAACGCTGGACCCGCGCGCCCGGTACAGCATTTAGGTCGCAGCCTCTTCGCTCCATCTTTCGGAGACACGTACACCCTCTCTTTCTTTCTTTCTTCCTTCTTCTCTTCGCTTCGTTCTCTTCTTACATACCTGCACGACGTTCTTGTCTCTTCATGAGAGAATCGCGAGGCTCTTCTGTTACGCTTCACGATCTCTTCTTCTTCAGCCTCTTCCTCCCACTTCTCCTTCTTCTACACAGTGTACACATGCGCGTACGCGCCTCTTCGTTCTTGCGTCTTTATCTCACGTTGCAAAGGGCCCAGCCACCATCCAGCAACGAGCACGACGTGGAGGACCAGGGTGAGCAGGGGGCACGGGGACACGTAGCCCTCATCCTTTTTTTTTTTTTTTCGACGACCTTTTACTTTCCCTCTTTACTGCGCTGCGCTCCGGTCTGAAATTTCAGCGGGCCCCGTGCTAAAGGAAAAAAGAAAAAAAAGGAGACGACTAGAAGAGAAGTCGCCGAGTCTCGCCTTCGGTGCCTTCGCAGTCGCCAGTCACCCTCAGCCACTCACGCCTAGACCCTCGGAACCCCCAAAGATTACCTCTTTTACCTTTTTTTCATTCCATCTCCTCGTCGCCTGACTCTCGTGCGAAATCATCCAAGCGGCATCCGTCTTTCGTCCGGACGGCTGATAACGGGTAGTACTTGCATTCAGCATGCACGTTACATATAAATATATATATACACACTATACTATATCGATATATAATATACGCGCAGGGAGCAAAAGTACCGTGCAATGTGGCATCCTATCAGTAAACAATGTTTCATTCCTTCTCGCATTTAGCGAAGCCGTCGGCATCGGCGAGTATCAAGATCGAGCGTCCCGGTAAATAATCAGATAAGACGGACACCGAAAATCCGCAGCGGAAGTCCTACGTGGTGAAGGCAAAAAGCATACATATATATTCATCGGAGGGTACAGCAAGGCACCAGGAGGTACCCTCTCGCAAGATCGCGCGACATTTGCCATGCCCTTTTTTTTCACTCCACCAGGTAAACTCGCGGAGTGTCGAGATGCTCGAGGGATGCCGGGAAGCCATCGGCGTGGATCAGGAGTAGGAAAGAGCAACAGGTACGCCGGCTAATCATCCGTATAATCGTGGCGATCGGCAATCCGAATATTTAGCATTCGCCTTCGTCCGCAAAGCGAACGCGCTATTCGCCGAATGCAATTCGTATTTTTATCGAGACTCGGCGATCTCGCAGTTCGCTAAGTAAATAAGAGGGTGCGCGCGAGAGTTAACCTAAACGGCTAACCCGGTGCGGACGGGGCCTGAGTCTTTGCAGCGTGAAGAGCGAGAGAGAGGGGACGAGTCCAGTGCCGAGAAGAGCGAGCGAGACGCAGCGTCATAAACGCGTGGGCGAATCGACGAATTTCATAGTAATTCCAGAACCGTTTACGGGGACCAATTTAAATTCCATTGACTCTGTACTCCAGCAACCCCGTGACTATCCTGTGAGAACCCGCCGTAAGGACCCCGCCTGTCCCCTCTCTGCCCTTTGCCCCCAAGACCCGCACAGCGCAACCAGCCAGCAGTCGGCCAGCCGTTAGACTCTAAGCGTCATCGATCTCAGCTTCAAGAGCCGAGTAGCCTGACGAGTGACAATATTAAATAAATAGCTGGGATCTTCAGGACAAGGGAGGCGAATCCCATAGAGGAGTCTTCGAGGCGGCTGGACCACCAGGATACGGGGACGGCTGTTCGATGCGGAACGCGACGCCTTCGTCCCTTGAGAAATGACAACACGATTCTCGACACCTTCTTCTTCTTTTTCTTCCTCCGACTTCGCCCCCCATCTTCCTCCTCTCTCTTCTTATTCCATCCACCTCCGTCCTCACCCTCTGCGGGTCTTCGCGCAATCTTCTCTACGTACTTGACTTATTACCTCGGCCATAGAAAGGCCTGTTTTCACCGAGATAGATCATTCAGCCCCACTTATGGGAAATTGTTTAGCTGCGTTTACGCGTCGATTGCTCGCTGAATTCCTCCGTCCTGTGTATTGCGTATACCTCTGGTCCATCAGCGCAGACTCCTTAGAAGAAACTGCGCTTCCATGAGCTAGGTACGTCTTCGCCGGAGCAGCCACTCCCACCCAGCACCCGATCCCACCCGAAGGAACCTTTTTGAATTCGAACCCAAAAATTCACTAGGTAAAAGAGAATAGGGAATGGAAGGCATTCGTAGAGGAGAAGAGAAATACGGTTACCTCAGGAGCAGCAGCATCCGAATCTTATAATCCTAAAAGGCAAACAGGAGTCATGCAGAGGAGAGCACAATCATTTTTTTTAAACCGATTAACTCTTAAAATCCTTCCTACGTCCCCTGGATCCCTCGGGCAAGTCCCACGTGTTCGTCGGATGGGCTCAGATCGGTCTTTTTTTTTTTTTTTTTAATTTTCCCAAATTTAACCTACAACCTAACATATTCACGAAACACACGACTCTCTCTCCGACAATGAAAGGCCAAATTCGTAAATTCTCACACTGGACATCTGAAAACTTCGAAATATCCGAAACATTAAAAAAAAATAAAAATTCAAGAAAAACGGAGAGAAAGCATCCAATCCGTACAAGAGAAAGAGACAGAGATACTTGAAACGTTCCAAGATTTCAAGGTGGGCAGAGCCTCCTGCGAAGTAATATGCTCTCACCGCATGAGGTCCTTTACCACCGACCCTCCTCTCAGCTCCCTTGATCCGTAGGGCCCCTTTCAGACCGCAACAACATCGCTCCACTCGCTACACGGACTCTGGACCACAACAGCATCCTCGTCTAGCTAAACTTGATCAATGTTTTAATTGCCGTTAATGATTCGGAGATATCTCATATGCCAGATATCCTCTTACCGGACGCTCGGATGACCGCCCCCCCTTCATTATTAAAGACCCCCCCCCCCCCACCCCTTACCCCCCTTCGACAGAACCCACCTATTACATCTTAGACCATCCCAACTTCCTGCATCCATTTCTCATTCACCAGTATTTTTTTTTTATAGGTAAATAAACCCAATGACCCACCATGCATGCCGGTAACGCGTGGATTCCAATGATCGATAAATCGAAAATACAAATAAAAATGCTATCAACCACCAAAACTTATCAGCCCAGTCTTATCAATGAATGAATCGAGGAAGTGCTGTACGCCGTATGCCGGGCCCTTGCGCTTCATTCCAGTAGAATCCGAATGGGTCCGCTACGCGTGGGCCCTGACACTCTTCTATAATAACGTTTACAAGGAATCCCAAGGTAAAATAACGCCGCGGGTGGTTACGATGTGTATAAAATAGTAACTGTCAGCGTGTAGGCCAAAGTTGATGGCACATTGTCATATTAAGCCGAGTGTAATTTGTCTGGTCTTCTTTCAACCACCCACACTATATACTATACAAGATAGTCAGTGCTGCATGTACCTATCTGCCTACCTGACTGGCTGCCTGGTTACCTGCCTTGGTACCTACCAACCAACCAGGCAGTCATGCCTTCCTTTTCGTTCAACGACCTACGCCTTCGATTCTGGCAACCCTGGGTCTTTGGTATTATAAAGGTACCTGGTATCCATACTCATCCTTGAGGGATGCCGCGTTGGGTATGTATAGAGAGAGAGAACGAAGGAACCTGGTCCGGTATCAGCCTGGCACGCAAGGAAGCAGCATCCCTGACGATTAATCCCATTTGGATAGAAAAGGGAAGAAATAGATGAAATAAGTCCCCGACCTTCTTGGCAAGGCCTCGATGACTGCCTTGTTAAAGTGTAATAATAATTTGGATGGCGACGGGCGGGCCAGTTTGATGTCCTGACACCTGCTGGGACTCCCGCGCGACAATATCCTACCGGGACCTCGAAGCACGTGCGCCAGGGAATACAGCCAGGAGGTGATAACGAACTTCGGCGTGATCGGTATAATCGACTGGGATAGCCATTAATTCTTATTGTTTATAACAGTCCTTAATTAATGTGATACCTTAGCGGCAATCGCGACTCATTGATTTCTTCGACAATTAATCACCACCCCGTAGATCGTAACTTACGTTTTACTACATTTGAATTTCTACCTTCTCAATGGACAGAGTAATCCCGAGTAACAAGTAGTAGCGAGGCGACAAACGCCCTGAGCTATTCGTGGCGACACGCGGCAATGTATGTATACGCGGGATACTTCACAATTTTACATTCTAATTACCTGAAGTTACGAGCGAAACAACTAGCCGGCGGATCCGCGTGACGATGATTTTCCTGAACCGTAAACAGTTAAGAGTAAACCGTAAACTCTGCATGCGCGATAGCTTATACGCCTATCGCCGTACGTGGTTAGTGTATATCTATATATGCTGTGGTTATACAAGGATGTGTATATATATATATATACAGACTAGGCGTATACCTAACTCTGCACCTATGTAACGAGCGTAACGGCCTCGTACGGTATGCTAAGGTACGCACGTCATAAGGATGACAGGTGAAGTGGTCCAGGGTGGATCTTCCTGAATCGCAAGATTTCCATTATCGGTCATTCTGGGTCATCCATTTGACGAAGATGCTGCGTTGATAGGAGGATGAGGTATCTTGCGTGTCATGTAAAATTTGAAAATTGAACTTATTGCCATTACGGTATTGTTATCGGTGGTACGGATGAGGTGTCCATGATTGAGAATTGTGTTGAGTCCCTCTGGATGCTGGGATATATTAGTCGGTCCAGGGACAGGTCCTGCCGAGATGAGCCCATGAGGAGGTTGAATCTATTATCGAAGCGAGTAACGAAGACTCCGAAGATGACTCTGCAGTCCTGGCGACACGGGAGAGGCGTTTCGGTTTCAACGGGGGGCACCTCTCGTTGCTATCATCTACCTTAGATACCCTTAGAGTTCATCCTTCTATGGCCGTTCGATGGAACTGCCTGATTTACCTGATTTATTTTAATTCTTCTTTTCCATTGCGAATAGTTGGAATATTTAAGATCCTTCGTGGGATGGAGGTTTGATGTATGCTTGAGGTATTAAAGATGATCGGTGTTGGCTACCTTATGCTGATAGATGTGAGCTATGAGCTATGAGTTATCAGCCATGACATTACGATCTGAATGATGTACACCGAAAACTAGATTCTTCTCAATGCCAAGAACTCGCGTCGTTTCAGAGTCACTGACGACGGACCATGGCAATGGACAAAAGATCATCAGGCAGCAGTAAGTCGACCCGTTGGCAAATCCCATGTCCGAGCACTGCCAGCCGTAGATGTATTGACTATCTCTTGTTGTGTATCTGGCATATTGTTAAGTTAATTGAAAGGGATGATAAAATCGCAATGTTTTTGACATTAAGAGAGCCACGGCGATGCTCGACACGGGATACCGGGCTCTTGCTGGAGGTGAGGAAAGAAAGAGACGAGGAGGAGGAGGATGGTCCAGGTTTGAAGAAGGTGGCGAGAAAGGGAGAAAGGTGAAAAGAAAGAGCATCCTTGGTCCAGCCTTCTTCTTAGGCAGATTCGCAAGGTTACCAAGGTTACGGAGGTGGGGCTGCCCTCGTGGACGCACCTCTGAGATTCTTAATTGCAGATAAATAATATGAGCTTGCTGGGGACTTTTCAAATTGAAATTAGTTCGCGAATCTCTCGATCGTTATTCCCCATGATATAAGGGAGGTTTAATCCTGATTACTTTATAGCTTGGTTTACCCAGCAACATCGGTACCTGCAATAATCAATAATTCAATCAATACGTACTATCGAGTGCATTTAATGTAATTTTCTTTCTACAAACACAGACCTGAACTTTCTCCAAGCCTGAAATCATCGTCGAGCTGTCCTTAAACCTGTTGCAGGCTGAAGGTTCCTTGTCGAACTCCGCCCGATCTCATAGGTCCAACTGATGGTAACACGTCCGAGGTATGCATCTCTGCTTGGGTGCGTGAACGCAATGGGTGACGCAACGAAGAACGTGGAAGGAGCTTCACCTTAGAAGAGAATTGAAGAGAGCCAAGAGGAAGCTACGAGACGAAAAGAAGAGGAGCAGTCCCGTTATATGGTCAGAGGGACAGGAGAGGACTATGGGAGATTCTGCATCGCGAAGGATGATACATGCGAGGGTAGAATTTCGTATGAAATCTGGAAAGTTGAGACGGAGCGAAGTGGACTAGAGGATGAGAATGGGATGGAAGGAGAGGAGAGAAGAGCACTCACGTCGCGACGAGGCTTATTTATGTATCTACGACGTCTAGGATTTACCGTCCGGGAGCCTCGAGAAGGTTTACCTCGGACACAGATAATTATCTGAGAACCTATACCGTGTTTTATGTAGGAATGCATTTCTTGTATGTAGGCATCTATATGTATACAGGTATACACTGCGTAACCTTTTGCAATTCTCTCCTATTATTCCCCACCATTGTGTATCCATGACTATTTACTGCGTTTGCATCTGCTTCTTACCTTAAAATCCTAAAGCACTGTATAACTTTTCTTGAATGTGTACTAAATAAATTCCCTAGACACCCTAAACGTCCGCAGGTTGGGTATATTATAGGGAATTACTTATCGGCTTCCTACGGTTACCACATGGTCAGGTTAGGTGCTCCTGCAACTTCCTTAAACAGCTTATATAAATTTTCCTGCTAATCGAGGAACGAAATGTTTAGCAGCCTCTAAACAGCTCATTACCGATTATGCAACCTGTTAGAATTATGTTTAAAGTGCAAGAGAAACAATTTAGTGTACTTACGCGATTCAAAAGGAGTACCGAGCGAGGCCCATAAATTTCTCAGGCCTGAAGCCTAGGGGATATTCGTCATGGGAAAACTGACGTGCCACTTTCTATGCGAGCAATTAGCAAATTTAAAAAGTGCAACTTCCATCGATATCCCTAGACACTCTTTAACTAACAATGATCGCATATATCCCACCTGAATAGCGAGACAATGGAGAGCGAGAAAAATACGTAAACACTGGAAACTTTTGCCTTCCCACAGAAACGCATTGATAACTGCAACTTTGTAATGATAAAAATCATTCCCATCATATCACTTAAACTTTCTACGAGGTCTGCGCACAAGCACTTCTCAAGAAATCCGAAGAAACACAACAGCACGTAATAACACGTGCACGTTACTAACCTCTCTTTCTCACTTGGCACTCCACGGTCGTTTGAATCCTTATGCCGGTAGTCCGTCCTTATGCTCTCCGGTTCTTCTCCGTTCACTACGCGATATAAACGATACAAACGATATGTACAAACGATCAGTGTCCTCTCCTAGTTGCCAGACCGGGCGCGTCGAAACCCCCGTGGCGAGAAGCTATCGCGCTCGGACGCCATTTTTACTTTTTACACGTAATAACTTGTAGCGTTAAGAGACGCGATTGATTAATAGTCAAGGGAGCAATATTTTACAGTACATTCTCATTATCAGTAATAATATCGAATAGAGTACAATGTTAAATGATCTTTCCTTATGCTCGATTATAACTATTATGAAATTACCATTGTCAGTGAAACGCCCAATGCGAGACCGGCCGTTAAACGAACTCTCAACTACTCGAAAAGTTACCGACCGGGCCGACTGCCGCGACACGAAATATAAAATGCATCGATAGCCTTGAATGGAATAAAGCAAGTTTAACGTAATTGCACCAGTTTTTCTCGGTTTCCAGTAGCCTTTGTGTAAACACGAACTTGCTCTAATTAAAGCAAATCAAAACATAGTTACTCCTCGCACTCCACATAGAGCATTTTAACGTTAGCTCGACTCGCACTGCTTTGGCTACTTGCTTCGCTGGTTACATTGCCTGTCTACCTACCAACCTACCTTACCTAGGTACTTACCAACCTACCTACATGACAGACACGCTCCGTTGGCACACATTAATAAACAGCACACGTTCCCCCCTGTGTTCCAGGCAACTATAGATAGCGTAGAGACGGGATAGACGCAGGCCGTACTAATTGCATCAGCATACCAGTTTGCCATGTCAAACTGCACCTGTGACTGTTACAGTACGTCTACAGTGCACGGTACATGGCTACGATGCTTTCTTTATCAAACAACAGAAGAATCCTCATTGAAAATCCAGGTAAAACGATCACGAGTGATAAGTTTAATGATTTTAATTAATCAACGTCAATCACACATCCTCCCATGTTTTGAAGAAGATGTTGACGTTTCGTATTACAATAAGCCAAAAAATTCTCTAATAAGATGCATCGTATTGTGTACGCGACCAAGAGGGGACGAGTCTTTAAGGTGGCAAAGGCGGTCTTTAGCATGGACCTCGTATACATACGTGGTGCTCTCGCACGCCGGGAACCAAGAGTTATGCATCTCAGGTGTAGGTTCCCGGTAAACCGGAATGCAGATAACTACAGACCGCGTCTCGCGGTTTCATTTACCATTTTTCGATCGGCGCCGATCCCGAGAGTCGCTGCACTCTCTCGGCAGCCGCCAACAGCTCGCACAGTGCGCGCGAGTCGTTCACTTTCTAAACGCACCTTGCTGGATCGTTGCCAATCAGCACAACGACCTTACGCTTTTAGGTCCCGTGTCTTTGAGTACGCCACATGCACTTGTACGAATAAACTCTTCAACGAACGGACGAAGACCCGGCACCATTCGTTCGGACTCGGGAATCCCTTTCTGTTTAATACCCTGATCGGTCTTATCAACCGATCACCGATCTAATTGACAGTGTATTCAAATGTTTATCCCTAGATAGACAAGAGTGGCAATTAGCTGCTGGCAATCGGCTACCAAAAACCAATGGGAAATTAATTGAAAATGAAACAGCGTTAACTCTTAATTATGCATACGTGGGGACCGAGCGAATATCTTCCTTCAGCTGGACCGACTACGTCACGCGTGAGACCGTCGCTGAGTAGTTGAGACTGTACGAGTCCCATGCAGCTCCTGTCCCAGCCTTCTTCACTCCCTTCGGTCCATTCTCCTTTCCCCTCTTTTTCCTTTTTCTTCCTTTCTCCATCTCCCATTCCACCTCGAGAATCTCTTTTATTTGCGCAAACAAATAAGGTACCCTTGGCCCCTGTTTGTTTATACACAACACTCGGCCAACTATTCCCTCTCTCTCCTTGATCGTTCTCGCTCCTGGTACTGCTCCTACTCCGTGAGGAAAAAGAGGAAGTAAAAAAAAGAAAGTCAAGAGGAAGGATCCATCCCCGAGACACTATGGGTGCGTGATGGTTATAACTCTTATGTAACGCATCGTAATTTATATTCGCGGCTCACAATCAGGCCCACTCCGTAAGGGCCCCACGTACCTTCCGATACGTCAGGGCCGTACCTAGGGCTATTAGGAGCGCACACTCGGGTACCCAAGGATGGGACTTGCATTCTAACGTAGGTATGTTTAATTGAAGCGAGTAACACACAGTGTACATCAGGATACATTGCTCACTTCATTTTGGTACATTTTAATCTACTCTTTCTTCGCTCGCTCTCTCTCTCTCTCTCCCTCTCGCTCTCTCTCTCTCTCTGAGGGTAATATCCTGAAGTTGTGCGTGCAGACGATCGTCGAGATGCGCCTTTATAGAGGTTTGCTTCGTTTCGCAGATCGGTTATACTAGTCCAATGAGAGGGAAGGAGGAAAAGGCAGGCAGGCAGGCAAGGAAGGAGATATATCGGGGATCGCGTGCCCGGGAATGTCGTTGCATGTTTAGCGAGTCTTTCGCAATTACGAAACGGCGGCTGCTGCTGCTGCTGTTGCTGCGATCCAGCAATGGTGGCAGCAGTGGCAGAGTGCCGGGGCTGCCGGAGGACGCCCACATTCTAGGTATATTCCAGAGCCGAGTAAAGACTTTGGAATCTGGTGTCTCTGGAGACATGAAGAGCAGAATCGGCTCCGGTATATACGAGTTCGGAGTCGAGGTCGCTTTTGGCCCCAGGACACGTGAATTCGGAGCTCTGAAAACGATTTGCTTCCCAATCCCTGGCAATCGTGAGCACAATGCCTGGAATATTTGGCAAATGAGCGTGTCTCTCGGGTCTAGTCACACGCGAGGGGTCCTGAAGACCTAGCGGAGGATACCAACGGAGGATCCAGACACCCGCGTTACATGGCCATTTCTCCAGGAGTTAATAAGCAACGATGCTCGGCCGTCTCTGCTCAAATGACACAGGCGCAAATTATACGGCTGGCTAGAAAAAAGGAATTGCGGTGAGCGAATGGAATTGCTTTGAAAAACTACCAGATACGTGGAACGGACAAAGGATTGGCTCTACGATTTTGGGAATGACCGTCTCTCTGTTCCCTATCTACGAGTCATTCGCGTCGATCGGTAATTGCGATCCGCTCGGAAATACGATTCCAACCGAGGCCACCGGCGGCCGTTAGAATTCTATGGAAGGACTCCACGAGATATATACATATGTATATATCTTATATATTCATGCGTGTAAATATATATATATGTATATAGACATACATATGTATCTACATGCCCAATGTTTCTCGCATTCTAATTCGTATAAACGTCGAGAGATCGAAATATTCATCCCCGCGGTGAACGGGTGGTGTCCGCAATTACCCAACTTCTTTCTTACCGGTGGCTTCTCTCCCTCTCTCTCTCTCTCTCTCTACCCTCTTCCTCCCATATCCTCTCGTTCATCTTCCTCCATCTATACCTTCCATGTCCACACTGAAGCCTCTCCTCCTCACCTCCACGAAGGTCCCTCCTATACACCTCCTCCACCTTCTCTACCTTCTGCCCCGTGCATCTGCGGGCAATTCGGAGCGAGCCGCCGGATTGCGAGCACGGCATACCGGCGAGCCAGCCCAGTCATTTTCAAAAATACCCGGCAAAACGATTCGGCCGCTATTACGACGACCCGATCTTTATCTCACTCTCTCGCACACCTCGCACCGAGACTCTCTCTCTCTCTCTCCCTCTCTCTCTCTCTATCACACAGTCTCCACAAGCCAATCGAGGCACCATCGTACTTGTCTCCACCCCTCCGCCCCCCCCATGCCACCCCACGCGATTCACTCTTCGAGTCCTTTGAGTAAAACACGATTCCCTCTCTACAGCTTCCTGACTACTTTACACAGTACGTATACCTATAGGTATCCTAGGAGTACTTCCTAGAGGAAGATACACCAGGTATACCTATAGCAAGGACTATCTTCCTTTCAGCACTTCCAATCAAAGTTTAAGGGGTCTTGCGTGTCGCCATCAAGTCCAACCTGGACCCTTCGAAATGGGAACCTGGCGAGTTGCTCCTCCTGGACGAGATTTCCCGCATCTCTTCGCCAGAAGAGTCTCCGGATCGCATCCTTCCTCGGGTACATCTGCGGGGTCCATCGGATCCACGGAGAAGACGCGTGGGGAGGGAGGAGTGCCATTCACCCCGGTACAGTTGCTAAAGTTGGCAGACTTGCTAAGAGTTGGCAGGGACAACCGGACAGATACAGATATGCTAATACACGAGTCGTTTACACGTGATATATAGCCGGGCAGACGAAGATGCCGACTCCTGTCTACGTCCTTGTCCCACCAGTGAAAAGGCACCGTCGGTCCCTCTCTCTCGGATTCACGAGGGCGTTCAATTAATATTTTACCGATTTTCCTTAGCGGAGAGTGTCGTTGCCCGAAGCTGCGGATAACGCAAAGTTTCAATAACTCGACTTGGTGTCCAGGTGACTGGGGAAGGACGTATGAAAAAAGGGTTGAAAAATAGAAAAAAGCGTTAAAAACGAAAGTATCGAGAGGTAGGCGATACGGGGAAAAGGAAAAGACGATCGGCTGACAAAGAACAAGCAGAGTTCCACGGGTGGGAGTGACTTTTTTTTCAGATTTCAGAAAGACACGGTGCGTCGAGTGTCGGACGTCAAGCCTTGGGAATAATCACTACAATTACCTTACCGGCACGAAATCGGTTCCTAGAAGACCAATGTAAAAGGCAGAAAGGATTTGGCTCCGATTGCCCTTCGGTACGGACGACTTCTTGCTCCGGGATTCAAACTGACCATAACGCTAGGTGGATATTCCACTGTTTACAGGCACGATAATCGAGCTGACCTTGCGTTTCCATGAAGGCGACCCGACTTTCCTGTAATCTCGAATCCCCCATGTACAATTCTTTTTAGCTATACCTATACGCCAATGGCCCTGCGTGCAATTCTACAGAGTTTATACGCTTTCGCGTTGACAGTCCATGAGGTTGCTTCTGTGTATTATAATCATCGCTTCCATTACACCTTCTCCTGGAAGTATCCTCCTGGTGCACTTCCCTGTCTGGTACCGGGACTAATAACGCTGCTGACTTTACAACCATTTTAAAGCCTCTTCGCGATCTCATTCGCTTTTAGCCCCAGCCAAGGCCGGATAGCTTTTTTCCCCTGGAACACTCGGCCGGAGTCCCTCGCCGTAGTCGTACCGGCTCCATTACCGGTGGGAGAGCGTAGAGGAAGAAGCGAGGACCGGGGAACGGGGAAAGAATAAAAGTAGGACACCTCGAGGTAAATTCAATGCTAAATTCGAAAATTGAGTCCCCTGAACCATTCGTGGTATCACTGGGGTAACCCGTAAGGCCCAACGGAAAATTCTTAACAAGGGACAACGATAAAAGACGTCCTATGGGAAATGCCAATTGCACGGGTGGAACGTGGCGCAGAGTAAAAGCCCAGCGAATACGACAGACTCATGACTCGTAACGCTCTAGACTTAACAGTGTTCTAATAACACGAACGGGGGGCCCTATGAACGGGACCCTATGTGGTGTATATATATATATATAGTATGGGGTATATAAGACCACACTAGAGTATCGTAGAATCGTATTGCTACTGAACGGTCAGACCTCGGGATCCAGCAAGGGAACCGTTTCCAGGAACCGCTTATGCTCGCGTAACATTACCGTCTCTCTCTCTTGAGCTACTCTTCTGTAAATTTACGAGCACTCGAAATTATGCGCCTTTCAAGAGAACTCTCGCGCGCGAAAGCACCGAACCCGGGAAGCCAATGGGAGTTCGTCGACCTGGGGTCTCTCCTTCCCATCATCAAATCGAGACACCGCAAGATCCATCTTTCCATGAATCGAACGAAACTCACGCACGAGCAGATACGCTCTCTCGGTTCGTCTGTTGCGAGAAAGAGAGAAATTTCATGTTAAATAAAAAAACGTAACGATACAAGTACATTTTATTCAAGCTGGTTCGATATATTCCATTTCGATCCGATCGGCCGATTTCTTACGTCACGAGTCACTAGGACCTAGTGAAGGTTTAAGTAGTCGTTGGAGCAATACCGAGCAACGTAGTATCTCTACCGAGTGTCCACCTAGTGTCGAGTCTACTAAGCTCTGCCAGTTGACGTTCCAGGTCGAGGCTCAGACCCAAAAGATCAAATTCGCAGACTCGTATCATAGGCGTGTTAAAACGTAGAGGACCGATGAAGGGAACTCATCGATTCCCAGCAGCGTTCACAAAGTCGATTATAACGGCCTATAAGGAATGGGACTCGGGATTGAACCGTAAAATGAGAAACAATTAAGCTTTTATAGAGTCACAATCCAGAAGGCAGTGCCGCACAGTCTGCGTATCCGTCCGTATGCGTCTCCGTGCGCTCATACAACTTGTTACGAACGTCAAGGTCGCGAGTGTACCAGAGATCCAGGATAGCTGCCAGAGTATTTTTAATCATTTATTCCGCGTGTACGCGCATCAGCGAACTCGCGTATCGCCTGCTTAGTTCAGGTTGAACCAGCCAGTAGGTAAATAGTCTAGGAGTATTGGGAATCTAGTAAGCTAGCGTAGGTAGGATATTGAGAGGAAGGACGATTTTATGTTAAATAATAAAATTTTTCATACTTTTCTTAGATCGTGCCCACGTAACGGCACTTTAAAAAATGGAATTCTAAAAAGCTCCAAGTAGGCCCCGGAATCATTGGAGAATCTTCTTCGCGCTCGACTTCACTGGCGTTATTGATTTATCCTCAGCCGCCTTACTACAAATAATCCCTTGTAGCAATAATTGCTGACAATATATACCGCAGGCAGTCCGCCTGCCCGACGCTTGGCCGCACAATATTTACAGTCCCACGGTGAGTGCAGTGCCAGCTATCCAGCCAGCCAGTCATCCAAGCCAGCCAGCCAGCCAACCAGTCATTGCGAGTACCTCTACACCTAGCGAGAGCTTAGTGCCCACTGCAGGGCACCGCCGGTATTTAGCAGTTAACGATTTCAACATTTTTCCTGGGTTTATCCGCACGTCTTAGCCTTTATAGAGTTGCTCTATTTGCCAGTGGTTCTCGAGGTCGAGATTACGGGATATGGAGCGTATGAACCTTTGCCAAGGATGGTCGAGGGTTAGGATACACAAGATGGTAAAAAAGGGAGAAATGGAGGATGATTCAAATTGGTCCAGACCATAGAACAACATCCTTGGGCGTATTTGTAATTCAAAGGTAAAGAACGTCCGACATGGTTTTTAACTTAAAATTCCTCTCTCCTCGTCTCTTGCTCAGGTGCGTTTTACCCGGGAACATTTGAACTCGTAAGAACGTCCAGTACTGAGTCCCCTGGGCTCACAGGGTCATAGTCGCTTTCGGTGGTAAAGCGCTGGAGGTCGGTAAGGCTACAGGTCCTCGGATCCTTAAATGACCTGGCAGGTCAAAAAAGTAGGCCCGAAAAAAGGATGGTCCGTGGGCCTTAAGCATAACCAATTGCGTGTGTGTCTATGCCCATAAATTAAGGATTCGCGAGAGTATCTCACCGGGCGCAATTAAGATATCGTTCGGTGATAAGAACAAAAGGAGATGCGTCTGGCTGCTCTTTAGCGTTAGACGTTTAATTACGGTGCCGGCAAAAAGCTCTCGTAAAAATAATTTCAAATCAAGCGGGCCTCCGGTCTAATTAAATTTTCGCGTAAAAAGAATATGAGCAGGTTGCATGATTCGCAGAGAGCAGGGGAGAGAGAGAGAGAGAGAATTGCCAGGGTATAAAGAGGTCATCCTAAAATCCTAATCCTGATCTTCTCGAGAGGTCTGTTTCTTTTGAATTATTTTTACGGCACAATTAGGTTAACGATAAATCACGGTAAAATATTTTTTATTTGTATTATTAGAAAAAAAAATGAATAGAGTAAAGAGTGAAATGAAAAATATGCAGAGCTGAGTGAGTTCGATGTCTCGAGGTATATTCGAGGGGACTATTAACCGATTGCACATACCCAATGTCCACCAGAGGACCAAGAGGACCTCCGCCGAGAGGAGAATCTCAGGACAGCCCGAACAACCCACAAAAATCAACCCTGGAGGATCTCTACCCAGGCTACGGCATCCTGGCTGTCCGACTGGCTGGTCGGGTGGCTGGTGCAACCTTAAGAGTGAAATCGTATGGGCCCCATAGGGAAGTATGCATGTATAAGAAGGGCCCGAACAGTGTGAACCTGTCCACAGTTATAAATAAGGCACCAGGGGTCAGGCTGAGAGCCAGGTTTACGAGATAAATACCGTAAGTTATGCCATGGGGGGGACTAATTCTACGATTTAACATGATCTGCTAAAGTGTCCACGTTGCCGCCTTCTACGAGTCCTCCCGGTGCTCCTACCCCGGTCCAGGTCATGTACGTGAACATCGACGTGGGTATCGACCGTGGTACCCGTGCACCGGGTACACGACGAAGTTACGTTAAACGGCTCGGAATTGAGGAAACGAAAAGTCTGGGTAAAGTCGTCCCGGTCATCCTGGTCCGGTTATAGGGCAGGATGCTTGGTAGGCGTGGATAATTTTTTGTGGCTCCTATCAGGACCCTCGGGGCCCGGAGGAACTCGGGGTGAGAAAGTGGGAAGATGCCGAAGGAAAAGGGGAGGAAAAAAAGGGGGGGGGAAGGTTGGGGCCTCATCCGAGTTCCCTCAGTTCGGGCAGGCCATTGTGCGCAACAAAGCTACACTTTTCTACTCGATCCACCTAATGGATAATTAATTTTTGATAAATCGTCTGGCCATGACTGGCGCGGCACGGTGTAATTTGTTTTTCGATTTCTCACAAAGGACGCGGACATGCGCCTCACAAAGCCCAGGCCCCAAAGAGGGTTCTTCCTATCCCGATGCCATCCGGGGGGATGAATTTTTCTTTTTCGGAACGCAAACCCCAAGATCTGGATACATCCCGTAGGTATAACGTATCCGATCATAAAAATCTGTTAAGGGACTCGCGGACAATCGGTAAGGATGGTACGAGCTAGCCCGAAGCGCTCGCGTGGCTCCCGAGTCCCAACGCCGACATCCTCGAGTGCATCACGCAACGAGAGCTGAACGTATCGAGTTGATCATGGACCGTGCCATTATGCGTACGTGCACCGATGCAACGGTGCGCAACTGCACCGGCGACCCGGCTACCAATAATCGGCTGGAAAATGCAAGTGGCGTCTGGTCCCGATCTAGCTTAAACCCCGATCCATTTTCGTCCTGGCTATGATCACGGCCGATCTCCCTTTTGTCGAGCCCACGAGGCAGGGACCCCTCTCCGAAGGTGGACGAAGAATAGACAAGCTGAACAACATAATCGCGTGGACTCTCTGATGGGTTCGCGAAACGCCGGCAGCCTCGGAAAAAGGGCGTAGACGGGGGCCTTTAAAGGCGCAAAGGGGCGCGCTTTAACTCTCTTTCTCTCTCTTGCTCTCCCGTGCCAGAGGGATCCTTTCTCGTTACTGCGCGAGGCGTAGGATAAAGGCCTCGAAGAGTGGCCGTCGTAGCGGAAGAATTTTAAACACAGCCCAAGAAGAGAGTGGCTCCGGCCGTGGCCATGGTTGGGTTTAGTGGTGCAATTTCACTAGCGAGACTCATCTCCCCACGTCCCACTCCTCCTCCTCTCGCTCTACCTTCTTCTCATCTTTGCCGATCACACCAGCAGACTCCTCAGAGACCAAGAGCACGAGAGAGAATGGGACTCGCCGAAAGACCGGCTGAACTCCACTGGACTCTACTCCACTGAGCTCGACCGGTGTCTACTCCACTGGACTAGACTCCCGTCCCGTCCAGCCAGACTCTCGTCTCATACTGCATCCTAGAGGTAATTTACTTTCTGTCTTCGTTCCCTGCATCGGACGCATCTACGTACCTCTTCGTTCCTCCCTGCGCTATACCTTCGTCGTGCTAACTCGGAACCATCTATGGTCCGAGATGTGCTAGACCAGGCGCTTGGACCAGCTCGTCCAAACCGAACAAAGTATAGAGTACGAACCGACGTACGACTGTGGTGTACCGAAGAATTCAGGAACGGAAGGACGCGAAGACATGGCGGATATAAGGGAAACAAATTCCCATTGAGGAACAAGATCCTTGCAAGGTCTTGGTCCAGGTACCTCGGAATCGGAAAAGGGAGACCTGAATCAGACTCTCGGAGGATAAATCGGTAGTACCACGATTCTCGTGGAGTTTAACGAAAATTCAAATTAGCTAGATGCAAGATCAAGAATTCTCATGTTTCTCCGAGTTACCATACGTTGGTACGACTGTGAAGTTAGTTACTGGTAAATCCGTATTGGCGTATTTTCACAAGGAGATATATACACGTGTAAGTATATATAGATATATAGGTGCTTTCCTCTACCTACTTTTACTCTACTCCCTTTCCTCTCTCTCTCTCTCTCTCTCTCTCCCCGTCCTCTTTCCTCGTATGGACTTCTCTCGATCTCTCGGCTCTCCAGTATCGCGTCATCTCCCTCCATCCCATGGTAAGAGTTAAGAATTCTCTCTCCCACTCCCGCAGCATCACTAGGCCTGGTATAATTAATACGGGCCCCGTGGAATGCCGGTCGTCTCACTGAGGTCCCATCCCCCTGAGGTCCCTAAGATCCCAGAGGCCCCTTAGGCTCTTGAGGCCCCAGAGCACTCCCCCTCCCCCCTTACTAACCTCACTCTCTCGCCTCCGCTCACAGCCTCCGCCGACAACCCCTAAGCAAGTCTAGCTGGCTAGTCTAGCCAGCCATCTAAATCCAAATTTTTTAAGATCCTCTACTTGGCCCAGAATTTCTCACTCACCTTGCGTGTCTTGTTAAAAACTAGGGTACCCATCCGGAGCAGCTTCTTCCGAGATGGTCACCGGGACTCCGAGATATTTACAACGAGCCCGCTCGTTCTGCTCTTCCGTTACCTTCCAGGAGTCTCTTGAATTATAATCAACAAAATTTAACCGGACACTCTCGATACGTAGACGCAGTCTGGGCCTTACCCTCGATACCTCATTTTCATACAGAGACCCGATAAGGAGGAGTATATGGATAAAGGTTGCACGACTCCTCGAAGAACCTTCACCGAGCCATAAAGTTCTTCCACTGCGATAGTTTAAGTTTTCAGAAGAAGATTCCGCACGCCTTTCAACTTTCCAAACTCATTGTACCCGGGGACCTGGATTCTGTTTGCTTGGGCCTTGTTCCCGCATTAGTCTCGCTACACCCTCCTCCTTTGTCTTAACGAAAAAGAGATCGGACGCAAGGAGCAGAGCTGATGGAAATGAAAAGAAAAAAAAAAAAAAGAAAAATACCAAGACGAGCAAGTTAAAGTGGAATATCGACAGGAAAGAGTAAACTAAAGGGTGACCGGAATGGGTCCTGGCTCTTCTAAGAGCCACAAGGTCCAAGACCCCCTGGACCCATAGACCGGCAAGCTTCCGGAGCCAATACTGTATCCTTCCAGGCCCGTAACTTTGGCAATCAGATAACGGACCCATTAGTTTCGTTTCCCAAGTCCCAGCGATTTCTCTCGCCGAAGAAACGTCACCACGCGCGATTGTCCAACCGTGCGAACCACCACCTCGGATCATCAGACCCATCGTATCACGTTTCAAATCAGTGAAAAACAATCCCTCAAAATTTCAGCGATTTCACCTGGAACCGTAAAAAAATGGTTGCTTCCTTCAAAACAAAAATTCTTATAAAAAGCTACCAAGATCCAACCAACGATCTCCTCCAACTCGTTCCGTCCTCCCCACGCATAGTCAACCTGCCTAACCTGACCTGCGTACGTTGCGTAGCCCCTTGATCCACCTAGAGCCAAGTACCCACGCACGCGATTCCCGTGTCTCTAATTTTAAAAGCAGCCTCCAAGAATACTCTTACACGTTACGCTCCCGATCGATCACACCCTTGGACCATACTCCGGATCATCAATATACGCAACGTGGAACGATGCAATTCCCGCGAGAGAGAGATATTACATATACCGAGGGAAGCCAACGTGGAGGAACCAGGGGCAACAGGTGGTCCCAGTTTCCAGAGTATGCTCCAGGCTCGTAAAACATCTCCTTGGCATCCTCGCTTCCTCGCATCCACGTATCATCGCTCGTCCTCCTGCTGGACCAAATGCCGAGCAGCATCTACGCACGAAAGAGTCTCCCATATGTGCACGCACACGTGCGTCTTATAGGTGCAGAAGGTAACGAGCTCCCTAGAATTCAAGGTTCCTCGTCTCTACGCTACACTCGATTACCTCATTCTCATCTCGATCCTCTCATCCTTAAGGCCATCTCGGTCCGTACTACGACCTAACCTCTAAAGTAAGCTCTACCGATTCCTGGGAATGCATCTGACCCAACCACCTGCTGTTAGCAGAACGGACCCCGTTCCTGGTCTCTCGATCCTCGCCAAACAATAAGACGCACTCTAACCTCTTACGTCATGGCAATAGCCTGGTTCCAAAGGTGTAACAAGCGGAAGTGCAACTTACGAAAACGAAGAGGACGCGAGCAGATGGGAAAAATAAAAAAAATTTTTTTTTTTTGAAAATAATTTTTTTTAATAACGACACTATACGCGCATCGCGTACTCCCTCTATCTAAATGCATACGTATATTCTGGGGATCCTATCGGAAAGTAATTACCCCACGGTGTAATTAATCAAATTCCACGTAGGGATGACGCGACGAAATGGAATCGGCCTTCGGGCCTCGGAGTCCATTAGCGAAAGAGGCGTTAGCGGATCGTCAAGTTCGCATTAGCTTATTCGCGAATCGTGAATCGTGATTCGCCGATCCTGAATCGTGACACTCGAACCTCGAATATCTTCTTTGATCTTCGAGTGAATCGAACGGAAGAGCCTTTTCGTTTCTGTCGTGGATATCCGCCTTTATGGTGTAATTCTTCGTTCGAGTTTATATGGTATAATAATTCTTCGAGAACTGGAAGACGCTAACGAGCGTTCGCAAAATGGAATAGAAAGGTGGCGACCGTCATGCGAAACGTTCCTTCGAATCTTAATATATATATGTATAATACTTACATGCACTGTACCAAGTGCATTGGAAAGTGCACTCGGTGCATACAACCTCGTTTCTCCCTGATCGAATGCATCTACCTACTTATACTATATAGCTCTATACTGTATGCCTATATGTAATCCATATAACGTACAAGTATCTACCCGGAGTTCAGCTGCAACTGCAACCACAACAACTGCAGCTACTGCCAATCGAATATACAGAGATCGTCCAACCGAGTGAATGCAGGCACGAACGCTTTCTCCATAAGGATTCAGGTCTGATTCTCACGTGGACTGCGTACCGGGATTCTTGGAAATGAGATATCCTGATTTTAACACGAGGATAGGGGATCACTTGGTAGAATAAATATATTTATCCAGCATCCGATAAGGGTGGAACAAGAATTAATGCTGATCAGATGAAATTGAAATGATCTTGTTGATTTTGCTTACGGTCAATAATTTTAATTGGAAAGAGTCACTCTTAAAGGTTGGGGCCTGAGCTTTACTGTATGGTCCATAGGACTATCTGACTTGACTCTAGTCGTAACTTCACAGCATCCCTATAATCATAGCTCCGGGCAAGATCGAGCAATCACGTACGCTGAATTTTTCTTAGGTCTACCTGCATACTCGTTGCACTTTATGTGCAGTTCTTCTTAACGGTCTTACGGAGCCAGTATGACTTTGGTGAACTAGCATAACTCCAGACCTGGTTTACTCGCCGTCAATTTTTAGCTCGTGTAATCATGGCTTTATCGTGGGTAAAATTAAAAGTTCACGCTGCACGTGGTTCCGGGGCCCTGCCCGTGACTCGTACGAAGGAACGAATGGGGTCGTGGGTACTTGGGTTGGATTTTATCGAGTAAATTTATTTTGGCCCCGTTATCCGGGACAAATGAGATTATTATTTCTTAGCGAGGAGTTATCTGGTAATTAATAGAGTCAGGTCGGAGAATAAAGGTTTGGCTGAAAAATTGGACCTTGGAAACCAGTCGAACTGGGTCCGAGCTGGACGCTCGGGACTTGAGCGATGTCAGAGAGTGGCTAACCTGCTCGAGAAAGCTTCTACCCGGTGTCCGGATGAGACCGGTGGAGTTAGGGGGTGTTGGGGTAAGGCAGAGGCAGAGGAGGTTACGTGGGGAATAAGGAGGACGAGAGGGCGGAGTGGGTAGACAGCGAAGGGCTAAGGTAGGTAGGACCAACGAAAAATCTGTAATTATAATAATTATAGCCGCGTGGACAACAATTATAAATCACCATTGAACTAGGCACTGAAACGCCAATAAAATATTGTACTGGCTGAGCCATTAACATCTGTATACACCAGTTGGAGGTACGTGTGGGGCCCACCACCCGATTGAAAAATGTACTCATTTATTCTCTCAATTTCCATCGGCATTCGGCGAACCCCTTCGGCCGACTCTCAATGCGGATGACAATCTAAAAAGAGAAAAGGGACTGGTACCCTCTCTCTCTCTCTCTCTCTCTTATTCGCCACTCTTCTTTTCTTCCTCGCTCTTTACCCCCTTTCTCGGGCCCCACTTCGCTCAACGTTATGAATGACAGCCGCTCTGTCAGTGCGGCGCAACTACCTCGCGGACCCACCCTACTTTGCCGAAGAGCCCAAAAGTCAGATTTCCTTTTGATATCTTAGGGACGTTCGTCGTCGAAGAAACGTATCCCCGTTGGGGAACGAGGACTGGCGCTGTTTTATCGTAAGAGTGATACGAGGGTGGAATGATAAATCGTCATAGAGACTCACCTTGATGAAGCAGCGTCCTACTGGAAGATCCTCAGGAACGGTGGCGTTGTAGAGCGGCTTCTCGAATATGGGCTCGTTTTCATTATTGTCATAAACTGTCACTTGCACTGTAGCACTACTGCTGAGAGGAGGATGACCGGAATCCGTAGCGACGACGACGAGCGTCGGCGTCGGATTGGTCTCGCAGTCCACGTGGGCGATGGTCGTTATGCGACCTGTGACCTCGTCGATGGTGAACCACGTGGAATTCTTGAGGGAATACTTTATAGCTGAATTAGCACCTTCGTCTAGGTCCGTCGCAGTGACGTTGACCACCGACGTTCCAGGCTCGGAAGCTTCAAGCAGATGACCTTCGTACCGGTCCTGATCAAATTTAGGAGCATTGTCGTTAACGTCCGTCACCAGGAGTTTGAAGGTCCTGGCTGCTCTGAGAGGAGGCGTCCCAGCGTCCGTAGCTTCCACCGACAACTCGTAGACGGGTTTCTCCTCCCGGTCCAGAGGACGCTCGACGACCACTAGATAGATTATGTTGTCCCGGGTGGCTAGACCAAAGTGCCCGTCGCCACCCGTAAGCGTTACCGTAGCGTTTGAATACTCGGTCCTAGAGTCCGGGTCACTCACGGATATCCTCGCGACGAATTCACCAGGTTGAGCACTCTCGGAAATCTTGGGCGTCGCGTCGTCCGATAAGAATATCACTGTGATTGCCGGCTGATTGTCATTAACGTCCGTCACTCTTACCGAAAGAAAGGCACTCGCCTCCAGAGGCTGAGCACCTCTGTCCCTGGCCACCACGACCAACTCGTGTCTCTCCTTTGATTCAAAGTCTAGCGGCTTATTCACGTACACCATCCCGGTCTCAGGGTCGATCCGGAACATCTCCTCGCGATCCGATTGTCTCCTGTTTATGGAGTATTCGATCTTCCCGTTCTCCCCGGCGTCGGCGTCGCTGGCGTTCACTGCCAGCACCGCAGTGCCCACGGTTGCGTTTTCAGGAACACTCGCGGAGTACCGAGTCTGATTGAAGATCGGTGGATTGTCGTTGACGTCCTGGACCGTGACGTTGACGTGGAGTCTGGTGCGCAACGGTGGAGCCCCGCCGTCGAGGGCCTCTATTATGAGGTTGTAACTAGACCTCGCCTCTCTGTCCAGAGACCCAGAGTTCTGTAGATCCAGGTAGAGGACGCCGTCGCGTCCCCTGTGAGGTGCCAGTCTGAAGACGTCCCCCACGTTCCCAGCGACGATCTCGTACCTCTGCGTCGAGTAGGGGCCTAGATCCGGGTCCTTGGCCGGCGGCAGAGCGCGCTTCGCGTCGCGCGGTGAATTCTCAGGAAATTCCACGTCCACGTGCTCGACCGGAAACGTCGGCGCGTTGTCGTTCTCGTCGAGGACCTTCACGACGACCCGGACGTTCTGGGGCAGAGCCACTAGGCTGTAAGAAGCCCTGGTCTCCCGATCTAGGGGTACCCTGGTCCTTATCTCTCCAGTCGACTGATCGACTATCAGATCTGCGTCTACAGCCGACCCTGGCACCGACACTATCAGATACGGAGGACTATCCGCATCGATGAAACCCACCCTGGTCCCGGGTGGCGCGTTCTCCGAAACCTCGAGGGTCTGCACCAGGTCCGATCCCATACCTGGGGCGAGCGTCGCGCCCAGGACGAGGGCCAATAACAGCGCCCTTACCGAGCGCATCCTGGGACCTCAGGAAAGTACTATCTCGAGGTCTCCATTCCTGATCCCGCGCACGTCTAGAGGACTAGCTGTCTAGATGCCACCCGGGTATGCGAGACTCTCGAAGGAGAGGTATCTCCAGGATTCGGAGTGCAAAAGGCAGGGAAACGTTCCTCAGGATTGTCCTGGTTATCAGGTGCCTGGTTATACTTAATCCTCAACGTGGCATAAACCGATCGCCACTCTTCCTTTATTTTCCTCTAGAGTCCGTAATTCCTCGTGATCCCGATACGTATTCCTGATTTCACAATTGTTACCCCGATACTCGACGAGATTACTTTCCAGACCTCATTCTGATTATCCGACACGTATCGTTTTCTCTTCCTTTTCTTCTTGTTCTCCGGCACTAGAGGATTCACCAGCACCACGAGCACCGCCAGCACTACCACAACCGCCAGCACGAACACGAGCAGCACAACAATAACAACAACAGGAACAACAAGCACAACCAACACTACAACCACCACCCACACAAGAGCCACCTCCTTTTCCTCCAGCGTACCTTCAATTATCTCTTTTTTTTCCTTTTACTCTCGATCTTATCTCAACCTCCCATCCATCATATCTTACGCCAAATTCAGCCTAAACTAGGAGCATATATCGCCACCTCCCTTCGCGGCTCTTACATTCCATCCTCCTTCATCCTGTCTTCTAAATCTTTCGATCCTTCTGTCCTCCTCCTCGCCTCCTCCTCCTCCTCCTCCGTCTCCTCCACCGCCACTTCTTCGGCTCGCACCTCCACTTCGTACACGACTACGTACTATCACCTCCCTCAATACGTAGCATCTACTATCTACACCGGCACTGAATATCTCTTCCATATACGACGCACGAGGACGATTTACTCTCCCGTAGTAGCAGCAGCAGCGACCGGCCGCAGCATCGGCAACAGAAATAGCAGCAGCAACAGCACACCGGTCACAAGGGGCCGGCGACCGCCGGGCCTTTCGAGACGCACTCGCGCACCTCCCTGGCCGCCACCTCGGTCGTCCTCACCTCCATCTTCCTTCCCGTCATCCTGACGATCATTTACTCTCTTCTCTTCTTCTTTTTACTCTCCTCTCTCTCACACACTCACTCTCTCTCCCTCTCTCTCTCTCTCACTCTCAACGCCTTTCGAAATACTCTTCCGAGTAATCGCGCCTGCTATTCCCTCAAGAGACCAGGGACTAGCTCTCTACTTGACTCCGAATCTCTTCACCTGGTGCAGAGCTTAGATTACCGGTTCTAGAATTGCATCTACCTGCCTTCCCGATATCCCTCTGGAAGCGCAGCGTGGTATCCTCTCCCTGGAATAACTCTAGACACTCGGTGCACTGAGAGAGAACTCGCGCTCTCCAAACTCCATCCGAGGAGGAGACGGTCCAGCGCACTTCGTACGGTCAATCTATATAGTATATACAGTGCACGTATCTATATCTATATCCATATATACATACGCATACATATGGGTATATAGACAGTATGTATATCTACGTCAGGTTAATATTCCTCTCACAAACTTTCAGGAGGAACTTTACGCGGTCGCGCGACTATCTCGACAGACAGACCGGGATCTGCTTCCTTCCAAAGGAACACTTCGGTTGCGGCCGTTCCGGACAGCCGTGAACGTGACTCTCGCACGATTTCGCGGTACCAGCGTCCGTTCCGCGCGGCTACGAGGTTAGGCATGCACTGACATGGCGGCACCTGCAAGGCCTACCCTTCCCCTGGTTCGCCTGACTCGCTTGGCTCGGTTAGGGGGACCCACTACCTGGCGGCCATCTTGGAGAGGGGAGATCTCCTGGGCCTCCCTGCCCCCCTCCCCGCCGACGACATTCAACTCTCCGGCTGCGGTGTACCCAGACTATACCTTCTTACCTACCTGACTTAGGTATGCGGGAACTGACTTACCGGCAGAGTTCCTACAGCACGAATCGCGGATCTCCGCACTGGCATCTACCCCGAGACTCCTGGGCTCTAGTTTTACTCTATTACACTCGCGTCCCTTTACGGTCATCTTGATAATCGTTAATAACTCGTGCATCCATATTCATCGATACTCAACGATTCCTCAAATCGGATCGATCATCCGAGCAACAGGGCTCTTTTGAAAGTGCGACCCGAATCTGTCAATAAGTCATCGCCTGGACTGAGGTTATGTTCGCGAGCCAGGATACTAGCTTGGCATCTCCTTCCCATCTCTCTTCGGGCTCTCTCCCTCTCTTTCTCTCTCTCTCTCTCTCTATCTGGCGGCTCTCTAGACTCTCGTGGAGGGTCGAGGACCTACCTGACTCTACGAGTAGGCAGATAAATCTACCTCTACCACCTACTAGCTACCTGAATGGACAATGCACGCGAGCGAAACGTGCATTATTCCTATTTGGAGGGTCGCGGGAGTTTCTGCACTTTTTACAGGTGCAATTCAGCTCGTACCGCTTGCGTGATTCATCGCAATGAAATTATGAGGTATGTGCTTCTTGGTATATGTGTGAGTAGGGAATTTTGAGACTGTTCGTTTCTGCTTGAAAAAAAATGTAATGGATGCTAGGTTAAATAACTTGACTGGGTAAAAAGTGGGAAATACCCCACCGAAGGCGCGATCTGCAAAGGATCTAAAGGGTATACGTGTGCGCCCTTCGAATGCAAGAAGTTACGATGTTAGTTTTCTAGGAGTTTATTTATAGGCCCGGTGCAAGGTCTTACTCGCATTTACGTTTTTGCTTGGTTATTACAGCCCGGACTGCTTCTCTTGACTTGAGCAGTGCTTTTCAATCGTCTTTGACTTTGCTCCATTTGAATTCATATGATTGTGCCTTTATCTTGTTCTGGAATACTCGGAGATCTTTCGAATATTCGTATCTCTGCAATCTTTAATGGTAAGATGATCGAGGAATCTTGACCTTGAATTCTCGGGTCCCAAATGGTACAGGAGCGATGCTGTGTTGAGGAATATGGTGGATTTGGGAATAGACTTTTTTTACTTTTCAGGAGTTTATTTTTAAGGAACGAAAGGTTTACGTAAGTCAATTAGATTTTCGCAATTATTATTTTTCTTTGGAAAGTTAACATTCTGATAAGAACACCGTTCAACTTTAGACACTTATGGCTGTAATACAAAGACAATTGATACTTGGGTAGGATAGAATATACGCCGGAAATGAAAGCCCCCTTTTTTTAAGATTCTTCGAAAGGACACGAGCCAATTTCGAAAGATGGTCGCGTCACCGCAAAAATTACAGACTCCAGGGTCAGGATAGGTAGTTGGCAACTCCCTCGGGTTACGAGAAAAGAGAAGCGATAATGCACTTCGAACCATTTCGCTCAGCATTAATGGGCCAGGACGATTGCCACTCGTTCGAGACCACCTACACCCCAATTGGAGAACACTGTATCTCTAAAGTTCTGGCATTTTCTTAGAAGGATTCGTAAACGAAAAAATTTCGCCCAAGGATTGTAGTAAATTGTTGCTGAGAATTTCGTTGATTTGAGAGAAAAACAAAAAGGTGCAGTGCACGCATGCACTTCGTGAAATTGGACCCGCGACGACTGGTACCTATCGCGTGCCGGCTTTGAGCCTAGAGCGATGAGGCCCAGAAATACCATGGTTTGATCTAGTTATTTTAGGTAGAAAAAGGATATGAAAGAAAGTCTTGGTAGTTCGAGAAGTTAAAAAATAGTAAATGGGCGAATCGATACTGTTGCTAATAAAATTGAGAGTAAATATAACGTTGACGATTGAAAGGCTGGATGAAAAACTGAGAATGGAATGGGAACGGAATGGAACGGAACGGGTGGCAATGGGCCATTGAAAATTAGGTATTGGTGGGGGTGATGGGACTAAGGGACTCAGGGACCAGCCGCATAATGACAGGGTGCCCTGCGCCAAGGCCCGCTAACGAACCGGCTCGGATCCCAGCGGCCTGGCTAGGAGACGACACTGTATTATTTTACCATTTCGGAGGTCGGGGCATCATCAGAAATCATCGCCGAATCCATATAATCAGTAGACGGTTACGTGCGACCATGATTTTAAGAGGGGCCCCCTAATAAGGCCGACTCTGGTACTTGGGTCTTTCGTAAGCGTCGACTTGATAAAAATTAGACTCATTGCGGCACTAATGACGCGGATGCGATAAAAACTTACGACGATGAACGTTACTTTTCTTACCATTTGTATTTCACTTTCCCACCGTCTTTACCGATCCTTCGAATGTCTATCCTGTCTGGAAGCACATTGAGTCCTTGCTGGTTTTACGGAGTCCTGTGAGTTAAAATACTGTGGAGCTCTACTGTTCCTAAGGACGAACATTTTTCTTCTGTTCCTTTTCCTAAGTTTCTTTCTTTCTTTAGACTTTCTGAATTCTCCTGGTCTTTTTTTACCTTGACTTTGTCTGTCCCTGGCAACTCTAGCCGAACGGGACATCCCAGCATCCCACTGAAATCCCACGGGACAGCATTCGAAGTGGAGACCGATACGTAACCAGTGCTGACACCGCGACACGCGTTATCTTGGTAATTAGGGACTTTCCTTGGTCAAGGAATCGATTCTGGAGCCTCGAACTGGTTTCAGGATTCTAAGGTCCGTGTCAACAGTTGGGTCTAGAGATAACTATTGATGAAATGGCCAGACCCTTATTCTATTCTGTCTTTCCAATCTACCATGATGTGGGACCAAGACCTTTATTTCTCTTCTCGTTGGTCACATCCATTCTTTCAATTATTTGTACAAGAGATCAGATAAAAAATCAATTTCAGGTGTTACTTCAAAATGTCTTATTATAAAGTTGATGGTATTAATAATAGCTTAAATGAATTATATATTTAACGGTATATTGGGCCAGTACTGCGGTTTCGCTTTATCCTTATGTCGATCAAGTGTAGCTTGTAAAGCCGTCTCCATCGCTAGAATGCCGGCACTCGCGTCTCCATATAAAAGTTTTGCCCCCTCTGTTCTAGCCTTGGTCCACGCCGCACCCCCTTCCAGACGAGCATTATCTCCAGGTAGTGTATCCTTTTCGTTGCTCTTCCTCTCAGATTCTTTCGCTCGTTTCAATTCCATTTTGTGTCTCATACTCTGTTCTAAGAAATTCAACATGTCCTCGTCCACCTGGAACTCCAAACTCTCGTCTTCATCGTCTTCCTCCGCATCGTCATCCTCGTTCTCTTCTTCCTGCAAATGATTGCTCATAGGTTCGCGATGATCCGTTTTGGACGTATCCTGAAGATTAGAAGCACTTGCTAGACTTCGTACAGTTGCTCTTAAAACCTCGTTTTCATGTTCCAGAGCGTAACAACGCGACCTCCACCACGCGATGTTGTGCCTTGAAATATAGAATGCGATTTAAAAATATTATCAGAATGCTCAACGGTTCCTTACAGTTTTCCTAAGAGGGCGTACCTTTTCTGCCATTCCTGGGCAGCTGAATAATTCTCCCAAAACGCGTCAGCACTCAACGATCCGTTAAACAGTCTATCCATCGCAGGATTAACACGAAAAACATTCCTCTCTACGGTCACTTTGCGACGTTTCGCAGACCTAACCTCTAATCTAGCCTGACGCCTATTCTTCCCGTGTCTCTTACGCTTTCGATTCCTCGAACGTTTCTGAGCACTCACGTCCATATCTCTCGAGGCTTCACAGAAGCCTCAAGGATTTCCTAGTAATGTCTTTCAATACGCTTCATCATCTCCATAAATGTCTTCAAGAACATCTCTACATCACCTGAATTAGTCTCATTATATGAGGAACTGAACACTAGCAACAACACTCAACACTACACTTTATTTGCGCAACAATTGGGTACCATTTACTGCAGGCTGAATTTCAGTCGGTAATATCGCCTTACTGTATTACCAGTCGAGGAGCGTTATTCAGAAATTATTAGACATGGAAGATTGAATGAAACTTTTATTAGAAATATACAGCATTATTGTGATCTTTATATCATTACGATACTTTATACAAATCTAGAAAGACATAAGACATATTACAAACCATTTGTGTGTAACTTTCAGCGAACTTCGACATAAGACGTCAATATCTTTATCGTACCTGAGGCTCGTGGGCCTACTCAAAAAGAAAATATCGCCTCTATCATTCGTTTTACGCTTTATAAATATTTAAAAATTCAAATGTAATAATTATCATGTCGACTAGTACTCGAAGTGTGCATTCTATGGCGCGCAGTAACTACTCAAATTTGAACGTGCTTCGTTTTTACTTTAACGTTCAAAAGAAATTTCTCGTAGAGTTACGAGAGGCCATTTCGTAGAGACGGATGCAACCCGTTCAGGTAAATCGAGGAATATTTTTATTTTATGAAAGCCTTGAAAACCGTCTCGATTTTTGACCCTGGTTGCCTATCAATGCATTTCTTACAACGAAGGACCAGTCTTGACCTCATATATACGAGACGCTTAAACCACGCTCGTATGAGACTTCGTTGTTTCCAAATTTCACATTTTCACTCTTGTCACTGTCTCTTTGTATCCCATTGCTATTCTCCCCGTTCGCATGTGCGCCTGCGCAGGCCGACTCATCCTCTAAATCGCTCGCCGGCGTCTTGTTCAGAGGTTCAAGTCCAATTATCACTCGGACACTGTCAGGAAGTTGAGACTCTACCGCCATCAGCTGATGATAGATCCCTTCCGCCTTGGAAAGCGTCCAAGGAAGCTCTATGTGTAGCGACAAATCATTGATGTGCTGAGAAATGATTAATATCATTTAGAATTCTTATGCAGTGACTTACAATTGCTAATGTAAATGAAAAAATACCTTTAGGATCTCAGTAAATCCATAACGATTCTCCATTAGCATTGTTTTCTCAGTGTCCAGAATAGCTGCACAGACCAACAAATGGAAATTCTTACAGGGTAAATCTGTCCACAGTATTTCCCAGAGTTTCATAATGTCGACAGAATTAAATTCTCGTTTGAAAAGGACCAACAGCCACCGGAAGCAAAAGAACATATTTCCAGAATCGTTCTTGTATAAATAATTGAATAATTGAGGCTCCGTTACTGATAGTAAAGCATTCAGCTGGCACAGCTGCGCCTTCATGCCAGCTTGATCCATCTCGAAATTCGTGCTCTAGAATGTAATGTTTTCTGTGAATCTGAATCGTTTAAATATTACCAGAAGCCTGATATAGTTAATTACCACTTTATTCATGAATCCAACAAAGCACCAAAAAGCATCCACTTCACTGTCCATTAAACACAAAATTGGACTGAGCAGATCACTCATGCCTTGTACATAACCGAGGTCAAAGTTGTACATGACGTATGTCATCAGTATGTCATAAAGCTGTGCTAGATGTGGATTGTTATCACCCGCATAATACACACGAGTTCTGTCCGTTCTGTTAACATCTTTTTCTGAAAAAGTCATTGAATATGTCAAGAGATTATCAAGCCAAACTAATTATATAAAATAAACCATAAGAAGAAAAAGCCACCTACCTATAAGACTCTTTCTATCTCGATAATCAGAAAATCTATTTTCCTGAGCAGGAGTCATCGATCTCCATTGTAACTTCATCATAAAGTATTCGTCAGTCTTCTTTTTCCTCAGTTCTATTCTCTCTGTGGTCGTAGAGTTCCAAGGATAGTAATTCAACAGAAACTTCCATACCTCGAACCTCAATGACGCACAAATACCCTGTTTAATTTATATTCATAGAACACAGGGATATTAAATAATAAAATTTATATAGTACGGTACCAATTATTAAAATGTATACTAACCCCCCTGAATATTATCTCCCTCACAGCCTTGGGATTCGTCACTCTACCCTCAGGATCTTTAAATCTGTCCCACTGTTCTTGCGACAATGGTGCACCTAGTAAAATGATCTCGTTAATAGAATTCTTACTACTGTAGTTCGAGCTCGCAACGTATAATCCGTAATTTAGACCATTACCACGTGGACACGGAGGTCTTGGCGGGAGGACTACAGATGATCCTGCATCTCCAATCACTTCGTATTCCTCTCCAGAACTCACCGAGACTGGCGGTTGTGGCACATCTATAGTGAGTGACCTGTTCAGAAGGTCTGCAACCGCCTCCTCAACCGGACGCTTTACTGGCTCTTTATAAACTGAAAATTGACGCCCTTCTGACATTCTGCCCTCACGCCCATTTGCTTTCAAATCGATTCGCCAAAGTCAAGGCCGCTCTTGCCGACTTACGCCAAATATCTGCCAGTTTGCTGAACGCCTCTAGAGTCGTCTCGTACGGACGGTTGTGCAGATTCCTTACGAATTTCCACACGTAATCCGATGTATTCTCTTGAAACAGATCTAAGTCGGTGAATGAATTCTCAAGTACAGGATTGTACTCATCGATCACATGATAAAAATTCTTATCCACCCGTGACCTTTTGAGCTTCATGAAAGCTTTCATAGAATTGACAAAATTTTCTGCATTGGACAATTGGAAAAAGGCCACATAGGTTGTTCCATCCTTTTGCATCAATATGAGTTGTTGTCCGCCATGGTGAACACGAAAAGACTTCAAATCAGTGAGCATGATTCTTACAGTCCTCGCACGTCCTAGGGAATCTGGTCCTTCTGAAGATGTCCTTGTCCGTCTTGTGTGAGAATCTACCAAAGACCATTCCGGATCCTGATCCTGGTTCTCTGATACCACAGACACCTCAACCGGCTTCCATTCTATGCACTTTCCAAAACTCTGCAAGAAAAATAATGAATTGCTTAAGCATCCTTGGTTTCGCTACACCCTAAATAATATACCAATGAATTGTTTCCTTACATATTCCACAATATTGAGTGTTCCCGTGCTTTGTGCATCATCTTCTCTCGTATTCGCACCTCGTAGTACAACACCCCCATGGATGAAGACATCCTACAACGGACAGACGAAAGAAAAATACTATGCAGTCCCAAGGAATCCCCCTAAATCAACCATCTTATTGCGTCTAACTTAGAATCTACGAACAATTATCCTACAAAATCCATTTCCGAAACAGAGCACAGTCAAAGCAGAGTAAAACCGAAACAACTGATGTCACAAGATCAATTTGATATTGTCGCAATACAAAAATTCTAAATTGTGCATTGTTGTTGACACATAAAGCATGTGGGCGGATGTTTGGTATGTACGTCATTCAGAGTAGCAATCGAAGTGGTCCCACCTCAATCCTGCAGACGTGAACAACGTAGCCAAAACGCAATAAGCTGCATAAATACCAATAAAATTGAACTATGACCCAGTACCAGTGACTTTTTCTAACCAGTCTTACCTTTCCTTGCTCCGTCGGCTCGAACATTTTCTTGTTCCGCTTCTCAATGAAATCTGCGCTGTTTTCACACAAAACTTTAACAAACGCAAACTTCGGACGACCTCAACGCCATCTACAACTTTCTATATTTCATGCTCTTATGCGTTAATCTGCAAATCTTATCCTGACTCGGCTCTATTCGGATAAATTCGGATGTCCTCGGATATTCATCTTCATACTTCTCAGCGATTACACACCTACACCACCATCGATTAAATTTTAATTATCAGAATTTCTGCTACGATATAGTTCATGATTAGATCTCAAATTTGAAATGACTCCCTATTGAGATTTTAATATAATCCAATATAATACATGACGTGTACGAACAGGCTGGGTCAAAGGTTGATAGAAGTAAATTGCCGTCAATAACAATCCCAGTGCATAGTCGCAAAGTTTTCTTCAGATCAAAAAATAGCTAAACAATATTAAGAAATAATAGCAACGCACTTTAATAGTAATGTATAACAATAAGGAATATACTGTAGCGCAATGTCGTAGTAAGTAATCTTCGATTGAAAATCCTGCACTGTATGCTTTTACATTACCAAATGAACATGTCAGGTAAGAATTTAAGGAGAAATTCGAATGCAATAAGTCATACAAATGCGTTGGAAGATTACTTCTTCGCCATTCTTCATCATCGTTGAAATAAGATTTTTTAAAGCCATTAAACACATTACACCACATATAAGTAGTACAACAAAGTCCTTTACAAATCAATCTGAACCATTATTACATTCTCTTTTATTGCGCTATTGGTTATCATTCACCATTACGTATGATTCATATTGAGTCAGAACTTCCACGTTATCTTACATTTTGTGGCGGCAGCATTGACTTTCTAATGGGGGTAAGTGACTGTCATCTTGCGAGACAGAGAGGCGCAAAATAATAAAACAGAATAACAATTATCGAGACTGCGCCTATGTCGTTATAACTACTCGCAAAAGTACCAATACATAGTTTAGATATTCTTTTCCACCTCTTGCTTTTTCTTATTTTCTTTTTTGCGGCCGACTCTGCATTCGACTATATTAAGAGTCGCAGCAAACGTATGCGTCAGACGCGCGCACACAAGCGGCGACTATTATGTACTTTGGTACTGCGAAATTCATTAATTTAAAGTCAATTTAACTTAACGTGCCTCGCACCAGAAGGTCCTGATGTGCGTCAATCAGTTTTCTTGGATGACTCCTCCTTCGTGCTGCTGTCTAGCAGTGCTTTTTGCTCGGAGTCGATTGACAGCTGACCCTCCATCTCGCCAGAGAAGCCAAACTCATTGACTCGGCTGTGATCGGTTTTGTAAATCCAGCGCTGATACAGGAATATGAAGAAAACAATGTCATCTCGGAAACATCCTAATCTGTAGAGTGTGGGCATCTTTATGACGAAAGCAAAGATGTCGTCGATGAACGTATTCAGGAATTTGTAAGACATCATGCGCCAGGGTAGATGCGCGACGCTCTTCAATTTGTAGTTGATAAACAGTTGCGGCGTCATCATGATAAAACCGAACGTTAATAAAAATCCATAGAGCATATTCAGTACCCAGGAGTACCATCCCTTGTGCTCCAGGTACATCAAGGAGTAGATGGCATACCCTCCCAGAAGAGGATACAAGGCCCAGGATAGATACTTGAAGGCCAGTCTATCGTACTCCTTTGTGGAAGACTCTACGTACGATCCCTTATCGTGGAAGGTTATTCTAGGAAAGATTTTGAGAATCCGGGATTCTCTGTTTATGCCTATGTCTACTACTTTGTTGATTTTCCATATTTCAATACAGAGTCCAACAGCGCAGCTGATTCTAACCACGGTGTTGGTCTCATTGTCCAGGACGTAAAGAAGTACAACTAATGATTGGAAAACGTTGAAGAAAACAGATCGGACTGATAATCCTTCCAAGGACTTACGATTGTTCCAAAACTGAATATCTGTAATAAGAGAAATAAAATACCATCATAGTGATATATGGACACTTAGTTACATTACGTGTTTCATGTTATATGATTGTTTCTGCGAGGAGACACGATGTTATCTTTTTAGATGTTCATGTGAATAAACAACAGTAGCCGTAATATTGCTGCGCAGGTATCAATCATATTGTATGCTTACTCAGACGTTATTTGCTTTTTATGGTTTCATAAGATATTTCGAGACATCTCTCGAGTTTCTTGAGGAGAAATGCATGACTAAAATAAGTAGATGTTGTCTTACCGTTTTTAAAGGCTAAGAGCTCAAAAACACTGTGCAGAATTGAAACAGCCATAGTCAGACCCAATAGATAGGGATTAGTCTCGAGAAGTGTCTCCTTCAGAGTATCTTGATCGTTGTCCTCTTCCTCGTTTGTATCTGATGATTTAAAACATGTACACCAAATTACTATCTTAGTCTACTTGATTCTCAAACAGTTTGATAAATTTCGTTTCTTACCCATGAAAGATGGCATCCATTTATTTCTCATCGATTGAGCAGAATAAAGTTGCCACTTGAATAAGGACAGTGGTTGATAAGTCAAACGAAGTTCGAGTTCCTCAATGGTGTCGTTCAATGGCTGATAATCCCTTTGCATATTCCAGAAGTCATTCAGGTAGATAACGGGTTTGTATTGCATACCGCCAGGCAAGAAATAGATATCTGATAAAAAATATATTGATTAATTCATGGAATTAATTTCATTAAGTGATTGAACTTGCAATTTACTTACGTTCATCTAATGGAGGTGGTACTTGACCCTGCACCCAAGCAGTCTGATCCGTTATCATATTAACTGTTAAATTAGGATGCCAATGTGATACGATTTCTTGATCCATTATTTCAGCTTTCTAAAATATAAACCAACTGAATGAGCACTAGTTACTAATCACTATGATAATAACAATGTAAGATTCCATTAGATCGTACCTTGATTTCCAATTCAGTTGCCGTTGTTTGACCAGTCAATAAGTTATGTTTCTTCTGGTACCTAATTCTTTTGAATTTATTTAACATTTTCTTCGAGTAAGACATCTCGTCCCCTGCATAGACTCCTTTACCAGCACTTGGATCTGGTAAACGTCCACTTTTAGTGGCATAAATATGAATATATATCGAACCATTTTGCTTGAGCTGGTTGGATGGCCTGAATTTATGCTTAAATACCCTACTACCATCTTGATTTGGGCCACTGTACCAATCTCCATAAATTAAACTATGTTCCGACCATACCAGTGCATTTGGATCTTTGAAATCTTTGAACGCTTCACTTTCGGAGAGATACACATATAGATCAAAAAGTGTTCCATTCTCAAATATATTTGATGCAGGTACACGTGGCACACCACCGGCGACAGGAGCTTGAGAAGTGGTGTCAGTTGATGGTCGTCTCAGGAATGAACTGATGAAGTAAATGAAAAGAGCCCGAATTATCATAGACTTAGCAAAGGCAAAAAAGGACTCCAAGCGTGTCGGTTGGTATTTCTTCCTCTCCTCGTCGATCTCGGCATTGATCTGTAATCACATGACACAATTAATTAATTCGTAAAATCTTATGAGACTTCCAAAGAATCATGCTCCATAATGCAAAAATGCAACAAAACGCATAATTCATGATGAAGCTACAAGAAAACACAATTAGAATCGTCAAGATGTAATGATGCAATGTTATAAAAATATAACAAAACGAGACACAGGATTTTAGTTTTGTCTGCGACAGTAATGTCGCAGACGAATTTACGAATTCGATACGTAGCCTTGGCGCTTAGAAATACAAATTATTAATTCATACGGAATATATAATAATTATTGACGCACGTCTCTTTCACCGGTAGAGTCCTCAGCCGCAACTAATTCGCCATTTCCCTGATGATTTTCCCCAATACGTGGCTCATTCTCTTGAGAATTGCGAGCAACGGCACTCTCCTCGTTCGCCATCTTCGCTTCTCGTGAGTACACTAAACACTGATAAGAACAAAAAGAAATGTATTCGAGTATGGCCACCTAAGCGGAAATGCCGGAAGTGACGACAACGCACTGGAAATAGTCAGCCACTTTTGAAAACGCAAGTCACTCATGTACTCGCAACTGAATTGTATAATATAAAAACTCTTCTTCGCTTTTTCAGCAAATATTTTACATTGTTTTGACTATTGAACTATAACTATCGTACACGTCATTATCATTAATCAATGATCGAACCTGGAATATACCGAATTTCAAATGGTAGTCATATTCCTATAATATAAAGCCATCAGAACGATAGTGAAGACGAAATATATCAAATGTACGTAACGTTATATACAATACTATAATGGACGCATATATTATATAAAATATTATTCATTTATATCATTTTAATTGTATTTTCAAAATTTCCTATAACGTCTTCGCTACTCTTTTATATTACTACTGCTTCTCCTACTCAATTATGATTTAATGTAAGCTACATTTAACATTAATTTATGTTAATGTCCCTAATAGGAAAGTGCTCTTGTAACAGTGCCTAAACCTCACCTGATAACAATGCCCGGAATCTGAAGTATAATTACCCGGAGTTTGACTGTACGTTACGCAGTTTGAGCTTAGGTCCTTAGTCGGTAGGTGGCGCCAGGATACACGTTTAAAATAATGATTTATGAAGGGTATGACAATTAATTGATTATTATATAATTACTAAGATTAAAGATTGAAAAAATATTTTGTAATTAAATCATGATTCCTCAATATTTTCTAGATATACGTTTTATACAAATGTATCGTCATTGGTCAATTCTGATGCACCTGTTGATTCTGTTTCCTTCTATACGATTTCTTATTTTCTGCGTATCCAAGGAAACACGACTATATCGAACAAATGTACTTTCCTTAGAATCTCATCGAAGGACTGTCAAGAAAGTTGAGACGTGCGCGGTCAAGCTACAATACATTTTTAGAGAAAGTTATTTTTTACAAGAATTTTTTATGGCGTTGGAATTGCGCCTGACTGGTTGGTCATCCTAACTTCAAACCTAGTTTTTTCAAGTCTAATTTCAACAGTAAACTGGGTTATTTTTCCCAATTTAAAAACGTTGCTTTCTAGACAATATTTCATAATACAATGAAACGTCCACCATTGTTACCGTGCTTACCAGGATATAATTTTGATAGCAAGGTAAGGTAAAATATCAAAAATTGCCAAAAAATTGTACAGTGTTTTAAAAACGAAAATCTCTTCAGATCGGTCAGACAAAATTTAACAGGTCACAACAATTTGACAAAATTCACGATGGCGTGTATTATCTTTCCGAAAAATTGAAATCAGGCATTGGCGGTGAATCGTCGCCATTTACACGTCCTAGTCGTTATCCATCTATATATCCTCGTGGGGAAGATCAGGTTCTTCCGCCATGGTTGGCCTTTGATGGCCAGGTATAGTAAACGTTAAAAAATATGTATTTCCATTATTTGTCTATATCCTAACAGTCCCCGTGATGAAATCTACCAGATATTTTTCGAATTTCTTTCAGAGATTGATGTTTAAGGCTTACTTTCAAGAAACTGTTCAAGAGCGATGGGAAGCCTCGTTCCAAATTCGTGTAGTAACAATCAGCTTCTTTTTGGAAGACGGAACGATCAAAGTTTCTGAACCAGCAGTGGACAATAGCGGCTTAGAGCAAGGTTTAACGGTGCATTATACTGAAAAAATAATATAAAATTTTTTCAAAATTTTGTAACAAATAAATTAAAAAAATTATTTTTATTTTGTCATTAGGTGTGTTGATACGTCGACAAAGGATACCAATGCCTGATCCGGTTCGATATCGGTTTTACGATATTTTGGATTTAAATGTGGGGAAAGAACCCGAATTTTTTGGAAGAGTTTACAAAATTGTAGACTGTGACAAGTTCACTAGAAGATTTTTGAACCGTATAGGAATACCTGTACCTGATCCCACAGACATTCCAATAGATCCGTACATAGAACGACGCAAGACCGTAGGTGTTTTGTGATTAGGAAAAAATGTAACGTTAGTAATTATTTTAAATTTCAGGAAATTTTTCCAAAAAAACCTAATCGTAAAATCGACAGTTTGGGAAAGTTTTTAAAATTTGACAGAAAAATTCTTCGATTTTATGGCTATTGGGATGATACTGAAAGTGAACACGGTGTCATTCATGATCTTGAAATTCATTATTACTTAGCCGATGACACCATTGAAATTAAGGAACATGTTCCTCCAAATTCGGGAAGAGACACTGGATTCATGTTTCTCCGTCGAATGAAGATACCAAAAGTAATAATATTTTATTTATCAAAATATTTATAGTTTGTCGAAAAAATTTTTATCTAATCAAACGAGTGTAGTTTTTTTCCAGAATTGAACCAATTGGTGCCGAAGATCCTTTCACCATGTTAAATGTCCTTGGGGAAAATAATTCCAAGAGTTATTACGTAGTTGACCCTTTGGATACAGGACGACTTTCTAGAGACTATTACAAAGACAATGATTTAATAATTGGTGCTCAAATCAATGTGTTTGGCAGAAAAGTAGTTATTACCGATCTCGATGATTTTACCAAAAAATATTATAGGTACGTTTAGGCAGATATATGAAAGTAACTAATAATTCTATTATAAATTATTTTTTTTCATAATTAATTTTTTAAGTAAAAAATACGGCTTGGATGACTTTACTCCATTGGAACATCCAGATGTAAAAAAAGACAAGACCACTTGTTACAGTGTTGAAAAAATCATTCCTCCTTATAATGGTTTTGGATCATACGATGATTCTCTTGGAAACTGTTTTACAGTCACACCTCAGGCACCCAAAGTAGATTTTGTAAAATTCTACTATCATGACAAGTTTGTAACGACTTAAAATTTCCAATGGAAAATTTCATTAAAACGAAGTGTATTTAAAAAAATTTATTTTTTTCATCTAGACAAGGATTTGACAGTCACGTGCTCAGATTTCGGGCAAAAATGATATCAAATATACCTGAGAATTCGGAACGTCATTTTATCATCAGAGTTTATCTAATGGATGACACCGTATCAGTTTTTGAACTGGCACCCAGGAATTCTGGTAAAATTATTTTCGAGCGGTTTTTTTAAGATCATTATATCTTTACGAAAATTTATCTTCCCAAATTAATTAGGCTTCAAGAGGTGTCTTTTCCAAACAAGAATGCCGGTAATGTTGCCGGGTCAAAATATTTACACAAATAAAAAACCAAAGTACTACGTACCTTCGGATTTTTATGTTGGCGCAAGAGTGAATCTTTGCGGTTTTCATTTTCAATTGACATCAGCAGACATATACGCACTCCGTTACATGGAACTGCACTGTGACAAGGTAAAATCTTATAATCACAATATATTCACCATTAAATATTTAAAAAAATTAACCGCTATTTTTCAGTTTCCAAAATCCAATATCAAATTGATTATGGACAAATTACGAAAAGCCCTCAAGCCGATATACAAAGATTTCATACGCGAATATTGTCCAGCACCAATGGAAGGAGACATGCAAATTTTGGAATACAAAAAATTAAGGTGACTTTTAAATAATAAATTTGTCTCCATTGATACAATCAATAAAATAAATACTTTTTAAAAATAGGGAAGCCTTATGCAAGTACCTTGGCGATAACATAACAGAGCAAGAAATGATAACGATCGCCCGTCATTATTCGTCGCATGAAAAAAAAGATTTTTGTTCACGTGAATACGTAAGGTAATTTTCCCAAACATTTTTTTTTTCAATATTCATCGTAATTTACACACGTACGCTTCTACAATAATCCTCTTTTCACTATCCATACTATTTTAACATACAGACGTCTCGTTCATACGGAGCTTACTCGGTTTCTTTGGGACGACTTGGATCGACTCACCGAAGCTATTCACCATTTGGATAGGTCAAGATCTGGATATTTACCACGTTCGGAGCTCTACACGATTCTTCGTGGCTGTCGAATACCCATAGACATTGAGCTTCTGAATTCGATGTTAGATCAGTAAGTAAAATTTAGAATGCACTATCATAAAATAATAACAAAAGTCAAAGAAGATTAGATATTTTATAAATAACAAATTTTTTACAATTAAAATTACATTTTTTTATTCACGCAGCCTCCACAAGAATAACGAAGGACTGATCGACTGTTGCGATTTATTGAGATTTATGAATACTAAAATCGATCCTGTCACACCTGTATTTCCAGTCAATGTCAAGGTATACATTCCTTTTTTTTTACATATATAATTCAAAAACATTAAATTCAATTTCTTTTTTGTCAGACCGCATTATGGTGGGCTTCGGAAAAAGAACCAGATTGTGGTGCTGGGATGGATTGGTGTGCATTCTTAAAGGATCTGGATCTAAAAGACGATGAAAACGATGAAAGTTTCACGTCAGCGTACAATGCCTCTGAAGTAAAGGAAAAGTAAAACAAACCTATAATCAATGATTTGTCAATAAAATTTTATTGTACGTATACATACATCAAATACACCAAAGTTCTATTTACATGGAACTAACACGCTTTCTAGTCCTACGGCTGATAAATAGAATACATAAAGTAATGCACAATGGACACAGAGCGAATAAATACGTGAGTACAGTTATAAATAATATGACGCCACTTGCCGTTGGCTTGCCATTATTGAGCCAATAATAATAATAATTCTTACTAGCAACTAACACCAGAGTCATTTGTCACCTCTAATCGTATAAGAAACAAAATCCAATTTTTCTCACTGTAACAATCTCAAATTTAATTTTCCACCGAGAGTAATACCGTTTTTCTTGATATTTTCGTTAACGAGAGTAACTAAAAAGACAATAATTATAATCAAATTTAATTATCATTGAATAAAATGCATCAGTTACACTCATAAGTCTTGACGATACTGCGACACGTTTTGCATTTAACGTAACAGCAGCTTATATATTTGCATTCGCATCTTTCGAGAATCTCTTCGGTTTTAGTAACGTGTCCACGACCACAGCAAAGATATTCGCAGCCTTCGTAGCCAGAACTGCTGCCATTGCATTGTCTGTAAAATAAAAGAAATGGAAGTGATATTCAAATTTCGCGGTTATTTATTCGATCCTCGATATTAATCGAATGCGACTCTTAGAAGTCATTTACTTCGAGTCAGTCGGTCGGGAGATAAATCTGGTAAGGATTGACGCAACGCGACAGGACGTACGATTCAAAAGTTCCAAATTACAGATCGTTACAAAAGTCCGTGAATAATTGCGCCGGGCCCCATCGTAATGAACGGGACACGCCTACGAGATAACTTCGTATGAGGTTATGATTACAGGTTAGCCCTGGTTGGGACTCGAGTAAGAGTCTACTCGTAAATCGGACGTTTATCGCCATGGGCGTATCGACAAGCTCCTAAATCCAATTGGCAATCTCGTGCCACTAAAGAACCCAAATAGCCGAGAGTTGGTTGACTAAAAGTCGAAAGTTTTCCGTATGAAAAATGGAGACAGAGAAACGAATAAGAGGAGTAATGACAAATAAGGCTGGAAAGAAGGTAACCTTAAAAAAAAATCCTTTTTATACGTTATCCGAAGAATGTTACTCTAGTGTAATTTGGGTTTAGCCGTGCATAATAACCATAGGAGAAAATGCATGACGAATGCAATCAAGGATTAACCTTACCGATTGTTGAAATAATCATCGCGTCCACCTCTAAGATTAGAATCGGTTTTCAAACCGACTGATGGTTCCCGCCCAAATATTTTACACGTATATAAATAATTTTTTTTTTATTTCAGACTATCTTTTTTCGTGAGTTGGATTTATTTATTTTTTTCTATACCTTTTTTCCGAGTAAGTATATGCAACTGATCTTTTTTTGTAATTTAACGTATAATAATGTCTCTCACTTATCAAGATAAATATTGCGCGTTTATCAGGGATGCGAGATTGAAATGAAAAATGTGTAAGTTAAATGGCGACAGGTTTGGAAAACGGGTTTTTCATTCTCTTGTACTCTTTTCTTTTTTTCTTCTTTCTTTTCTCCTACCCCACCCTATTGCCCACGTGTCTCCGTTCCAAGGAGAACAAAAACGCAGACTGTCCGCTTCTCTCTTATAATTACGTTCACCCTCGCATAAATAAAGCGATATCGTCTCGGCAAGTAGATAACGAACGAACCGGCCATCGGAATTCGTCCTGTGTGGTTGGTATATCGATATATGCAAATCGGTTTACACCTCGGCACACATGCTCCGCCATGGAATTAACATAAAAGTGATCGTGAACGTTTCAAGTATTAGAGACGGTCAGGAGTGGTGAGCATAAATTGTTTTTCCATTGTTTTCCAGTACCAAGAATTTAAACAGTACGATAAAGATTGTACACGGAATTTAATTTTCGATAATAACAACAACAGAGGTATATATAAATCCGTGTTATTTCCCAGATATACGAAAAATAGTAAATTTATTATTTTTTTTTAAATTAGCACGCAACCCCATTCGCTCTTTTTTTGCGTAGTGAAAGATTCAGTCGCGAAGGGTAACTTCGCTTTTTTACGGCAGCTCGTCCTTTCGTTACGAGCCGTCGGGCGAATGGGCCATTAGCGACATCGTAAAGGACTCTTTACGATCCAATCGGCCCGCAGGAAATGGAAAGACGTATTCCTCACTCTTAATTGTATTCTCTCGCTATAAGAATTTACAGATTGCTGGTATTAATTAATTAAAAATCAGTATTACTAACTGTCGAGAAAACGTCTTTCGGAACATAATGTTGATGATCTGTGTGAAACTTTTCTTGAATTAAAGATTGCCTTATTTGCATAATTTATATATTTTAAAAATAATAAGATATAGTGAGATATAAATAAAAAGTTTAAATAAAGTAAAAAAAAAATAACTCACCTGCCAATGGTACCCAGACTGCCACGATTTTTATCCGGTGAACAATAATCCGGACTCTTGGTAGTGTAAAGGAGATTATCGTGATGATACAGTGGCGGAAGTCGACCACCAGATCTGGGCCTGACTTCCGCCGCAGTAGCGTACCTACGAAGAAGTCTGGCGCCAGCCACAGCAGGTCCCGAGGAACCCAGACCTCTCCAGCACGTACGAACGCTGCAGGATCCCGAAACGCCATGACACTTGCATTCAAGACTCAATGATTGTTCCACGGCCTTAAATTATTGTAATTAATTAACATCAGGAACCCAACAAAAGTCGGGTACCGTGTACAATAATTATTTGGATTTTTTTTTAATCAGACTGACCCTTCTTCCTGCACGGTGATTGTGCATGTTGACTGCATGTAAAAATTTGCCGGTAGAGCCAAATGCTGGCGGACTCGCACCCTGGAGGAAGCGTTTTGCTATTCTGGAGGCAGATCGAACGTCGTCGCCACAGCCACCCCACTTGAACGAACTGCGCGAAGCCAAACCACCGAAGGTAATCGAGGAGGCTGAGAATGCAGAGGTCAATGCCGATGGTGATGGTGGCTCTCGTCTTGGTGGTGTCGCACAGGAACAGGATGCCAGACTTCCTAGTGCGCAACCACGTGCTAAACGCCAAACAGCTGCGGCTGCTGACATCGCGTATACAAATGCCTGTTCTCTGGTTCCTATTGGTAACAATTATTTTTTTCGTTTAAAATTTATTCTCTTGTCTACCTGACGGAGTTTATTGAATGTTTTCTTTTTCCGAAAATCTTATCTAATTAATTCATTTGGCAAGAACGACGAAGAAGCCAATATACGTATGACGAAGAGACACGCGCATCTCTGTGGTTCGGTAAATGCGACTAATTAGAAGTTTCCTCTTGGGGTCTTCCCATTCATCTGACCGACGTCAAAGGACCAATCTTAATATCATCCTCATGAATACGACCGACCATCTCTGCCTCTTAATTATGAAGATGGTGTATATATGAACGTATGCGAAATGAGAAGTGTCTATGGAATTTTGGAGAGGAAAAAAAATTCATGCCGATCGGGTGCGATAATTAAATATTTTTCGAGCTCGTTAAACGTATCGATAACTTATGCGTGAAAAATGGTAAAAAATGGATTTTTGGAATATTCATTTTTTTTAATTGAGGAACGTAATTGAAAATTAACAAAAATACCTGTAAGAAGTTCAGGAGTGTAATCAGGAGCTCGTTCGATATTGCTGCAATTCCATCGGCGATTCCGGAAGGAGTGCTGACATACTGCGGAAGTATCTATGGCAGCTTGGACCAAACTGGGCATCACTTCCGGTGCCGCTCTACAAGCCCTAGCCTGCTTCCGTTCGAGAATCCCAGCACTTCGCAAACCCGTGCAAGCTTCTCTGGTCCATGGTTGCTGAATTTCATTGCTGCTGTGGCCGAGAGCCCTGGGTATAAAAATGAAAAAAAAAAAAATTTCTCTGACGTCATCTCGCAACATGGATAGACGGAAGATGCTGTGAAAATTCTTTGGTACACAGTCTCCGTTAAAAGCTTCGCTTCTCTAAAGAATTCGGAAAATTACGAAAAATGTCTATTCGTAGGACGAAGGGGCGTGCAGGTCCGTAAATCAGGGGTTGAATTTCGAGAATTACAGGGCGCTTAGGCCGATCCGGCCGCGCGAGGTTATGGCCCGTAATTACGAACACCTGAAAATCCAAATGGCCCGACTCACGTCTAGACGTATAACTGCCAAGGCAATGGCTGCACTACCAACCCCTTTCGAGGCCCGAACCTCAGAATTACCCTATCAACGGCCTATAGTACTCGCATAACCATTTTCCACCCCTTTCTACTCTTTACGCAACGAACCTCATTTCCACGGTCATTTGACCTCCTATCCCACCATCTGCCCTTTAACAATTTTGGGATCTTACCAATATTTCATTTTCAATTCATTAAACCCTATCGGAACCTGACCCAATCCGGTATCAGATAAAATAAAAATAAACCAGTGACAAAATTCAATCTCGATTCAATTTTGAATATGAAACAATTGATTAGAAAATTATTAAAAATTTATTATCGTCATCCATAGTACCGAAGCCACGCTACTTTAATATATACTTTGTATACTCGCTATAAATTAACTGACCATTGTAGACTATAGATCTTAAAGACCAAACCCGTACAAGATAATTCCTATGAAAATGCCAGGATCATAAACTGTCTGATGGTTGGTTCTTGTGACGACGGCGATTGTGACGGTACCTTAAGTCGTGGGTCGGCAAGACTTTTCGAATTGAGTTTTGATTTGTAAACCGTATAAAGCGCACTGTTTATGCCGTCGATAACGGCCCTCATTTGGTCTCGCCTACGAAGAAATGGCCACGCGATGCTAATGCTACCTAAGACACATCTGTACCCATGGTTGACCTCTCACGTGTACATACGAGTACGTACCAGAGTATCTACGTGAATGACGCTTTTAAATCAATGCCGCTAACCACGACCGCCCATTGATTTACAACCGGAATTGCGAAATTGCCACGTACGATTATTATTAATACGAACCCTCTTTATCTCTACCCACGCGTTATTGCGCGTACGATATCCGTATCTATCTTCTGCACGCCGCTACTATTTATCGTGCCGACCATTATTATATTTATGCATTTCTATCATCGATACCATAATGACGATTGATCGGTACCATTTCCTCATTTTTTACGTCATTTTAAATGTTAATTGCGATAGATTGCCCTCGCTGGCAATTCTTGCACTCGTATACTTATTATTATTTACAATAACATTGCTTATATCGTTTAACGTATATCAACTATATATCGACGATAGAGTCATTGCGTTTATTATCAATGATATAATTTATAATCGAATCGTACGTCTCTTGCGTAATGAAATCACTGTTATTTTGGTTGTTCATTAAAATAATTTTTTTTATGGGATTTCGTTACTATTCAATTTTTCATTTATTTATCAATTAACGATATTCAATTTTCATTGTGTCTGAAATATTTATTTCACGCGTGTCGTCGTTAGATGCTAATTTGGCAGTGTTGAAATATTATGGCGATTGGCATACGACTGTACTACGTGGGTATCGTCTTGTTTATGTTGCAGGTGGAAACAGCTGTTTGACGCTAATGCGATATTACAACGAGTAAACGTATATTGTGTTACGTTACACCAAAGGGATTATGCGCGTGATCGTGATTTATTTAACGTCGGAATTGTGAAATTGGCACGGACGATTAATAGCAACGAATCCGGCCACTTGCGACCCACTTCACCCATTTATCACGGTCCTCCCGTTTCCATCGATCGTCATTAATCGATCGTCAGGTTTACGAGCGAATAAAACAATTTAATATCCATAATAAAATATGTTTCCATTTAATTAGAAAAAAAAAATTATTATTACGTTATCAGTATGAAAATTATACGTCGCGATTAAAAGTATCGATGAAACGATCAAATTTATTTTCTACCCTTATACGATCCGGGGGAAGGGGGTAAAAGTAAAAAATGATTAATCGTTAATAAAATTAATACAAATTTGACAATAATATTTTTCTTCCCTTTAACGAAATTATCTTCATCCGTTTGTCATCCCTTTGTACCATCGACCATTTCTATCGCATTTGTTTTGCCGTCGAAAATGCACGGGCTAATCGCTGTTGATATTTCGAGGTCCAGGAAGAGAATTTCCTCGGGGATGTTTTCCGGCACGAAAGAGACCAGAGGCCGGATGATGAATGGTGGAGTGATGGCAGTTTTGCGTGCGAACCGCCGAGACCAAAATACGAGAATATTAGGGGTTGTCCGATCTAACGTTCGTATATCCGTGGGGTAGTGGGTATGCGTGCTTACGAGCAAACAGGTATCTGTATATAGGTATTAAAGCGTGAATGAGAAAAAGAAAGACAAGACGATGGGTGGCGGAGTCTGGAGGAGAGAGAAGAAAAGAGAAACTAAGAGAAAGATTGAGAGGGCCGTGCATGCCACCGATCGTGATTTATAAAGGCTCGTACCGTGAAGACGCTAGTCCTACCCTTATTTTCTTTTTATATTTTTTGTTTTCTTTCATTTTTCTCATTTCTCTGGGTTTTCACATTTTTTCCCCTAATTTATTTTCATTGCGATTAGTTATCGCGGTATTCGCAATTTTTGACATATTCTACGGCGCTTCGAATACAATTGCAAATTAATCCATAGAAAATGATAAAATAATTGATATTTATTATTCTCTAGTATTTTTCAGTGCATCGTTATTTTCGTATGAATATTTTTATCTGAGATTCACGTACATACTCTCGATATTTTCTATATGGACCAGTTGATCGGGTTAATAATTTTGTAACATATTCAAATCCACTTGGAAGCACAACTGGTAGTAATTGCGTACGTTTTTGGTTGTCTTTTTTTTTTCATTTTTCTTCCTTTTTTCTTGTCTAAACCTCATCGTCCCTGAGAGAGGGAGGATGATGAAGCGCTGCAGGATTATGATATAGGAGTCCGCTTTCCTCTTAGCCAACCCATTGCCTACCTATACTATTTGTTTCTCATTAACGGGCCTACATTAATCTTCCGCTGGACTTCGGCTATCTTCGTGTAAGAGCGTGAGAATTTTGTAAGAATGCTGTTCATTCGAGAAACTATATTACGAAGGAGCGCGGACAACTCGAAGTTTTGGATTTTATGATTTTTAACGATAGAATTTAATGAACGTGAATCGAGTCATTAAGAAATTAAATTGAAGTCGATTTCTTTTTTCAATTACTTACAGCCACTTGATGCAGCAACCATTGTGAATTAGAAGGACAAACAGGAGAAGGCAGTACTTCGTTCTCCGCATGGTATTTGTCCTACGCTTCACATCCTTCTGAATATATCTGGTTGTACTGTTTTTTTGGATTTTTGATTTTTTAAGCACCGATTACAAAACGCACGTCATGAAACACAAGTTTTTTCGTCGAAAAATCAAATTTTTCGAATTCATCTCCACCGGAAGGAGAATTCAAAAAATTCTGTAATAAATGAAATTATTTTGAGTTCACCACACTGATTTTCTTTAAATTTTCAAAAGACACTCCTTCTCAATAAACGTCTTAAAAAACACAAGAACATCCACTCACTTCTTCATTCATAGCCACAACACAAACTTCATCACTTCAGAGCGACTATCGCTACTATGCACAGTCACGCGAACTTCGCGTTCATTAAAATTAAACCTTTCTCCGCAGTGTGAAGCACAAATCGATCCTTGCAGTAAGTATCGTATGAATTTTTCAAAACGGAGACACCGGTCAACAGCAATTAAATTAATTACCAAAAATATACAAATTTTAAAAATTAATCAACGATCCAGTCATTAAGAGTACCAAATAAAAAAAAAAACAATTTTGAATTTTTCACCAATTTAAAAAAAATTTCCAGAAGTGTCCTGAGTGCTTTCTTTCGCAGATGTCCCGTAGCAGGACCAAGGATCCAAAAGTGGTCCCGTTTCAGACAAGCAAGGAAGTAAGCGATACCCAGGAAGGAGCAAAGAAAGAATATAAGGTAGGACTAAAAGGTAAATTGAATGAGGGTGTCGAGGATGGTAAAAATGTGCAGAAGTGGTGGAAATAATTTTTTGATCTTGAAGCAGAGTCGGCGCGACGTGATTGGAGGAAGAGGAGGACTGCCGATGTGAAGTGCTCGCCGGCGAAGCACCTCAAGAATAAACTCGAGGTAGAGGCGGAGGTGATGCTAGTGGTGGAGGTGGAGGATGAGGAGACTCCCACGGACCCTTCCACCTCGCCCAAATCTCCAATAACTTTTACGTCAGTTGCCCACGTTCATTCAGCTTTCCAGATCCTATAACGAATATAGGACTCCGATTCGATAGTTATCTGAGCTTGCAGTAATTATCATTGCTATTATTATTATTATGAAATCTTACCTCATTGAATTTACCCAACGAAAGATTTTAGGTAAATAAGATTTTTTGGTATTTAAAAAAAAAATAAATTTTAAGTTTTCATAATAATTTTTTCATTATTTTTTTATAGCACACGAAGATACAGCGGATGATGATGGGGAAATGAAACGGATGCTACAGTGGAATGGAATGAATGCATTCCAAGCAAAATTGTTCAAAGTTTAGGGCGTATCCTCAACGCCGACAAAAGCCGATCCGGTCGAGTCATTCATATCGATAATTAGCACGATCGCGCCTATAATACCACGGGGAGACTTCCTTTTACCTTTTTTCTACCTTTTTCGGTCTTTTCACGTCGTCCCGTCTTCACATCGAATTATACCTGTCTGAAAATTTCGAGGAACATCCAAAAGGATCTTTTCGTTCTGTTTTCGTTAACGGCTGAAAAGCGGATCGGGAGTGAAGAAATTACGAAAATTTTTAAAAAATTTTTATACGATTGCGACAGTTTCAAACGATTTATGAAAATTTTTCAACAAATTCAAAATTATTCCATTTAATTTTTCTTTCTCTTTTACACGCTATAACGAAGGGACGATAATATATTTGGTCCCTGGAGTAATCTGTCAGGGGACATTCAAATATGGCAGCAGCTGTGCGTTTCGGCTATTAAAAACGACTTAGCCCTTCCATGCATTTTTTTTCTCTTCTCTTCATCTCTTTTCGTCCTATCCTCATCGAGTATACTTACACTCACTTACACGTGCTCGCTATAGCAAGCCCTTGGCAAAATATAGAGATTTGCCTAATGATCCGTGAGAGCTTCTCTTTGGTAGGAAAAATAAACAACAAAGATATTTTTCATTTTTTTTTTCACTTTTTAAGGTGTTTTTTTAACGTTGTATTATTTCCCTGTCGTAACGGCTGATTTTGAGGTTATCCTTCTACAGCTCTCTTGTGAAGAAATTATTTGAAATTTATAACTGTTTTCTTAAACGTCGTTTCTATGGGTTTCTTTTATTATTACCATACTGTTTGCTCCATAATAAACGATATTAAATGTCGGATTATTAAGATTTGACTTGGCGATACTCGCTCAGTCTAATTTATGATACAGACACAGTGGAGACTCATGATATTCCCATTAGAACGGCATCGGAAGCCGTCCAGGAGATTCGCGGATCTACATAATCCCCAAACAATGATGCCGGACAAAAACACTTGCGAAGGGATGAGCCATCAAACATTCGCCATTTTATTGTCAAACCAGCAACTTCTTACTCGTTGATAGCAATTTTCTACCACTTATCTGCTAATCTCTGAAAGAAATTTAGAAGCTCCCCTCAAAGCTTTGGTAGTAGGCATCTGTGAAAATTGTATATTTTATAAACTTAATTTTTTATTCATTCATTTTGTTTTATTAATTCAATATACACTGTGACGTAGAATTTCGAAGCACGTCACAGAAGTAAACAAATTTCGGTTAAGCGTCTAATGTTTCAGTTATAACGTAGGTAGGGGAAGGTGAGACAAATGTCATTAGAACAATTTGAAAAGTAATCTCTGATTGCCCAGTCAGGAACACGTGCACGTTCAGCTGATTTTGTGAGTGATCCGTCTTGACCGACCAAGAATTTAAATGAATTAATTTTAATGTTAACGTATGGAATAGTGTAACTTGCTCAGTTGGATAATTGACGCACAGTTAAAATATTTTTCGAATTACGTTTCATAAGTTTCAATAAGGTGAAGTAGCCAAATATCGTTCTCCTCTTGTTTTTAATATATTGTGAAAAGTATTTTTTAAATTTCACAATGAAAATTTACGACGTATATTCGTCGACTGTTTGCTTTTTATATTATATTACAAAAAAAAAGCAATAAATAATAAACTTTACATTATTATTATTTTCAATCAGCACGAGAAATCGAATTACAAATTAAGACTAAGAGAAAAATATCTTATTGGAAATATGTAATAAAATATTAATTAAACGAATTAATGAAGACGTAGCGATTATAGTGGAGCTATTACTCGCTACCCAACGCATCCAAAATCCATGGAATTTTTCTGGATAAGATGCTGGATCGACGTCTGTATTCGTTTGTGGTACTAGCTCGGATTCAAAAATTTCTATCATTTGACTTAAACTGATAAAAATCTGAAACATAGATAGATTGAGATTACTATCCCTTAGCACTTAGTCATACCGAATATTTAGTAACTTTGTACCTCGGGATAATCAGCAGACACATCAGTGGTCTCACAGGGATCGTTTTGAAGATTGAAAAGACAGGAGTCGCTGCAGTTTGCAAAGTCAGTAAAATTATTACATTTAACTATACTGGCTGATCGAAGATTAAGAATTTTTGTTTCCGTAAGTAAAGAATTTCCTATACTGGTGATAGCAACTCCCGCGTCAGATTGAAGAATTTCTGTGATATTGTATTCCGGATAGGAATTATTATTTCCAGTATCACCATAGTAATTTCCATATAGATCAGCAGCACCTACATATATACAATTTTCAAAAAGTTGTACATAAAATTGACAAAACATTAATAATGAATGAGAAACAAGAAAAATACTGACCTTTAATCAATTTGAATTTTCCAGAAACAACACCCCTAAGATTTACAGCATCGTCAATGTTAATTAATAAAGATTCTCGTGCGCTATCTTCGGATAGGCTTATCGCCGACCATTGGTCGACACCATCGATATCCCCAAGATCATTAACGTCCCCACCAGCCAGAGAATAGAACGTCGGTAGCCAATCGGTAACATGAAGCAACTGTTCCGAGACGCGGGAACTATTTTTAATCAATGGTGAATAAATACAAGCTACGCCACGCACTCCGCCATCGTAATGTGTAAATTTCAACTAAAAAAACATATATTGAACTTTAATTTATATAATTATTCTTATTCTAGTTATTATATCAATCAACAGTAATTACCCCACGTAAAGGATAATTCGAGCCAAAATTCTCCAGAAATCCTTCGGTCTGGGCTCCGTTGTCAGCCATAAATACGATTATGGAATTGTCAAGCATGTTAGCATCACCAAGAGCTTTCACTATGCGTCCCACGGATTGGTCCAGAGCCATCATCATACCTGTCGATATTTTATTTTAATTTATAATTATCATTTCTTTCTGCACGCACACAATAATTAATCACCTGCAAACTTTCTCCTGTTGAAATTCTCGATGTATCCAAACGTAGAATTGACTTCGCTCATATTTCGAACCTCAACTATTTCCACCGCTTCACTGCTATGTGGCGCTGGATGCGCTACGTGTAGATACAGTGGTTCGGTCGCGTCATGGTTTTCAATTACCTTCACAGCCTCTTCACTAAAGACATCAGTTGCGTAATTGCTATTACGTCTCGTCTCTAAAGTACTTGGCGTGTCTTGATGCAAATCAAAGCCAGTGTGATTCTTTCAAAACAATGGAAAAACACGAACATTGAGAACATTGACGCAGAATTTTTTGTCACAGTGACTGCTAGTAACGTACGTTTTTACTTATGGTATAATTGAAGTAAGATATGTAACCATTGTAGTGGCCGTAGAAACTCTCGAATCCACGTCGGGTTGGCGTATGCTCGTTAGTATAATAACCAACGTGCCATTTTCCTACCAATCTGGTGCGATATCCTAAATTTCGAAGATGTTCCGGAAGTAACCTCACATTCAGCGGAATTCCTCGAGGTTCACCAGCTGACAAAGGTTCGCCCTGCATTCCTGCAATTTTCATAATTTCTTTTATGCATGATTCCAAAATATGAAACATTTTATTTTTTTTTTCACCTTGAGATATCATGAGCTCTTATGTATAATCCAAGTGTAATCTTATCTCTTGTATAAATTTTAACGTAGATAACTGTAGGAGGCAATTAAAAAATTGTTCAATAGACATAAGTAAGAGTTATTGACTCAATGATAACGTTTCAATAAATATAACATCACATAAGTCTGGAACAGCTGATTAACCCGTTGAGGGTAGCAGGGGATATGTGTCCCACCATGTTCTGTTTCGTTTTTTCACGTTGCCGATCTGTTTCACTTTAAATATGCATACAGTTGCACTAGTTGGACTTGTAGGAACCTAAACTATGCAATCATGAACAAAATAGACATCAATTTGCCTAAACGCCATTGACCGTAAACAATGAAGACAGAAAAAGTTACAAGTAAGTGAAATTAGGCACCATAAGAAATTCATATACGTGCACAGTTTTGAGAATGTCGATGCAGCACAAGTAGACCGCTTGGCGAGTCAGACCAGCTAGGAGAAGTAATGCGATTACACTGCAAATTTAAGTACAAGCAATTACGTGGGACAAAACCCTATGACCCATGAACCCTAACAGTTCAATAAAAGGGATATGATAATTGGGCGAATTATAAAAATTACGTATAATATAAAATTTAACGACGAAAATCACGAGCTATAGCTATATTGTTAAAAAAATAACATTCAAGTAGGATAGATCTAATTATTCTTTAGAATGATGAGAATGCAAAACACGTGCTAGCTGATCTTGTCTTTTCTCTATAGTATCTCGACAATAAAGACCTTATTATTTTCATTATTACTCATATCAGTATACCTTATAAAACGATATAGATAACTGTGTAAGCTTTATATGGTTGTTCAGCGTCTATCTAAATGTCATACAAATAATCGAAACGCGTTTGCTATACGTTTGCAATGTTAATAAAACACATACCATATGCCAGATTGTGTATTAGGCGGATAAAATTTTCCTAATAGACGATTGGTATTGTTTATTTAATAAAGGATCGTTCATACTGAACCTATGGTAATGTCAGTTAATATTGTAAACCGTATATTATAATTACCAGTCCTGATAGGGTAACGGCCGGTAAGGAAAGCTGTCCTCGAGGGCGTACAAGTTGGAAGGACGTAGTGGCGATTGAGAATCACACCATTGTATGCCAGAGCGTCTATATTCGGTGTAGGTATTTGATCCGCTCCATGAAAACTCACGTCGTTCCAGCCCTGATTTTTTTAAAAATAATAATATAATTAACAACCAAATTTCGTTATTACAGAATTGTGTATTTCACAGGCATGGCGATGGCACGTGTCTATTTGCATAGTGAATGGAATGTCTGTATCCTTGAAAATTGAAACTTTAGAAAACTTATTGGCCATATATATATGTATATATGTTAATGAAGGTCAGGTTTAGCAATTTAATTAAGAGTTATGAAATTGTTAGATACGAAAAGTCACGTGAATAGTGTCGTCAAAGTACAAGTATAACGACGAATGCATTGTTGTGTGTATATGCTTATATCAAATCAGGTCAAGTGATATTCCACAGTTTTCTCATATTAGTCGTAATGCTTGTATAGTCGGTGAGTTTGAATTCTTATACATCAACCTCGGACTCGTTATGATTATTTATGGTAATCAAGATAATACAGCGTGTCTGTGAAAAAGAGTTTACTTAATTTTCAAAAAATGTTTGCTGAAAGTATGCTTTAAATATGATATTCAATAGAACTTCTACAAATACCAGCAAATATTCAGCAAAAGTTTAGCAATAATTTTAGCAAGCAAATTAAATTTTGGCATATTATTCTTGAAACTGTATGCTGCAATCTGAGAGGTTCAGATCAGTATTATTGAACCATATTAGAAAGACATTATACCAAACGATATAATCAAAGTTAGACGTCACTTGTTTTCTGATAACGATCCTTGGTTTTGTTGCACTATGACAAAATTACATGAATCCTCTTGTTGATTTTCATATTAGTGTTATGTTTAACATATACATATATAATTAGTAATAAAATTTATTTTTCGTTTGGAATATATGTTTTTGAGGTGTAGTAAAAAAATAAAAGAATTTTACAAAAATACAAAATATATTGATTTCATCAAAAATAAGGAACGACAATCCTACCAAATCGTCAGCTACGATGACGACGATGTTTGGTTGCTTGCTGGATTTTTGTTCACTTTGTATTCTTCCTATGCTAGCCAAGATGACGAACGTTCCCAGCAAACGTTTAGGTAATGTCCATGGGTGTTTGACAGGAATCCTGTATTTGATACAGATATATAAAAAATTGTTAAGCCACGAATAATTTTGTTGTTACATAAAAAAAATAAATATTTTCGCTCAAGTCACTCACTTGGTGGCGCTTACCTCATTTTAAAAAAAATAGTAGATCAAATCAATTCCAAATGGCACTTGACAGATAATAATTGTATATTGATATTTACCACAGTATTTTTTTTAAGTTCTTAAAATAAAAATTATTTCACACTTTGCAAGTATCATTTAAATTCACAATAATATACTGTCTTATATGTTTTAGTGGGTAAACATATTTTATGCCACTCGCAGAATCGTTAACGAAACGTGGGCTTGGGCTCCGTAGTTTATACAACACTGACTAATCGTGCCAGTGCCAAGTTGTGTTCAACTCATATGTTTTACAGCATAAGAGAAAGGAGTTCATAATGCCAGGAAAATGTAACCATTGTCATTTATCTGTTAATTGTTCACATACAATTACCCGGCAATCATAAAGTAAGAGTTACATATTAGCAACGTTATCATTTTTTGTTCAAGCACGTAATATTACTGGGTACACGTGAAGCGGTGCTTAAATACAACCTTGATTATGAACTTGTAGCATTGCTAATATCTAGCTTTTATGTTACGTTTGCTTAATAATTATGTATAGTTCATTGAACCGTCTATCGTGAAATAATTTTTATAATCATGAAATCGAAAGTAACCCTGTAGGCAAATTTTCCATTGATTTTCATTTACCATAGATTACCCTTAGAAAAAAAAACTATTAGTAATGGGAATATTTTCTATAAGTTGCATGATCCGTACACTTTCTACACTTGTGACAAATAATTAATTCTTATTTTTTACGAATTAATAAATTAATTGGTATTAATTATAAATTTATACGGAATTTAGAAATTTATGTGGTTACTCCGTAAATCTTATTGTAATACGTGTTGTTCGTATCTGACATATTGATTTTTATTTTGCACTTGTTCCTCGATTAATAAATATATACAAGTATAACTTAATTATTATTGAACGGCTGAATAAATAACTATATCTCCGTCGGATATTGAACATAAAAAATTTGTTTGCAATAACATTACACTATTTGATAAGTGGTCTGGTGGTGATATCAGTGTCAAAAATACTCCCACATTCAGACCGGTAAGAAAATCTGTCTGCAAAGAGGCACTTATCTCATTATCAAAATATAGTATATATCTTACAATTCATATGATTGAATATTGATAACTAAAAAATTATATCAATTAACCTTTGCTGGCTGATTTAGGACAAGGATAGCAAACCAAAATAAACGTGACTGTCGATTGATAAATAAATGATTATCTACAATACATCCAGTCAAACAGCATAAATATACTTGGACGAAAATGAAAATAATTAAGAATCCGAGCGTTGATCATGTATAATAAAAAAATAATTATTTAACGAGTATCACGCCAACGATCGTCACACTCTTGATTCTCGTCAACGAAGCTGATATCAGTGAAAGTATCAAAGTGATCTCCAAGTCTTTTCTGATCTTTATTACTACTACCGGCAGGAAAATAAAAAATGGCTGTCCCATTACGACCATTCGATGGAAATGTATCTTGCAGTCAGATAAAAGCTCGCAACCCCACGATTATCAGTGCCATTCCAATATGTGCACATATGGCGGTGGTACCAATAGTACCAGCTCCATTTGGATTAGGATACACAACGACTCCAGGTTTTAGCCACGGTTGCCAAGTGCCATTTTTCCTTCGTGGATCCGCCATTTGATCCACAGGTAGACGTAACTGTTTCATCAATGAGTTAGAATGCTTTGCTAGGAATTGATCTAGCTCCATGACCCTCTGTAAATATGATAATACATTAATAAGCCTATAATCAAAAATTTGTATATCTTTTCATCTAGCAAAAGACTCACCTTGGGATATTGCTTAGCTATATTTGCGGTTTCGCATGGATCGTGTATAATGTCAAAGAGACACTCAGTCTGGTTACACGTAGTGACGTTAAAGATATTAGGAGATGTACTATTTGTATGACATTCAACAGTAGCCCGTTGTCGTAAAGTCATCATAGTGCTTGGCTGAGTGATCGGTGTACCTAAATGAGTCCTAATACTGTCTGCAACTACACTGTGCAATATTCGAGTTGTATTGTACCTTATCGTGGCACGTCGTCGATAGTGATTTATTGGCCAGACGTAGCCATCGTACTGTCCATGTGGATCGATGGATCCTGATAAACAATCAAATCATAATAATCACTTATCAGATACTTGACAGTAGTATGAATAATATAAATTGCCATAAACTCTTGTCCCGTTCAAGTAAACTTTCTAATAACATAAGATTATTAATGAAAAATTATCTAAATTTCTATTAACCAACCTCTAATGAGTTTGAATCGCCCGTGAATGGCTCCTTCTGTTTTTGAAATTTCGTCAATATTCAATAAAATTGTACGACTTATAGATTGGCCACTATGATTCAACGCACGCCATTGATTAACGCCATCTAATTCTCTCAAATCTCTTATGTCTCCTCCTGCTGCTGAATATAATGTTGGTACCCAATCAGTGATATGTATTAATTGATCTGATACTCGGGCCACGTCCTGTAACAACGGTGACCATATTGCTGCTACACCGCGAACACCACCCTCGTACAAAGTATACTTAGTCTGTAATAATAAAAAAATACAATAATTATTCTGAATAATCATATGCTAAAAACGTTCTTCTAAATACTTACACCGCGCAGAGGGTAGTTCCACGCCCAATTCCTATATTTACCAGTAGGTACTCCGCCATTATCCGTAAGAAATAGTATAAGCGAATTCTTCAGCATTCCTCTGTCTCCAAGAGACGAAACCACCCTTCCGACAGAATTGTCCAAACGCGTGACCATAGCTGAGAAAAAAATATATAAAAGTCACAATACACATTTTTTCATCGCTAACTCACGGCTCATTTATTTACCAGCATATTTGCGTCTTTCGTATTCCTGAATATGCGTGAAATTCTCTTCGTGGTAATCGTCCGGTGGAAATTCAAGAGGAGCGTGTACAGCCAGATGAGAAATTTGAAGGTAGAGTGGTCTCTGAGAATAATGATTGTCGATGATCCTGACAGCCTCGTTAGTAAAAAGATCTGTTGCGTATTCATGCTTTAACCCATAAGCTGGTTGATCATCAATATGCATGTCGTATCCGCTCATATTCTATAATAATCATTAATCGTAGTGAGATTATTAAAATAACAGAGAAATTGTCACAGAAACATAATTTATTAATTCGATACCATTACTCACTCCTTGGGTATATCTATAATCGTAATAACTGATGTATCTGTTATAAAATCCTAAGAAGGAATCGAATCCACGATGAAGAGGAGTATGTTGTGGAGTATGAAAACCCACGTGCCATTTTCCAATCAATCTTGTTTCGTATCCAAGTTTTTGTAAGTGCTCCGGAAGTATTTTTATATCTACCGGAAGTCCACGAGGCTCACCACCTTGGATACTATCGCCCTGCAATCCTATACCAAACCGGAATAAACGTTTACTAGACTAGTCACGCCATCTCTTTTATATGTCACTGTAATCCTATTTAATTTAGTACACATTTGTATATCCTGCTTGTGAATACGATAACACTCTAATAACAGTTAAACTCTGACTTTACATCGACGCCGGTACCATCTGGTTTAAGTTGCCACGCTCTACTTACCCATCCGAGTTGGATATCGGCCGGTCAAAAAGGCAGCCCTTGAGGACGTACAAGACGGCAGTACGTAATGTCTATTCAGAATGATACCATTGTAAGCAAGAGCATCGATATTTGGCGTAGGAATTTGGTTAGAGCCATGAAAGCCAACGTCGTCCCAGCCCTAGAAAATAAAACGCAAAAGAATTATTTAAGTCAAACTTACCGCGGTAACGTCCAAAAGAATTCCTATATGTACATATAATTTATTTCCGAATAAATCGTTATCATGACAATTTTTATTTCATTTTCTCAATTATCTTAATAGAATCGTTATTTTCTCGCGCAAATGACTTTGACATCTGACATCATCACTTTGCCGGAATTTCATTAGTTCAGCAGGTAGTGAGTCACCATGTGGTAACTTCATGTGTTCATTGTATGTGGGTGGATAGACGCCGTGCACGAGTTGCAGTAATTATACTTAACTAGACGCCTGACGTTAAACCGGTACAGCTTCGCTGCAGAGTAAACCTGGTGGATTACTGCGAAGCAGAAGATGCGCGGTAGTAATGGCCGCCACGTTGCCATTCATATCATCTCGGATCACGTTTCAATATAATTAAATATTACATCTGATTAACATACTCATTGACCCACTTATTATTCGAGGTCCATGCATATAGTGCATTATACTGTTTACCTATGACGTAATGAATAATTCTTACGGCAAAAATATTTCTAACGATGTTTTTCACAAATAAACGATGCAAAAATTAACCTCTTACAGTGCAAATCAATATATTTTATGTTTTAAGCTATAAAATTCAATTTGTTTTTCACTCGAACAACTTTGTGTACCACTTATAGGTATTTCTTGATTAAAATTATCGACAGAGTCTAAGATTCTCGCGAGTGTTTTACCAACTGCAGGTTGTTCTAACGTAGAAATCTAATTAACGAGCTAACTTCAGACGATACAATACTTTTTGGATGATCCTTAATATTACGTGCTTGTACACAAATACTTTCGTGAATTGTATATTTTTTGAATAATCCTAAATACGTTCTTGTACGCGAAAACAAGTGAATTCATATAAAGTTATTTATTATTACCAAGTCATCAGCCATGATGACAATGATGTGGGGTGGCAAATCGTATTCATTGGCGATGATCAAAGGGCACAACAAAAAATAATACAAGAGGAAAGTGCTCCCGCTCACAAAATTTTGCACCATGGCCACACTTTGAGGTTAAGGTATGTGGTTTAATTTTTTAAAAATAATACCAAGATTCTCAGAGCATCGTGCACAAATGAAACTGAAGCTCCACTTCTATCAACGTGTAGCTTATATAGTCCGCCCCCGAAGTGAATGTATGAATGAACCTGAAGAAAATGAAGGCACCGAGAGCACTACGTAGATGCGGCGAATAAGTGGTAGAGAGAAAGGATAAAGAAGAGATGAAGAGGAGTGGATGATTTAAGTATAGAGAGGGATTATGATGATTATTGCAGCAATGAATGGAGCATGTACGTGTGGCCCTTCTCGTCTTACTCGTGAACTTATTTTCTTGCTCGACACCTCCGTCATATTATCATCAACTATGCCAAGTATTACGAGAATTTTCTTGTTTGCGGAAAATTAACATAATTTCGCATCCCTAAAATGGCGATCGTGTACCAGTTGGCTAAAACGGTTCCTTTAAGGAAATACTGTTTTTTGGGCAATTCCAAAAATATATTATTACTGCAGCGTTAACTAATTTTATTGGTAGTTCATCAATGCTTAAAAGAAATCAATTAAAACAGTTTTAAAAAATTTTTAGACGGAAGAAATTAAATTTGTGTAACAGACATTTCTTGTCAAATCTTATATATATATTTATTACTGAAAATTCATAAGATTCTTATTAATTTAAATCAAAATTTATTGTTTATAGATACATAAATTAATGAAATCATATTGGACACGGTAACTTATTGATATCGAATCGATCTTAATAGGAATACGAATGCAATGCCGATTTCCCAGATTGAATCGGATATCTATTGGCTTCTATTGATTTTAATCAAATTTTTTTTAAACAGAATCTTACCCCATCTACGCCTACATGGCAATTATTTTGGAACTCCAGACTTTATTTGTAGTTTTAAGGATAATAGTGGGTTATTAATCATATTGGGATATAGAATTATGCTTGAAAAGTAATTTTATTCATTATGGTAATTAAAAAATATTGTTATTATATAATGGGGAGGAGGGTCATCAACCTTTAGGGTACGAAGTCTAATTTTGGAACTTAACTATAAAGTGAGGTCATTATTTTGGAGAACCCAAAATCCTCGCTCAGTACTATAAAGGATAATAATGGTACTCCTAGTGACATTATTAAAGGTACTTTCTCTTTGAATTATTCCTAGAACCTAGAAGATATGAATGGGAGTCTCTTATAGTAATTGTAAGAAATTTGTAATTGGTTGAAAAATTCATTTCCGCACCCACGCGTTCATTAATTATCCTATTCTTTGCCTAATATTCAGAATGACCTTTGGATCGCTGAGGTCCCAACAATTAAAGTCGCCGTCCAATTAATTGACGAGGAAAATTCGTAATCAACTATAAACCAACTGTGATCATGTAACAATTCTTTCAAGTGTTGTTCGATAATTTGATTGTCAACAAACAATATATATTACACAACGGTCATGAGTTCCATTCGGTTTGTGCCCCTGACTTATTCAAACGTACTTGGTCTTGTTTGTGCGGACCTTTTCACCAACTAAAGTTACGGTTAAAACTATGAAATACTCGGGGTCAAGGGGATTAAGTGATGTTAAGTAGAGATGCCGATTAGTTTATTTGCCGCTTCCTTGCCGATGTGTCCGGTATTATAACGATTTATCCAAGATAATTGATAATGGTAAAAATTATATACAAAGAAAATTGCAAAATTATATTTTAAGTAACATCTAGTTTACTGAGCTTCACCTTATTCTTTTATTTGCGGAATGGCGACTCGAACCATATACCGCAAATGTTGTTGAAAATTAATGTTTTTGACTTTTTTGTTTCATACTGAAAGTATCCTACGTGTGTGTATGTCACAAACTCCTTTATTGTTGTAGGGAAATTATATTTATTTTTTACATAATAAATTACAGTGGGCGGTTACACCGAAGTACGTGTGTGGGCTTTCGTGAACGGAAATTCAAATAGCAGCTTGACATTAGACTAAATTTATAAAATAGCCTGTTTGACCTGTAAGAGATTTAATGGTATGTTTTTCTTATGAAAAATACGAAATTCCATTGCATCATTTATCTATAAAGAGACGTTCCATATAGTTTTAAGCTGTTTTATCGTTCTTTTGCAACTAATAAGAAAAAATTGTCTTACATCAAGTGTAAGGTGCAAGCTGGTACGTTTTTCAATGGCAAATTTTTCCAGAGTGATCGAATGTCATGTGGTTTACCTATATCTTAAACCTAGTGCAAGAATATTCTACCAATATAACATGCTATTAGATAAATAACTAAAACTTACCATGGATGAAATGATACAACAGCAGACTGACACCTTACAACGATGATAAATTATTTTAATTTTTATGGGATTGCTTCATTATCGACAGTTGTTATGTCAATATTACAGTACAGTTTGTTCATAACACTTTGAGTAGTTTTCATAGATGGCCCCACTTTGGCGGTTTTTTAATAAAGTAGCAAATTGTACTCGTAGAGTAGTTTTTTGTACAACACAGTTGTTTTTTGCCATTGAATTTGAAGTCAGTACAAGTTTATTAATAAATAAATCTTATAAAATATTTTATACGCCAAGTATTAAAGCAATCTGTTATAATAAACTTTTATAAGCAGCGATATTAGGAAATTCATGTCCTTTATTTATCAGCAAATAGCATGTGAAATTTTTTTGTAATAGTACTATTATATTTTCAATGTTCTCAAGAAAACAACAGTTGATTGATCGCACAGGAAAGGATGGAGTTGGACGATATGACTTTTTAAGACTTCTTGCGGTTGAATTCAACACGACCAAATCCCAAGGTAATACAACGTAACCTCAACTTTAATTATTTTTCTCGAATTATCATAAAGTATAACTGCCTGACAATTGCTTGTTGCTTATACCTTGCAACTTATATACCAACAATATTTATATTTTTACCCAATTTCTATATCCAGTTGTGTCTCTATTGATTCACAAACTCATTTAACGTAAAAAATGATCTATCATGCTTTTACAGAAGCAAAGGAGCAGGTCCTGGCGAATCTTGCAAACTTTGCGTATGACCCTGTCAATTACGAGTATATCCGACAACTGCATATCATTGACCTTTTCTTTGCTGTTATCACAGAAAATAATATCACTCTTATTAGATTTGCTATTGGTGGAATCTGCAACTTGTGCTTAGGTAATATAATAAAGTAATTTATGTCTTTAAATAGGTCTTTATATTCCAATAACAATTTTTTACCTACAATACCTACAATGTCCATTAAAACTAAATAATCCATCTCTATATCATATAATGTTAACTGTCATCTCAGATTTGTATTAATTTCCAGATCCAGAAAATAAGGCTTACATTATACGTAACAATGGGGTTGCATCAATTTTAACTTTATTGTCAAGTTCTGACGAAGAAACAGTTCTTTCTACAATCACAACGTTAATTTTTTTAATAACTCCAGCCTCAAAATCTGAAATAACTTCAAAGAACGTTATTGAATGTATGACACGAATTTCTGAATCAGCAGGAAGCGTACGACTCCGAAATTTAGCAACAGTTTTTCTAAACGATTACTGCAAAGAAAACGAACTTAGTGAAAGTACCGAGAAACCACATATAATAACATAAATAATAATTAATCAGAATCGGTTGAAACAAAATGTTACGCATATTCACAAATCAGGTCAAGAACTTTTGCACAAAAGTTCCATTAGAAAAAAATTCAGCTGAAGCATGGAAGAATTTTCAAATGGGTTCAAAAGTAACTGTTACTAAGACAATAACTGATGAAGACATTTTGAATTTTGCAAATTTAACCGGCGACTTCAATCCTATTCATACAAATTCTCCAAAAATTGTTCATGGAGCCTTTCTAAATGGTTTAGTTTCTGGAGTGATTGGAAGCCATCTTCCAGGGCCTGGAACTATGGTGGTTCAACAAATCATACGATATCCTACAGCTTGTTATGCTGGAGATACAATAGAAATTACAGTAGAATTAGTGGCAGTTAGAAAAATCATTAAATGTCAGTACAAATGTATAGCAAATACTGAACGTACAGTGCTAGAAGGTGAAGCCAAACTAATCTATAGAAAACCAACATCAAAAGAAATAATATTTATTAAATGAAAACTAAATTGTTCCAAAACTGAATACTTCAGTAATATAACAAATATAATGTTAATTAACAATGATAATAATAAATGGATTTTTTAACATCACTAAAGTTACTCTTGCAAGAAACTTTATATCGAAATCAAAATTAATTTTTTGATTACCAAGAAACTTTTTACTGGTAATCGAAGTGGCCCACATTGAACTGCAATAGTGTTCTATTATATTTATTACGGAATTCCCGAGTAAGCGAAATAAATGATTGGAATGCAGCTGCAAAATTGCAAGTCTACAGTCCAATGGATTTTGCAGTATAAGCGATACTTGCATTATTGACCCACTGTGTTTGCGAAATCATGAAATAAGAATAAAACTTAGACGAACCAAGAGCCAAAACGAAAATCGTACTTATCTCATTCGTGTGTCGTTCTCGTCACGCTCTAGGTGAGTTGAAACTTCTCTACCATTGTAATTAATTATTAATGAACGTGTCATTTCAACTTTACTCTTAATTATAATCTGAGCTGTGTATTCATAATTAGACAAACCAGTTATACATTTTTAAAGTGAAATAACACCCAATCTGCAATTAACGAATATAAATTTCATTGTCAAACTATAGATATTCAAAATGCGTGTGGAACTATTCTTACTTTTGGTTTGCACCTTGTACTCTGCTTATGCGAGTGAAGCTGATGACCTTAGTAATGGAACATGCTCACCTGCCGAAGCTCCTACAACAGAATTACCAATTGGATGTGTTTGCGGTGTCTTTTTGAGTGGACAATTCAAAAAGGGTAGCAAGGAACAGCCAAAAGGAAATCCAGCTTTGTTGCATGAACATCCTGATACATTTGCTTGCACTGCAGTTGGGAACAAACTGTGCACCAATAAATGTTTGGATATTGTAAGTACTATTTGACGTCCCTTGAGTCGCGTTGAACTATGAATTAAAATTAATATTAGTACAATGAATAGTACTAATACAGTTGTAATTAATAATATAATTTTTATATCATAGATTGTTAAGCATCTGCCTAACAGCCCAGCTATCTTATGTGGTTCGATCGATCGAGACTGTCATAAGGAGAGGGTAAGTAATAACGAAATAAAATATTCTGTAACTAAACAGCTTTAATTATTATCTTTATAAATATTGCAGGCGTATTTGTTTATTAAGAACTGTAAAGACGAATGGATCAACACAAATCTCTCTGCTGGTCGCGAATATTGCTGCAAAGACGGGATACCGTATAAATGTCCAATTTTGAGTTAAATTCCAGAGATGCCATTAACAAAGAAAAATGACGTAAAGAATTTCTATTATTTTTATAATTGGTCTCCTTTGCAGTGACAATAATTTATTGCTTTATTAAATTAATTAATAATCACTCGATTGTGTCCTTTTTTTTTAAGAATTCCTTGTCGGGTCTATACCAAACTAGATAATTAGTTTTATTATTTTATATATACATGATCAACCATAAGATTAGTTATTACAATAGTAACGAAACCAAATTAACAACAACAGTTCAAACACCTAATTTTATCAGTATACAATATTTTGTGTTAATTAGTTTCCTCTTCATCTAATATCCGTAATCCACTCCTCTATTCCGTCGAGCATTTTCTTCGAACGTCCCGCCTACAATCTAAAATTAACTGAAGATCGTCGCCTACGCCAGCCAAGAAACCACTGCCAGTCAGTTTCAAGACAAACAGCCGAAGGCTCATTCGTACGTCGTAAACGCACTGAGGGGATGAATATTCGTCATTCTTACTCATTAGAATTAAACCGTTATCGATTAACAGGATGCAGTTTTTGTGTATTCTCTTCCGCACGTCCTCTCAAGTAATTTGGGCCAAGTTCAGCGACAATCTTAATAAGTGAAAATATATTCTGATATTTAATTTTAGAACGGCATTCGTAGGCACGGTACTGCTAAATTAAATTGCCAAATTTTCATTTCATCCACCACTGTAATTTATTCGTATCGATTCGAACTTACTTTTACTTTGTAATATGGTATATACTGAATTATTGTTATTGTATTTAAAGTTGCTCACATTTCTCTCTTTTTAGAGCGTCTTTTTACCCGAATTAAAATAGTGGTATAGCATATTTTTACAATCACAGACGCTTCGGTACTTCACTGACGACAGGATGATATTTTGGCATCTAAATATTTGTTCCAAACCATGAAAAATAGAGCATATAAATGACAATAATCTTTCTTTTTAATCCGTGTAAAAAAATGAGTAATTATACAAGACGATATTCATCTATAATTTTATATCTACTACTTGGTGAAGTGTCACAATTAAATTATATATTTTAATTCCGTTGAGATCAGTGAATCATTAATATTATTTACGATGCGTTAAATTAATTTATCGGAATATATGTTTAAATATCGTGCTTAATTCTGAATTATCATCCAGACTCCAGTTTTATAATTTAAAAAATGTGTGAGAGACTCTTATCATGTCCACTTTGTTCCCAAGCAAGTTTTCCAACCTTGGACTCTCTTCGCGATGGTCTAGTAAGCGTAGCTACGCGGCCTTTAATTTGTCCAGTTTGCAACGAAGTTCTTCGCGGAATTGATAAACTAACCATCCACTTATTCGGCCATACAATCACAGCCAACAATGGACAAGCTAAGATCAACGATGCGGCACCGGACGTGGGACCGGATCAACCTTGGGCTCCAAGACCTTCAGCGGAATTGGATGATGTTCAGACTATACGAGGATTTGAAATATCTACAGTACCTGGACTGCTTAACGAGGAACTTCCGGTTAATCCAATACCAAACGAACAATTAATACAAAGACCAGAATTAGCCAAGAATAATCAACTAGTCAAGACTAATGATTTGGTTGAGACCAATCAAGTTATCTTTCTTCAAGATTTAACGCAACTGCATCAAGTTTGTGTTTTGAGTCAACCCGAATGTAGCACAACAAACGTCAATCTATCCTGTCAAGGAAACCTTGAACAAACCCAACCAACTGGAACTGTTCAACTAGTTCAAGCTGTACAACCTACTGAAAGCTTTAAAGCAGTTCATGATAGGCAAGATCGGAATACACAATTTTCATGTCCTAACAACACTGATAACAGTACTTCCATCGAGTATCAACAGTCCAATACGGTAAACCAGAATAATCCAACTCAATATCAAGAAACATGGATGGAAACTTTATCAACTTGTGCCAGATCTCAAGAGTCTGTCGTGTGCCAGGAGGGTGATACAAGAATTAATGATTATCAAGCGTCTACAGAGCCAGTGAAACTTACGGATGAAACGTCTGGGAATCATGCGAACGAAGAACGTTCGCTTCAAGTTACAGAGTCTCAAAGTAATGAGAATTCGCAAGAGGCCACGAAGAAAACGGATGTCCTACCACAACTTAAAGCCTTTTGTCTTATCGCTACTAAGGAGAAAACCGAGAGATGTAATATCTGTGGATTCCACTTCCCTGATCGGAATATTCTTCAACTTCACAAACAGCTGGTGCACATGATTGATGAGAAAGATCTCAACAGCTCGTTGGATGATTTGAAAAATTATCCCTGTCACTTGTGCTCCAAGGTTTTCAAAATGCGAGGCAGCCTTATGGTTCACATGAGAGTCGCCCATACCGGATATAACTTAGGTAACATCTACTTTTCAACATTTGCTAAATATTATTTTTTTTCCTCTTTGTTTATCTGTTCGTTTAGGCTCCTTACGAAAAGAGGGTGAGGCGGTACCGACTCTTGGTGATAATGGATACAATTGTCCAACGTGTGGAAAAAATTTCAAAAAGGTATGAAACTTTTTTATTGTTCGACTTTTGGATTTTTATAGGTAAGACTTATTTAACGAAACATATTTTATAGGAACAACATGTTACGCAACATTTAAAAACGCACGAGGGTAAACAATGGGAGTGCGACGTGTGTAGCAAGATGTTTACGACAAAATATTTTTTGAAAAAACATAAACGACTTCATTCTGGTGAAATGCCTTATAAGTGTAATTTGTGCGACAAAACTTTTACCTTTCAACAATCGTACCACAAGCATCGACTTTATCACAAGGATGATAAGCCGCACTCCTGTAACACCTGTGGTAGATCCTTCAAGGAACTCTCGACTCTTCATAATCATGAGCGAATACATACTGGAGAAAAGCCTTTTGCCTGTGAGACCTGTGGTAAATTTCATTATGTGTCTTTTGTGTAGTTTCGGTAACAGACGTGTGCTTTGTTTTATTTCATTTTTTATTTATAGGATAACAATTAGTTATTGCAAGTTCTTATATTATTGACAAACGATTGAACGTTTTATTTTACAGCGATACTAACGGTATAACGAAATGCAAAGTCTGAGGGATTGTGTGTCTTAATATATTCATGATTGATGCATGAGTTAACATTATGTAATGGTAAGTATTTTGATATTTTTCAAAATCTTTACGAATATCATTTTGTCATTTGCAAAGTTCAAAAAGGTTGATACTTTGTATTTTGGTGTTTCTGACAGTACGTAATATTTTATAGAATTTTATATACGGAAAAAGTATACTGGTCCGTATTATTTGTGCATGAAAGCGATATCGAAACGTAATAAATATTGTATACATTTTTCCAATAAAATATGATGTACTCTTAACAACAATACTCACTGTCTGACAGGAAAATGTTTTCGGCAACGGGTTTCTTATTTAGTTCATCGTAGAATTCACACAGGAGTGATGCCCTATAAATGTACAGCGTGCGGAAAGAGTTTTCGATACAAGGTAATATTTTATTTGATTAATAAAATATATTTATATAACTATACTAAATTACTGTCAACATAATGTATAAATAATTTTAAAAAATATAGGTTAGCCAACGAACCCACAAATGTCCAGCACAACCACCTGGAACGGTAGTTCATCAAACGGAAAATCTCGTTAATCGTTTGTTACAAATGTCGCATCCGGAATCAAGTGAAATTTCACCAAAAGCTACTGAAGATCATCAAACTGCAAATTTCGTTCCAACCGAGGAAAATAAGTTTGTGTTGATCTTGAACGATCAGGGTCAGCATATTCTCACGCGACAATCTGATCTTGAGCATAATGGCAAAGACAAAAAGCAAATTGCATCAGACGAGTGTGAAGATGAATCATTAAGATTTTCAGAACCGGGTGAATTTATTAAGAATTTATGGGGTCATGAGATATCAAGTGCAACAACGCTGAAGGAGTCTATAGAAATTTCTTCCAAGGATAGTCCACGAGGTTCTAAATCGGACACTGACGATTTTTTAAATATGGTTGGTCTTGCTGATAACGATGCTGCTTCACCGTCAACAGAAATGGAACATTTGCGACTATCGTCACCTGGAAGTCATCAAGACAATTTAATAGAAACATGTGAAATCGGAACGTTCAGTCAAACCGAGGAGACGAATGTCCGTGATGATTATTCTGACGTGATTTCCACTAATATTAGTTGTACGTTACATACTATTAATGAAGAATCACTAAAGCAATTATTGTATGGGACTGATACCAGGCAATAGCAGTGATAGAATACATTTAAAAGAATGACGGAATTTATATCTTTTAAAAAAGAATTAAACAGGGTAAAAGAAATGTGGCAGTATATTTTATTATCAATATTTTTCGTTCAACAAAGATTGTATGTTGGTTAATGGCCATTCATTATCACTAATGAAACGACATTTTATGATAAGTTTAACTTATATGTCGCAATTCATTCCTGGTTCTGCAACAGTAACACATTTCATAAATCATTTAAAAAGAAAGACTAGCAAATTTATATTTTTTAAATGAAATAACATATTTTTTAGATAATTATGTCTAATTTTGAAACGAATTTTGAAGCGTCTAAACCACAAATCCCGTAGCGATATAATAACAGATAAAAATCAAGGATAATAGAAAAGCAAAGTTATTTCCTACTGGGAATGCTTAACTTCAAGAAGGATTGGTATATGAGCCTCCCAGGGTTGGCGTGTCGGGGTCAATGCCCTGGAAAAGAAATTCTTCCGTTGATAACAGAACTTAAAATTGCGGATTTAAGAAAAAAACACCTTGGAACACGATAATCAAATACAATACAATGTTTATGTCGATATTATTTACAGAAAATTAATGAATTACATTGCTTATATTTACATGATTCCAAATATGGTCATCATCATTACTCGATCATTACTAGAGAATCGGACGCCATTTGTCAAGAAGCCATATCGTCATAATCTTACGAAATAATAGATTGAATGGTAAAATTATCAAAGATCACATTCAAAGTATAATAATATTAATTAAATAATAAAATGTTACCCGTTCAACTAACTAATTACCGAGATACTCGATGAAAGGCGCATTCTTCGATTACCAAGTAAAACCTATTTCCATTCGAACTGCCGTTCTACTCCATCTTGAAATCGGCCAACCAATCAGAATGCTTCATAACGTTAACGCCATCTTGGTAAGAACTCGTAACAGACGTAGGTTAGGAAAACTTCATAGACTAACCTGTGAAGTCGATAAATGCTGGTCAGAATATCTCGATAGCAGACGACACTTGGTTCGACTTGACAGCTCACTCTGTATTTTCACGTGTCTACCATCGGATCTCGTTGCGTAACTGGAGTCCGTGTTCCAGGGAGGAGCTCCCCATTTCGGTGAGTATTAAACCTAGAAGTAAAGAGATATCAAATTCATCAAAAAATCTGCATCGATCGTTCAATAAAAACCTATCGATTTTGTTGGGGCGAACTTGATTTGCTGGCCTGACACCGTCGACGGGTACAAAACTCGGTTATCAGCAACCAATTAGACTCCTTGAGTCAGCGTTGTTAACCAATCATATGCTCTGTAGCCGACCTGTATGCGACAGCTGTTACAACATCGGTGTTGCCACACTTCTTGCCACACATGCCTTTTCATTCCAGTATCTGAAATAACCTGACATTCAATCCTTCGCGCATCTGGAAGTCCAACTATCGACCTTAAAGTTTTTATTTGAAATCTGCCAGTTAACCAGTCACAATTTTTAAACATACAAGGTTTTATGAAAATATTACGTTTATTTATTATATCGAATAATGCACCATTTGTTTGGTATGGTATTGTTGTTATTTGATGGTTTATATTGGTAATTATTGACAGTTGTCTGAAGTGATACTCGCCAATAGACATTGGATGCAATAATAGATGACGAATAAAATGTAAATTATTTAATAAGATATAATAAACTTTAGATACGCACATGATGCACACTTGCACGTTTTCTATTTTCAATTTATGCGTACGTCCCGCGTAAACATTATATCACTCCTCAGTCAATACAACAGTTGCATTTGCACAAATGGCGCATTACAATTTCGTATCATCAGTTGGTATTACTAATTTCAAGTGTATCAGTAAATTATCTGCGAGCAGTGGGAATTAATAATCCTCGTTGAGAAGTATAACATAATGCATATATTTATATTTCTTTACAAGTCGTATACTCAACGTTATTAATGCTAGATTTACCGACTAAATTTTCCTATTTAAAGTACATGAGTGGGGCAGAAACAAAATAGATTTAGGGGTATTAATGATACTGAGTAGACAATTTGAGGATAAGACAGTTTGTATCTACAAATACCGTTGTAACATACATATGTATATCCACTCAAGCTAAACCTTTATAATTCTATTAATCAATTCAATCTAAACGTTCTTATAAATGATCACACTTTATCGATAAAATAATCCTATACTGGAAGTACTGGAATAATCGTTAATGAAAAAATGGGTTGTCATCTATTTACAGCATTGAGTTAGAAAATTCTACCAAATTGGCGTAGCTGGAAAAAAATCCAGTAACTATTTTTATAACTTCAATTTTCTGCGTCCTGTCGGTAAGGTAGTTTCATTTAGTGAAAATCGCGAGTATACCCGATCGTCTCCGATCGAACATACGAAGCACTTCGAGTCTTGAAGTAGGCGGAGCTTACGAATGAAATAGCCAATCAGATAGCTCAGAATATGTTATACGCGCACAAGTCGGTGCGTAAGTGCGTAATCAGAGGGCGCGCGGTGCAATCGCAGCTGAATATGAGACGAAAAATTCGATAGTGTGAAACGGACATAGATCGCTTACAAAGGAGCAAAAGAGAAAGTGAAAGAAGAGTGACCGAGATACGAGAGAGAATCTGAAGCTCGGCCCGTCGGTGAAGTGATAAGGGGGCAGTCGTAGTCAGAGAAGGACTCGTCGGAGGGAGTTTCGGGGTTAGAGGTAGGGATGAGAAGGAATAAAGACAGACTGATGAAGTGGGAATGAGAGTGAGAAAGTGAGAGGTCGACAGTGGGGTGCACAAGAGTGACAGAGGGCAAGAGGGAAAGGCAACTCGGCACTCGAGAATCTCGCGTGCGAGAAGAGAGAAGTGTACTGAGTGTACCTGTGTGTACCTGCTGTGCACAGCCGTGCTGCTTGATCAAAACGGACCGAACGTATCAACCTCAGAACGACCGCGATGCCCCGTGCACGTTTTTACGAAATTCAGGTAAATCCTGTCATACCTGCATTCGATGCACTTGCTTAATATGGTGGATAGGCCCGTGGATTACACGATAAAATGAGTCCCTGACGAGGAGACCTCGCGGCCTCCATGTTTCCTCAAAGCAAATGGTGGCCAGCCACCTCGACTCGGACTTCTTTGTTCCATCGTATGCACTACGACACAATATTCCTTTTTCATGCAAACGAGTTAAACGATTGTTACGGAATTGGCTATGCAGGGTAAACCAGACGTTTTATCGCGATATACTTCTCGACGTATCTTGCTTGCGTTTCCTTTCTGTGTTTGTTTTGGTTGTACGACGGGCACTGGGGCATCCTTGGCTGTGCAGGGTCTTTATATTGCTCTTTGGTGCATCGTATGTCGTTTAACGGGTTTCTACGAGCTTGTAGAATTTATAGTTTTTCGAGGTTATCTGGGTTCCTTCGGTTCCTCGATCGAGTTGCATTTTTTGTGGATGGTTCAACATTTAATATTTTCAGGGGTTTTTAAAGATCGTCGAACCTTTCTTAGGGACTCGATGTTCCGAAAGTTCGGTGGAAAGGAAGCTATTTAAACGTCTCAGTGATTCACAGGATTTTTTTTGTATATATTATAACCATGATTTTATTGTATTTTTTGCCATGTCATATTCGATTTTTTGATATTTTTGACAGATCATTATATTCCAAATTTCGAGTCTTGTGTTTTTTAAATTCTTAATTTTCTAGTAAAACTTGTAATTGTTTAAAAAGTAGTGTATGGCTTTCCGTATTTTATGCAAATTTTACAATTTTCAGGTACTTATAGATTTTGCATTTTATGGAGTTTAATATTTTGTGCTGTAGAAATTCATTGATTTTTGGTACTCCTCATACTTCCCCAACTACAGTTTAATATCCTGTGAATCTTTTATTTAAATTATGGTGGAGTTCTGAGTAGAAAATAAAGTGCTTTGTTCATATCAGTATTGCTTGAAGTCATTCGAAGTCCATTGTTTCATCATATGTGGTTTAAATCAATTTTATATATTGGATAGATTGATATAAATAAATTAAATTATGAAATGGTCTTGAGTATATGGTACAATATATATATTTTAAGTCTATCTCAACTGATATTCTTGATAGCTTTTCTTTCTTGCCTAACTTATGAAAATCCTCCTCCATAATGTAATTGTATTGTATTGTTACAAAAAATATGCATGTTGCATAGAATTTCATATTTGATGAATCGTTGTTTGAAGTTATCTACTTTATAAAACTGACAATTTAGTTCTACTATAATTATATTGTAGTATTTTATAATTCTATCAATTTTCAGGAATAAATTGATGTATTATAGTTAAAAAAAGAAATAATGATTTATCATAAGTGATTCCCATTCTTCTATTATACATGTAATCTATAAGTTCGTGCTTCAAAACAATGCTGATCTGTTAAAAATTGTTTCTTTGCAGACAGAATAGTGGCATGAGTCGATTAATCTATGGCAGATCAACAAGATCAGTCGTCGTCCGGGGGGTCTGTAGAGAAGGACAGTGCTTCAGCAGACACCTCTAAGCTAAGGGAAAAGACCTCGGGTCTGAACGACGGCGGTGGTGGAGGCAGTGGTAGCAGTGGAGGTGGTGCTGGTACTGGTTACAGAAAACGACAGAGTAGTGGTACAATTTCTACAACAACCTACGAAGAAAAGCGTCGTAGACAAGCCGTCGGCGAGGTCCCTCAACCTTCCTCTCAGCTTCTTCACGGAACGTCGACGCATCGGCGCTCTGTAGATTCCTCCAGAGGCGAGGCCAGGGCACGGGGCGAGCGTAAAAATCATGGCGCTGGCCTAGGAGCTCTGTTAGGTCAGTTGCTTCACGAGGCTTTGTGTTATTAAAATATTGCTGTGCAGTTGACACTGTTTTTCTTTTTTCTGATAATTATATATTCCTTAATGAGATAGATATTTTAAGGCCTTGTATAACTTTCATTACGTCATTATTTAGTATATAATGTTGTATCATTAGGAGTGCATGTAATTGTGAATTATCACACCTGAATCACCAACTACTCTTCTCTCGTATTACTTCTAAACATTAATTGATTGGTACGAGAGTAGTTGCCATTTTCATTGAATAATTGAAACATTTCATTCTCAGTAGTATTTTATAACAAAGGATCATAAGGTAATATGTTTTTATTTTTTTTGCATATACAGACTGGAGACAGCAGCAAAAGTCTCAAGGGTGTAATATTGGTGGAATAACTAGCAGTAACAATCAAATAGGTGTTGGAGGGAATAGTGGACGTAGCAGTGCTGCAGCTGGTGAACGAGGAAGAATAAGTCTACCTGATTTAACGTCCACACCAGTGATAGATTGCGTTGCATCTAGGACTCGATCCAGGACACCACAGAATTCACAAGCAGCTTTAGCACTCGAAGTATCTTTCGGTACATCCAGAAAATCTACTGGAAGTTCATTGTTAGCCACTGGCCACCCTTCGACTTCCAGAGGCAAAGGTCAGTATTTCTTTATTCTTCTGTTGTTTCCACATAAAGATTTATTTTCTTGACAAAAATTTTACAAATCTTACTAGTTAGTAGATTCAAAAAATAAACAGATTATATATTAGGTCTATATACCATGTATGCTAAGTTTTCAGGTAATTCCATTCAAATGTTTTAGATACTTACAAAATACATTGATCTGGTGTTTGTACGTAGTAAAAATTACTAATTAGCCAACACTTACATATATCAAACAACATGAGACCTAAAAATGATATAAATATTATTCCTTGGTAAATTCTATTGCAGTACGGATTTGAATTCTGTTTAAAATCTTTTTTATATATTAAACATGTATACTGTATAAACACAAATGATTGCATTTTAGAAATATCTATAATGGACATACGTTAATCGTACAATGTCAATATATAAAAGTACCTTTATTGAGCATTATAATATCTGTATTATTTATAATGATCAAAAAATCATTATGCTTGACATCATTATTTATATCATCTATTAGATTGGAATGGTAATTAATCAGATTTCTTTGCACTGATGAGTTTCCGTTATAGCAAAGCTTTGTTTATGCTTCAAGTCCTACGATTCACCTCATTGATTTAGACTTCAATTCTTCGGGTCTTTCATTTCTCGGTAGATCTCGTATAGTCTAATGGTCTCTCAACAATTCCTAATGTTTCTTAAACCTCCTGGCTTTTCTAAAATAATGTTTAGATTTCTCGTTAGAGAATTTTACTCAGTCGACTAATGAGACAAAACGCAGATTAAAATGATCAAATCATCAATTTAAGTGCAATTAAAAATACATTTTTTCCCCCCTAAAATTGCACATTACTGCATGATAAAGAGTGATCTTAAAACAAATTTATATTTAAATTATAATTATTTGCCTTACTATTTCCATTCCGAATTTTTTCCTTGGCTCGCAATGAGCGAAGAGCCGTCTTATTTTAAGAGGCTGTTGGATTCTAAGAAGAAGTGGCCGTCTGGATGAATGTTGATCAATAACATAAGATGCGCGATAGTTTTTACATTATCGTAGACTCATTTTTTCCCTAATTATTTGAATTAGTGTCTGGTAGCATTATACTTGGAAAAGTTTCGACAAAGGATAGCCTCCCAATTTCTAATTTAATTTTCAGTGAATTAGTTTAGGACCACATTATTAATGGCAAAAATTTGCATACTAATTAATCGAAATGTCATAATTGGATGTGAATCTCATACGTTGACCACGTATGTGAATTTCGAAACAGAAAAAGTAGATCTAACTCTTCTTAAAACATTAAGAAACACAGGAGTCACTGCAAAAAAAAACAAGTGTTATTTGTTGCCCTTAAGATAAAAGAGGAGAAATTGCGATTTCAGATAAATCCTGTTGCATTCGTCTTAGCACGATTTTTCATTAACTTCTTAATTAAGTAATATGTATGCTAAACATTCCCTCATAAACACTAGAAACACTTTGTCTAATGGATCGTACTAGTAATTGGCTTTTATTAAAGCGCTACGCTGGTCTTGGTTTAAAAGAAAATATGCTATTTATACAAATGTTAATACCACAATAGTGATAAGGAAACTTAGTATCCATTATCATATGCACCACATGGTACTGGCTGTGTATTAGCTGTGCAGTACTCACAGATTGCTGCCGCGTAGTAAACTTTAAGTTCTCAGACAGCTTTATCAGAAGCATTCGATATGTTCATTCAGTTATCTCTATTTGGTAGAGGAGTATTGGCTAACCAGGAACAATTTCTTTATGTTACGTAAATGTCACTTTTTCATTTTATTATGCTTTAAAAACTTTTTCATACGAGTGCCTGCAAGTTTTCTTTTATACAAAGGATCGAACAGAATTTCTTGGAAATTATTGCCATTACTCAGGACCTCGTGAGTGACTTGTAAGAGTTCTGAATGACAGAACACCAAGTGCATTATCCTAACGAGGATGACCTTCGAAATTTATCGCAAGTGACAGTTCTATACGAAAAAAAAAAAACTGTTGTTAGTATATCAAGTTCAATAGACTTGGTATCTATATTTAGAAATGAATCAAGTGACAGAGTGGTTGTGTGATTTTCGAAAATTCCTTTATTATACTATCTTATTCACGATACCTCGTGGTGATAGTGGCGTTAAGTAATGGGTGAATTTCATTTATGACGTATTTCACAAAGGCAATTGTGCTCGTGGAGTCCAGATATTATGATGTTTTCTTATTTGCCAAGACGGAATATCAGACGTAGCCGTAAATCAAGAAACAGCAACGTCTTCACTGATTAGACCGCGTAGACATTTCGACACATAAGGCGGCAGACAGTCTGATAAATGAAGTTGAGGGTAACGATCATCTTTTTAATGGGAAGGAAGTGGCAGCGAAGTCCTCCAGGCAATTTAAAGTGTTGCGCGATTCAACTTTGGCAAGACAACCGCGGATAGTGCGGTTTGTGATAACACAAGATAACAGCGCGATACCAAACAGTCGTACCGTTCAAAATTATTAGATTTCACTAGCCAGTCGGGTTGTCTTGTCCCTCTTGTGCCGAGTTTACGCAAGCGACTGTATAGTCGGTGAATTTCTGCCAATAATTTAAGTCGGTGGTTCTGCTGCGATAACTCGTTCATGAATATTGAATGACAGCGCACTTATAAGGACGTTTTCGATGACTCCAAAAGTGACGAGGTGTCTTGTTGAAAATATACCGATATGCTTTTCTCTTATCCACATTGGTGAAAGTCCAACATACTCGAAGCACACTTGGCTTGCATTGTTAATGAGAATTTTCTGAAGGATAAATGAGCCCAAATTACGAGAGCGCATTATACATTTTCTGGTAGATTTTAAATCAACTTTAGTCTGGTTTTCCAAGTGACGTGCGATCGATAATTTTTTTAATGCAGCGGAGAATCGTATTTTTTGCACAAATGAAACAAAGAAGCTTCGTTCTTTGTTTCGGTACCGTCAAACGAAGCTGCATATACAAATAATGTTGTGTATATATTAATAAAGTAATTGTGAAATATTGGATGTTATTATTGGTGATTAAAATAATTGTTAATCGTATCTTAGGTAGAATTCATAAGTGGATTTTGATGTCTTTCAGGTTCGAAGTCACAGAGTTTAGGGAGCTGCTTAGTTGGCAGTGCGAGTGGTCAGGTATCGGGTGTGAAGTCCAGCATCAGAGTGGGTAACGCAGCCAGCAACTCCGTGGAGAGCGGCGGGGCGGCGTTGGCACATGACGGGGCAGGCACTAGCGCAGCAGCAGCAGCAGCTACAGCCACCGCCAACCCGCCCAGCGTCAACCTCTCCGCCACAGCCACAGCAGCCATATCCACATCCAGTCCTGGTCCACCTATAGGGTCCAATAATCCTTCGTCGCAAGGAACATCCTCTGCGCAGCAGTCATACCCCACGCACAAGCACCTACTGCGATCACGTGGAAAACTTTCCGCAGATCCATTGTTCAAGGATCTTTCATCGACTAGTAAAATTCCTGGCAAGCACCACAAAAAAGAATCTACAACGGGCTCCTGCTCCAGCTCCAGGTAATCCTTTACGTTTAGGATCCGAAGGGTACAAGGATACGCGGACTTATGGTCCGAGTCTTCTATTGCTAATTATTCATTGTGGCTTTATGTCTTTTATTCATTTTCCTCTTTTCTCATGTAATTGAAGACATCGCTCCTCTTCGCGGGCGAGGAAATCCCTGGTGGAGGGTGGTTCTGGAGGGGCAGGAGTTGCGATGTCAGGAAGTGAATCGGCAGCCAATAGCGCAACGCCTACCTCTGTTTCATCATCCGCCCCAGGTACTCAACTTACTTCTACTACCGGCGAAGAAGAATCTGCATCTACCGCCACCTCTGCTACAGGTGAGCGTGCATATTTTAATTAATTTTTGCGTGGAATTTATCCAGGTTATGATCACAAGTTCGACAGGAATTGATCTCTTTCCTTACCTCCTGTGTCGCCTGCATCTGCTCCATTTCCACTATCTGTTATTGCTTTAACTTTTACAAATTTTCAAGTTTGGAGAAACTCCATTGAAGTCTAGTAACTTTCTTCAATTTTCAACAATTTATTTAATTCAGATCAATAACATTCTCCAAGTTCTTAATCCAAAGTTTTTGCAACTTTTAATGATTAATATAGCTAGTGGAGGGCCATCTGGAATGTCGGGAACTACCGGTGACAGCGAAAGCGACGATGGCGAAGTGGGACGTCTTCAGGCACTGTTGGAAGCTCGCGGTCTTCCGCCTCACGTTTTTGGAGCTTTGGGACCTCGAATGCAGCATTTACTAAATCGTAGTATGGGTGCCAGTTCGGGTAAGACTGAATTCTAAATCCAGCCTGCGGCGACGTTTTCCTAGTCTACATCCGTGCATACGTCAAATTCTTATTGCCTCTTTTAAGCACACAACATAGAATTTGCTTCTAAAGCTAAATTTATGTCTTTAAAGATGACTTTTGCATTCCCTTCAACTATCACAATGAACATTATACTTATCACAGTATTCTCCGATTGTTAGGGTCAATGTTTTTGCAAGATTTAATGACCATTAGAGAATCAGCTACGTTCCACAATAGACATTCAATTTCTTTGTATATTAATTAAATTTCAGAAGTATATCTTTCTTTTTTGTGTATTAAGCCGTGCAGAGATCGGTACTAATTTATTTGTAATTTTTTAACAGCCGCGAAAGCTCAGCAATTACTAGCTGGTCTTCAAGCTGTTGACGATGAGGGTGAACAATTACAAGCAGTGATTAGTATGGGAGAAATCTTGGTGATGGGCAACGAGGACACTTTGACGGGTTTCCCTGTGAAGCAGGTTGTTGCGGCCCTGATCAATCTTCTGGGCATTGAGCACAATTTCGTCATTATGACACACGCCTGTCGTGCGCTCACCTACATGATGGAAGCCTTACCGAGATCTTCCACTGTTGTCGTCGACGCTGTGCCTGTATTTTTGCAAAAACTTGAGTCGATCGAATGCATGGACGTTGCCGAACAGTGTCTCACGGCCTTGGCCATGCTTTCCCGAAGACACAGCAAGACAATCCTGCACGCGGTATGTTTATTCTGTTACTTTTGATGCCTCTAAATAGCAGAGTACACTGTTGCTTTACTCTTTCGATTTTTCTCACACGCTCTTTTTAAAATGGTGTTACCTTTTGTCATTACTTTGATACATTTAACAAAGGACTTTAGACGGATTCGTAACTTCATACTTTTTTTCTCTGGTTACGCATTATTTTTATGAATTGACGAATTTTTATTCTTATCTCAAGTGAAATTTATACAGTTGTGTTGGGATCTCGATGCTGTATCTTGTTATTAAGTTTTATTTTTATTTTCGAGTGCAGTCGACTGTACCATATGAAAGACCATTCAGGTGTTGAAATATTTTTGTTTTCTTTTTTACTCTCCTAGGGAGGAGTTTCTGCTTGCTTGAAATTCGTTGACTTCTTCAACATAACTGCTCAGCGCGCTGCGCTTACAATCACTGCTAATTGCTGCCAGAATCTTCATCCAGATGATTTCCACTTGGTCGCTGACAGTTTGTCTCTGCTTACGGGCAGACTGGCCAATCAAGACAAAAAGAGCGTCGAATGTGTTTGCCAAGCATTCAGTCGTCTCGTTGACAGCTTCCAGCATGATCCTGTTATGTTGCATAAGATCATCAATGCTGAGCTACTGCAAAATCTTCAGCAACTGGTAAGTTCACAATCATTCAGCATGACGCAACAACTCATATCATGAAAATCTTCCATGTGTTGTTTCCATCAAGAACAAAAAAGAGAAATTAATAACGTGCTTAAAGTGATACAAATACGAGATACTACAATTCAATCTTCTCAATTTCAGCTAATGATTACGCCTCCTGTAAACAGCATTGGCAACTTTATAACCGTACTACGAATGCTTTCTGTGATATCAAACCGTTGCCCTGATCTCGCGCAACTGTTACTCCAGCAAAATATTGCGTTTACGCTAAGTTACTTGCTAACGGGTTCGCTGGAAGTGAAAACTGAGGACGTTGAGCTGGTGCCCAGGTCGCCTCAGGAATGGTATGAGATAACCTGCCTCATAGAGGAGCTCATGCCTCCTTTACCAGCCGATGGAATATTCAGTGTAAATAGTCTCCTTGAAAGAACAAACAATCAGCAAGAAACCGTTCACTGGGAATGGCGAGATGAAAGACATTGCTGCCATCCTTTCAGCACTATAGACTCAAGAATCATTGAGGTACGACAATAAATAAGTTTGATTCATTTAATTATTGATATTGTTCTTTTATTTCTAAATAGATAATTTGATAGAGGTGAAATAATTGATCTACATTTGTGTAGATGGCTTTTCAAAATGGAGAGGATGAGATCTGCCTATCTACTTTGGGCAGGACTTATACGATAGATTTGACCGTCATGAAACAAATCAATGAGGATATCGGCATGGCTCGCAGTATCTTCCGCAGAGTCAACGCCAATCCTACTGAAGGAAAAAGTCCGAACTGCTCATCCAGGTATTAAACGTTGTTTCATAACTTATGGCAAATAAACCCTCATATAATTCTCTAATTCAACTAAGTTCCATTGACATCATGACCAATCTTACTTTCAGTATGGATGTTGTACCACCTGTGATCGAAACCAACGAATGGCTTGTGTCTTTCATTAGAACATTATTCTCAGTACTCTATGAAGTATATAGCAGCTCGGCAGGGCCAGCTGTAAAGTGCAAGTGTCTCAGAGCTCTGTTGCGAATGGTGTACTATGCCTCCACAGATCTCCTGAAGGTGAATTAAATATTTTAAGAAACTCAATTAATTTATAAAAGTTGAATGCTTATACAACTTTCTATTCGATGACAGGATGTACTGAAGAATCAGGTGGTGTCATCGCACATAGCTGGTATGTTGGCTTCACAGGATCTAAGGATAGTCATCGGAGCTCTGCAAATGGCCAGCATTCTCATGAAGCGGCTACCGCAAGTTTTTGGGGTTCACTTTCACCGAGAAGGAGTCTTGCATCAAGTCCGACAACTTGCTGATCCAGAAGTACCCCTTGGTGTGTCACCACCTAAGTGCCCTTCTGGTAAGCATATTAAAAATGTATATACATATATTTGATATTAACGAGCCATTTCTATTAATTTTGTACAGGTACATCGTTGCCTAGTCCACAACCAGGCCCGTCGAATACGCCATTGTCATCAACAATGATATTGTCATCCAGTAATGCCACATCACCAGTTGCTTCACCAACAACCAATGGGAACATTCTTTTTGGAGCCATCGCCACTAGCCAACTAAAGCCTAATTTGGCCGCTACAATGGAAACACGAAACCGAGCCGATCTGACCGCCAATCCCGAGGAAACAACAGCTCAGAGTGCCTACTTGTGAGTATATGTCCCTAAGGATTATCCAAATCCATTCATTTCTAGTGACTTGTATTATCTTTAACAATTTCAACGTTAATATTGTAAAAGTTTCTTCGCAAGAAAATTCCTTGGCAATGCATATACAATATTTATATAATCACGATGCATAGTCGATATGATGGTAAACATACATAATTTTTAAAAATACCAAAAAAAATTATACCCATTGCCTAGAAGGATCGGAGACGTACTCAAGCGAAAGCGGCAAAATAAGAAAGGTCGTTTCTCGAGATTGGGTAGCAGCACCACACCGAGTCAACAGGCGCAGCAACCTGAATCTCTGTTCACGGGATTCACGCCGAAGAACAGTCGTTTTTTGGGCAATTTGAATCCAGCTCGTTGGGGTAGAAAGTCATCCTCATCGAGCGGTACCAGCGATAAGAGAGACTCTAGTTCCACAACAAATCTAGCCAAACCACCAAGTAATCCGAGTCTCACCGGTGGAAATCGTGACAAGGCTAAAGCTTGGGTCAGGGAACAGGCTTCGCAATTCCTAGCTAGATATCAGGATGACGCGCCATGTACTCATCCAGCTCTCACTGTTCTTGCTAGACTTACTGCCGCCATACAGCGACTTCAATCTAATGTATGTAAATTGTCTTACTGTAAGTTCATAGAGGACAGGTGAATTTAAATTCGATTCTTTTTCGACAGGACTTGGATGAAATGCTCTCAGCTCTTACTGAACTCCGTGATATTGTTCTGGAAAGTGATATTTCACCTTTTGAAATGAATTATAGCGGCCTTATCAAGGCACTTCTCAACTACCTAACGACTACTGATGCTCCTGGTAATCGATATGATCGGTTACGCATGTTCTGGAAGCTATTCGCTGAATCGAGTGTGAGTGCAGTTGAATCCATATGTGTATATAATACGAGTAGAGCATGTAAGTTTATGAGTAATTGTTGTATTTGCAGCTCCAACAGGATAATAACGTGATGGATCTAAACCCAGGGGCATTTGGTGCTCTCGTTGCAAAATTGAACAGCTGTGTAGCACAACTTGAACAATTCCCGGTGAAGGTTCACGATCTGCCAGCTGGCTCAGGTGCCGGCCGTGGTGGCACGAGCGCTCTCAAATTTTTCAACACTCATCAACTCAAGGTTTGGTTATGTGAAATAATTGATCTTGCATAATAAAGCAAATTCAAGATTCCTGTATACAGATTACAATTTGCAAATAGACAATTAGGTCAGGATCATTGTGCTTATAATAGAAATTATATTTCTTTTTTCAGTGCAATCTGCAGAGACATCCCGACTGCAACAATCTGAAACAATGGAAAGGTGGCACTGTCAAGATCGATCCATTAGCTCTTGTTCAAGCGATTGAACGTTATTTGATGGTTCGGGGGTATGGACGAATACGTGACACTGAATCCATGGTTAGCGACGATGACAACAGCGAGGATGATATTGATGATACATTAGTAAGAATTATTTTTTTATCAATAATTTACAATAATTCGTTAAATTTATATCCTAGTACAGTCTGTAATACAATTGAATGTTCAGGCTGCGGTTGTGATAAGCCAGGGCTCAGCTAAGCACAAGCTACAGTTTCTCATTGGCGACGAGGTTCTGCCATTTAACATGACAGTTTATCAAGCTGTCAGGCAGTTTGGTTGCTCTGGAATCGATCACTCTGAAGCTGAAGCTGACAGTGAACCACCTTTAGGGCATGATGCTGTTTGGGTGCAGACTCACACAATATACTACAGGTATGATTTATTTGTTATTTTACTTCACTAGATTTGAACATTCATCGGATATGTAGCTGAGGTATTGCTGTTGAGAAAAACAAACGCTGAAAATAATGAAAAGTAAAGTTTAGTGACAATGGAAAATGTATTTTTAGGCCGGTGCCCGAAGAGGAAGCTACAACATCGCCAAAGCCAGGTTCAAGTTCCCAAGGAAGTAGTCGTAAGGGTAAAGGTAAAAGTACGAAGATCAGCTCAAAACGAAAGGAAGATAGTCTCTGGCTAGAAGGAACTATTCCACCACCTCGTTGTCCCTTGGCGCCATATTTAACACCTACACTTCCGCCATCTGTAACAATAACTGACGCCTCTCTTGATGGACTTTGTCTACTTCGTCTTCTTCACGCATTGAATCGTCATTGGGGAGTTCTCTTTCCGCATCTTAAGAGCGTCAGCCTTCTAATACCTCCAGACTTTATTAATAACAAGATTGCTGCCAAAGCAAGCCGCCAACTTCAGGATCCGCTTGTTATCATGACTGGGAATCTGCCTTCTTGGCTTCAACAGATAGCCACAGTCTGGTGAGTTTTTAAAAGTATTCTCCGTCTTGTCATTGGTGTTTCAAATTGTACAGCCGGTGCCAACTACTGCAAGACAAATGTGATTACGTTTGAATTATTTTCATCCTGGTAATTTTTTATCGCTTTATTCTATTACAGCCCATTCCTCTTTCCGTTCGAGACCAGACAGTTATTACTCTATGCTACATCTTTTGATCGTGATCGAGCCCTCCAAAGACTTTTGGATTCCGCTCCTGAGCTCTCTGGTTCTGATAGTCAAGAACGCGTCACTCCCAGGTTGGAGAGGAGGAAAAGGACTATTTCAAGAACAGATATTCTTAAGCAGGCTGAACAAGTCATTCAGGATTTAGCATCCAGCAAAGCCTTGCTCGAAGTGCAATATGTTAATGAGGTAAAAATTGCATTACAATTGATTTCTTAAGAATGCCTATACCCCATTGATAAACAATGATTTATTGTGAATAAATGGCTTTTTAGGTGGGAACCGGTCTTGGTCCTACGTTAGAATTTTACGCCCTGGTCTCTCGAGAGCTACAACGAGCTGATCTAGAACTTTGGCATGGAAGTTTGAATCCCACTGAGTCTGGTTATGTGAACACATCACACGGACTGTTTGCCACGCCAATACCTTGGAATACTAAGGTCTCTCACTTAGCTAAACTAAAAACGAAATTCAAGTTTCTAGGAAAGTTCATGGCCAAAGCTATTTATGACTCCAGGATGGTGAGTATTCATTTCAACAACTATTATTTTAAGGATGGTAATACTAAATGTGTTATATGTATTGTCTTTCAGCTGGATTTACCATTCAGTTTAACATTCTATCGTTGGTTATTGGGCGAAGAGCACACGCTTACTCTGGCAGATCTGGCACACGTTTCTCCAGACGTTTATAGAACATTGATAAAACTGCAGGAAGTTGTGCGACGTAAGGAAGTCATTGAACGGGACCAAACCCTTAGACCCAGCGAACGGGCTCAGCTTATCGAAAACCTTGATCTCGATGGCTGTCCCATATCCGATCTGGGCCTTGTTTTCGAGCTGCCTGGTTATGAGAACATCGAACTACGTAAAGGTGGGAGCGACATCCCTGTAGACATTTACAATTTGGACCAATACATCAAGGTATAATTATTAACTTCTTTAATTCTCGCTTTTTCATCGTTGCCTATAAATGCTTATCGAGTGTACTAATCTCACAAATATTTTTTATATTTTCGACTATGCAGTTGGTGGGACATTGGTTCCTCTACGAAGGAGTCTTCAGACAAATGGAAGCTTTTCGGGAAGGCTTCGAGTCCGTATTCCCACCCGCACAGTTACGTTTATTCTTCCCAGAAGAACTAGAGGCAGTTTTCTGCGGTCATACCCAAGGTGGTGGTCAATGGGATGTAAAAACTTTGCTGGAGTGTTGTAGAACCGATCATGGTTACACTCCAGATTCCAGAGCCATTAGGTTCCTCTTTGAAGTAATGTCAGAGTACAAGAGCGAAGAACAAAGACAGTTCATTCAATTTGTAACTGGATCACCGCGACTGCCAGTTGGAGGTTAGAATCCTTGTTCGTGTATGCCATTTTATTAATTATTAAGCACACCAATAATAAACGTGATTTTTTTTTTCCGTTTCATTAGGTTTCAAGAGCTTGACGCCACCACTAACAATAGTTCGTAAGACGTTCGACACATCAATGAAAACGGACGACTTCTTGCCATCAGTAATGACCTGTGTGAACTACCTTAAGCTTCCGGATTACACTACCCTGGAGATAATGCGTGAAAAATTACGAATAGCAGCGCAGGAGGGTCAACATTCGTTCCATCTGTCTTAAGTAGAGAAGGGAGAGAGGGTTTCCAGACAAGTGCAGCAAAGTTTTGAACAAGTTGATATACGAAACTCCCGGAGTGTTTTGAGAAGCGTCGTTGACAAGAAAGTGTTAGCTGCCCTAAGTTTCCAGTTCTAATTTATCCGAGGCCGACGCGCTTTAGCTCGAATAAATTTCAGTTTTTTTGGTGTTCACTTCCCCGCGCCGCCTACAGTCATCGTAGTCATGACCATTTGAGCCAGCAGCCCTCAACAAATTTGACCCACGCGAACCGTGTACCACCGATATTTCGAAGAAGAAAGCAAAACTGAAAGGAAAAAAACTATCAGAGACTTCTTCGAACAAGTTTCTTGCGTCGACGACGCTAAAAATAATAAATTAATTTTAAAAAAAGATGCCGAAGGTGAAAACGAAATATGAAGTGGAGATGTAAATACGGATAATTCTATAATCTCGACATAGTTTGATATACGCAACTCTATATAAAAAAATACTTTATATAATAGTCGCAGTAAACCTAACTTACGATACCGACAAGAAAACATACAAGCAACAGCAGCAGCAGGACAGAGAAAAAACGAACATCTAATGACCATTGAAGGGTGTGTTTCTTAGGTGTAAGTAAAAAAGAAGTTTTATATATAACGGCGCAGACCGGAAAATATTCGCGGTCAACGAAGAAGAAGAAGGATAATAATAAAAGGAAATGTGAAAGAAGTGGAAGGGAAAAAAAAGTAATTGGAAAAATAGTGAAAGACTCGTTCGCTTCCTAGTTTACTTTTTATTTTTTTTTTCTCCTTTAGGTGGACGGGAAGTGGAACAATTTTTGTGAATCGATCTCGCAACCTTTATTTACCACATTATACACGTATATTTAATTTTGATTGAGGCATCGCAACTCATAGCGGGATTCTTGATGTAACTGAGAAACTTCTCTATGCGGCGTATTATTTCGTTTACTCATATTTAAGCTTTATTTACAATTTGTCAGTTTTACATGTATACTGAATTAATAGGTTATTTGCTTTGGGTGCACTACCTATGTCGCCGTAAAAAGCGTAAATTGTTATTGGAACTTTATTATCGCCGACCACGGAAACTGCACACTTTTTATATCGTTGAACTAGTCTAGGCGACACGAACAAACTTAATATTCAGAGTCTCGGCCCAGTTTTCACTATGGTAATGTTTGTATTTCTCGAATGTGCTTTTCGGAAGATTGAACTTTTAATTTGTCATTTTTCGTACTCGTAAAATGATTCGAATGAGTTTTACAAAACTATTCGTGTAAGATTTTAAAAAAATTATTAATTGACCTTACTAATATGATAATTGCATTCGATGCTGATAATTTAGGTGATTTATGAATCAATTATTTACCTGTTCTTTGTTTTTTTACAATCTAAATCAAATTCTGAAACAATTCCACATTATTATCATCGTAATGATTTACGTATGATAATTTGTTATCAGTAAAACGCTTTTGGGATATAAAATTGGAAATATTAAAGTGTATCAAAGAGAAGTTTCATGTTATCTCGAGGATCTTGAATTCTTTGACGTAGCTAGGCTCAGGCTGGTCTTTGCGAATAACTTATGATTTCCTGAATATATGAAAAACCGCATGGGTAATGAACAAATAGAAAAAAGTAAAAAAACAAATCTGAAAAAGGAGAATAACTGCTGTTTAGCTTGTTGTCAAAAGTAACATAATTTGTCTGCCAAGTCTTGGTTGTCAAAGTCGTACGAGAGAACAGGAATATGATAAAATGGTTAATTATATTAATATTTGCGAGGAATAATCGAAAAAGGGTGAATGAAGAGATGGAATGAGATTAAGAAGGAAAGGATTACCTAAGGCTGAGTCCTGTGGTAAGCATCACATGCCGTCACAGGATACGATTCTGTGTAACCGGCAAGCTATTATAAACGAAAGTTATATTTATATCGATCCACTTAGATAACGGATATTTACGTTTTTTTGTTCGGTTGGTGAGAGGAGCGACGATATTCTGTTTCTTTGAATTTCATTCAATAAACGCCGATGTAACGGACTGCAGTGTTTCTTGTGCGTCGTTAAATCCTGCTACGAATTCATAATCACTTCTGATACTTTTTTTTTTTTTTATATTTACCAATGTACAGCGACTTCCTCTCATCCTATCCAGATATCGTCTTTCTATGATTCTATATTATTAGCGTAATACATGTTAACGTGTGAAATTTATTTGTATTTGATGAACGTGCAATGGAAAAAATTAGGTTTGTGTAAAACTTTTTTTTTTTGTTCCCATTACCCAAAACTTATACATCTTTGTTTTTTCATGATAAGTGCTTTAGGCAGTACGTATCTTTGGATTTAATCATAAATGGATCATTTTGATATTTGAATCTATATCGTTTGATTGTCAAATATAGAATTTTGGAAATTTACATTCTAATGAAAAGAATTAGGATTTAATACTTCTGTTTTATATTTTATTGGCACCGATACAACATTAATGTGACAGATGAATAACTGAGAAACTTATTGTATGATCTAAACTATTTCATTAGTTATAAATTTAGTATGATAAGAAAAATTAATCATAATAACATTGCGCGATTGAAAAAATTTGTGAAGAATCCCTTTATATGAGCATTCCTAACCATCCTAAGATAAAACACATGCCACCGATTGGTGTTACACGGCTAAAACGCTTCTCTCCTGTGAAAGCATAGTAATAGCATGTTCCACAGAACATAACCATTCCTGACAACATAAATATTCCTGCCTGAAATAAAGTAGTTCATTACTATATTGTAGAAAATAATATTGCACTAAATGTAAATACAAAAAACTACTTACTATAAAGGGAGCCCTACACATGGGTAAACCGAGCAGTGCTAAAGTATGTATAAAGTGGTATTTACTCGCAGTTTCAAATACTCGCTGCTGTTCTCGGTTATTGTCCTTTGGGTACTGTTCTATTGAGAAAAAGAACAGAAAATGATATGTAAGATTGACATTACATAATGAACGATAATTTAAGGTTCATTCAATTGATCCACTTGAGTTGAGAATTCATATGTAAATTTAAAATATATTCTTTATTTCAGGATTGTTAACACTCACTGTGGGATCCATAAGCCCCCAATATTACAGCAGTAGCACCACTAAGTGCTGCTAGTCTTACGAATGGGCCTGTAGCAGCTGCTAACTTCCACAACGGCACTGGATCTGCTTGTACCATTCTTACTTCAATTTGTGGTTTCGAAACAACGTAATCTTTTACCTGAAATTCAAAATTCTAAACTTAATCAAATTTCAATAACATTACATCTAGATTAGTTAAAGTATAATAAGACCAGTTTCGTTAATCATATATTCTTGTAAAAATCCCTTAAACATGAATGAGTTAGTAGCACATAAAACACTCTTAGCACTGGGCATATTCGATATTACAAAATAATAATAACCTTACGCTATAAACAGAAAATGACAAAATATGTATTCCGGAACGTTGGCAGCTAACGTCCAAAACGATTAAAGGTTACGTTCCTCTATTTCCCCTTAAATGAAATGTAATCCTTCATAAAATATGCACGTTGAATGAATTAATATACACGTCCATGTTCTTGCTCAATTACGCAAGAGATGTCAATGGTGACGAAAATCATTGCAAGATTATTGTCAAGTTTATTATCACTCACAAGTCCTACTGCTGATTTTACATAGCCTGCTGCACCAGTGCTGATGGGATTCGATAAAAAGGCGTAATGCAGTGCATCCTGGATTCCCATTTCTCTTTGAACTATCTAAATTACGTAAAATGATTACAAATTATAGGCAACCAAACGTCTTTCAGATTTTGTTAACAGCAAATTTCGGCGCCATTTTCATATGTACCCGACACGTCACGCAATATACATTTGATTGGCGAAATTAATAAAAATTCTCCAATGATAACATAGCATAAGATTAATTACGAGAATTTTTAATTTGTGTTCGTAAACAATTGAAGAGACAGATCTTTCAAATGTTTTGCATCTCAACTCGAACAAGACTTATCATTAGGGGCTTATGGAATGTCATGGCAACTAGCAAACGTAATTTCGTATCGCGTACATTAATGACAAAATAATTGATAACGCGAACCAAAAAATATCAATAATTACACATAGAATTATGGCTGCAGCATATATTAAACTTTCATCATCATTAAATTAAACTTTCTAACTGGCATAAGTCCGCTCGTGCAAGCGATTTTACGTGCTTCAAAACACTATAGGCCACAGGTATGTTCAAAAATCAGCCCAGATCATGTTGTGTCTCGATCAAATGCATGTAATAAACAAAGAAGCAACGATACACTTCTTACAGCGATGAGTAGGGAGATGCACAACACAACAGTTCCAGGCGAAACCAAAATCATAGCGGTAAATCGTAGCAGCGAGTCTGGAAGTAGGATTTTGTGTTCATCCCCTCCGTCGACAATGCAAATCCCGTCATAGCCGAGCTAAACGTGAACACGAACGCGTAGCTTGGCGAACAGAGGTTCTCCGCTATTCAACGCTGGTTCCCAAAGAACCAGCAAAAAAGGTCCCTTAGAACGAGACCGGGAACTATAGAACTTCTCAAGAACTATTGAAAAAGCCTATTGTTGAAACATTTTTAAGACATTTTTAAGAAAGTGCAGTGCCAACTTGACACCCGTGTAGTACCTCAATTTTGACTAAATATTACTGGATCTTGATTTACTTTCAAAATTTATTCAAAATATAAAGTTGAGGCTAAATCAAAATCTCGCAGAATATACGGAGTAGATGAAAATTCAATTGAAATTGTAGAATATCGAAAATAAATTACGTTCAAATTGAAATATTAATAAATTAGGTGTTTGGAACATAAAATAATTAATTAAATCAATAAAGTAAAATATTAACACTTAGAAATCGGAAATTATGGCCAAGCATATTTAGAAGTATTGGAAGTTGTCCAAAAATGTGTGCGCGTAAGTTCGTCGCGCAGGACACGGGGAGCGGGAGCAGGCGGATGGTGGGGGGAGCGCTCGAGGCAGTGCCCGCCCGGACTCGGAGCGCTCATTCTTCCTCGAGCCGGTCTCCTATACTGGTCTCTTGGAATTACCTCTCTTATCAATTTTCAACTTCCTTCTATTTCTATATTTATTTCATCTTTACTTCCTTATTTCTTTATATTTCATTCTTTACTTTCTGATTTATCTCTTTCCTTATTTCTTCTCTACTTTTGTACCACCATTCCTTACTTTTCTATTTTTTAACTTCTTAAATTTTATCTTTCTTTATAACTTCTCGTTTCACTCTGTTCTCTCCCTCTTTACATTGTGCTTGTCTTACTTTTCCTGTATTTATTTCTTCTTTACTTCCTTGTTTCTTTGTATATCATTCTTTACTTTCTGATTTATCGCTTTCCTTATTTCTTCTCTACTTTTATAACCCCTTTCCTTACTTTTCTATTTTTTAACTTCTTAAATTTTATCTTTCTTTATAACTTCTCGTTTCACTCTGTTCTCTCCCTCTTTACATTGTGCTTGTCTTACTTTTCCTATTTCCTTGGTCGGGTCGAGCATATTAATTCAAGTAGTCATATAAGAGTAGTCACCCTGTTAGTGCAGCTAGACTTAAGACCATGGTGTCGGGGGTTGCCCTTCCGCCTCATCCGCTGAGCTTGCTCAGTGGGTCGGGCCCAAGTTGTGGCCGCAACAGGACCTTATGGGTCTCCCGACGGGGGCCTTGAGCCCCCTTAGGGTATCTACGGCCATGGTCTTTCGTATAGTGAATCTAACCAGGTGTCTAGCTCTCGCGTATTTAGTATATATTGTTCGCTTTGCTAAAAACACTCCAATATGTCGTTGACCCCTGGGCACTTGTGTGGGTAGTGACGATCCTATGTGTCGGTGGGGAGGTCGGTGTGGTAGTCCGTTGGCTCTGGGTAAAGTCCTATTTGTGCTTGTGCTTGGGGGTCTTCTTCACTTGGGGTAGGTGCGGGTGCTATTGAGCACCTGCTAGTATAAAGTCACCCTCTGTCGGAGACATTTTGCGCGGGGATCGATGGCTAACGGGGCCCGCCGCCGGCGGCGGGCGTGGTTCCTTACGTCTAACCCACTGAGCTTGCTCGGTGGGAAGGGACGGAGGTTGTAGCGTTAAATATCGTCCTTCGGGATGTCCTGGCGGTGCTCGCAAGAGCCACTGCTGGGTGCTACGCCCGCGGTCTTTCGTTGCGGTGAATCTTGACAAGGGGTAGACCGCGTTTAACTTGTCCCTTTTGCGTTTAACTTATCTTAGCTTCTTCGCGTTTAACTTCACCTTACCCCCTTGTGCGTTTTTCTTGTCCCTCGACCCGACTTCCTTTCCTTCCTGAGGTTTTTCCCCCCTAGTCCTGTGCGCGACAGCCGCAGGACTCGGGGGTTTTCCTCAAAAAAAAGAAAAAAAAAACACGGTCCCCTATGGGGCCTCGGAGGGGTCGTAGCTCCCTTCAGGAGAGGCAGGACCTCACGGAAATGGGCGGGGTGGGGCCCATTTCGCTCCCTTATACTTCCTACTTTTCCTACTTTTTCGACTGTTCTCTTTTCTCGTTGCTCCAGAATAATCTGGTCTTCGTATATACGCTTTACGCATCTTCTTCTCCCCTTGTTCCCTCAGTCATTACAATCTCTTTTCTTCACTCTTTCTTTTTAACAATCTTCCTCTTTTTCCCTTCAACAACATCTCCCTTGGCTACTGCCACCAAACATTTCTATTCTATTTTCGAATCTTCCATTCCTTCCTATTCTCCATCACTCTCCTACTAGTATAATCTTAAAAACTAAGTTTTTAAAATATTTTTTGAAAAAAACAAGTTTAAAGTGGTAGCGCATATAACATACCACACGTGTATTATATTGCAGTGATATATTTCCATATATCTGTAATGGTGCTGTTATTCGTAATGTTTCGTAAGCCATATACTGTATACGTATACTGTATGATTACTGCATTTGCCCAATAGATTATCTTGTAACACTTATACACGTTGATTTTCTTTTGCCCTATGCGAATATCCCAAAGTACGAATGAATTCTGTCTCTCTCTTACTCTCCTCCATCATAACAGCATCCTTTTCCTCCTCCTCCTGCCTTATGCTTCGAAACCCCTTTCCTGCTATGCTCCATTTTCTCTATCATTAATTCCATTCCATCTCTGCCACATTATCCGTATTCTGACTTCGCTTTTCCTTTATCGATACAACCTTCTAAAAAAAAAAAAAAAGAATTCTCTTAGACATTTCCTTAGCCCTATGTTACCCAATATTCTTATTTAGTCTGTACATCCTGCCTTAATATTTGCTATTTCGAAAAGCGTACGGTTACATAGGCTTCAGTCCACTCTTAAATTTTGAAAATACTCGAAAATGCACCTTTGGGAGGCTGTATCTCGAAAACGGTTGGAGCTACGGCTTTTTCCTTGAAATTTTGAAAGATCTCTTATTGCAGAAAGATAGAATGGTCCATAGAAGAGGCTGGTACAGGTTACAATGCGATAGGGCCTCTTTCAAAAAATTCCTTTACTTTTTGGTACTTGCAGTCGATAATCTAATCTTCGTGCATATGCTTTACGCATCTTCTTCGCGCCTTGTTTCCTCAGTCCTTACCATGTCTCTTCTTTACTCTTACTTTTTAACAATCTCCCTCCTTTTCCCTTGAACAACATCTTCCCTGTCTGCTGCCACCAAACTTTTACTACTCTATTTTCGAATCTCCTATTCCTTCCTATGTCTCCATCACTCTCCTCCTAGTATATCCTTAGAAACTAAGTTTTTGGTCCTTTATGTCCTTTGGAAAAAGGAAAAATTAAAGACGTTGTGCGTATAACATACAACACCTATATTATATTGCAGTGATATGTGTAATATATTGTTATTGCTAATCTTTCGCAGACTATATATGTATGTACATCTGTACTTTGTATACTGTATAAGTGTTGTATTTGTCGAATATATGTATTTATGTATGTATGAATGTATGTATGTATGTATGGATGAATGTATGTATGCACACCTGTACTCCGTATACTGTATCATTATTGCATTTTTTGAATAAATTATCTTGTAACACTTAAAATACGTATATATTCTTTTGCCCTATGCGAATATCCTGAAATACGAATGAGTTCTGTCTCTTTCGTACTTTCCTCCGACCTAACAGCATCCTTTTCCTTCTCCTCCAACCTTATGCTTCTACACCTCTTTTCGGCTATGCTGCATTTTCTCTGCCATTACTTTCATTCTATCTGCAAGTTGCAAAAAGTAAAGGGATTTTCTGAAAGTGCCCTATTGCAATTTGATCTGTACCTGTCTCTTCCGAGATACAGCTGATTTTCGAATTAATTTCGGAATTATTTTATCGGAAAAAGTTCACTCGTTCTGTCAGAGATGGCGCCACATATCATGCCCAGAAGGTGCTGCCCTCTTATCGGCGAAAATTCGAACTAATGCGAATTCTTTAATAAGATTTACTCATTGAAATTTCGGCGATAGGATTTTTAAGTTGAATTCGGAATTATTCTATCGGAGAAAGTTCATTCTTTCTCTCAGAGATGGCGCCACATATCATGCCCAGGAGGTGCTGCCCTCTTATCGGCGAAAATTCGAACTAATGCAAATTCTTTAATAAGATTTTCTCATTGAAATTTCGGCGAAGGGATTTATAAATTCAATTCGGAATTATTTTATCCGAGAAAGTTCACTCGTTCTCTCAGAGATGGCGCCACATATCATGCCCAGAAGGTGCTGCCCTCTTATCGGCGAAAATTCGAACTAATGCAAATTCTTTAATAAGATTTTCTCATTGAAATTTCGGCGAAGGGATTTATAAATTCAATTCGGAATTATTTTATCCGAGAAAGTTCACTCGTTCTCTCAGAGATGGCGCCACATATCATGCCCAGGAGGTGCTGCCCTCTTATCGGCGAAAATTCGAACTAATGCAAATTCTTTAATAAGATTTTCTCATTGAAATTTCGGCGAAGGGATTTATAAATTCAATTCGGAATTATTTTATCCGAGAAAGTTCACTCGTTCTCTCAGAGATGGCGCCACATATCATGCCCAGGAGGTGCTGCCCTCTTATCGGCGAAAATTCGAACTAATGCGAATTCTTTAATAAGATTTACTCATTGAAATTTCGGCGATAGGATTTTTAAGTTGAATTCGGAATTATTCTATCGGAGAAAGTTCATTCTTTCTCTCAGAGATGGCGCCACATATCATGCCCAGGAGGTGCTGCCCTCTTATCGACGAAAATTCGAACTAATGCGAATTCTTTAATAAGATTTACTTATTGAAATTTCGACGATGGGATTTTTGAATTGAATTCGGAATTATTTTATCGTAGAAGGTAAGATTGATGAAGGAAAGCGAAGTCAAGATATGGATAATATGGCAGAGATGGAATGGAAATTGGAGCACAGCTAAAAAGGGATTTCGCAGCATAAGGATGGAGGACAAGGAGCAGGATACTGTTAGGACGGAGGAGTGTAAGAAAGAGACAGAACTCATTCTTACTCTGGGTTATTCGCATAGGGCAAAAGAATATCAACGTATATAAGTGTTACAAAATGATTTATTCGACAAACGTCATAATGATACATTATACAAAGTACAGACATACATACAGACATACAAAGTGCACCCATACATACAGTCATACACATACAGCCTGCGAAAAATTTGTAATAACAGTACCATTAAAGATATATTACATATATCACTGCAATATAATATACGTGTTGTATGTTATATGCACTACCACTTTGAATTTTTCCTTTTTCCAAAAGACATTTTAAAAACTTAGTTTTTAAGGATATACTAGAAGGAGAGTGATGGAGGCATAGGAAGGAATAGGAGATTCGGAAATTGAGTAGAAACGTAGGGAAGATGTTGTTGAAGAGGAAAAGAGGAAGATTGTTAAGAAGAGAGATGCTTATGACTGAGGGAACTAAGGGAGAAGAGGATGCGTAAAGCGTATATACGAAGACAAGATTATTCTGGAGCAACGAGAAAAGAGAACAGTCGAAAAAGTAGGAAAAGTAGGAAGTATAAGGGAGCGAAATGGGCCCCACCCCGCCCATTTCCGTGAGGTCCTGCCTCTCCTGAAGGGAGCTACGACCCCTCCGAGGCCCCATAGGGGACCGTGTTTTTTTTTTCTTTTTTTTGAGGAAAACCCCCGAGTCCTGCGGCTGTCGCGCACAGGACTAGGGGGGAAAAACCTCAGGAAGGAAAGGAAGTCGGGTCGAGGGACAAGAAAAACGCACAAGGGGGTAAGGTGAAGTTAAACGCGAAGAAGCTAAGATAAGTTAAACGCAAAAGGGACAAGTTAAACGCGGTCTACCCCTTGTCAAGATTCACCGCAACGAAAGACCGCGGGCGTAGCACCCAGCAGTGGCTCTTGCGAGCACCGCCAGGACATCCCGAAGGACGATATTTAACGCTACAACCTCCGTCCCTTCCCACCGAGCAAGCTCAGTGGGTTAGACGTAAGGAACCACGCCCGCCGCCGGCGGCGGGCCCCGTTAGCCATCGATCCCCGCGCAAAATGTCTCCGACAGAGGGTGACTTTATACTAGCAGGTGCTCAATAGCACCCGCACCTACCCCAAGTGAAGAAGACCCCCAAGCACAAGCACAAATAGGACTTTACCCAGAGCCAACGGACTACCACACCGACCTCCCCACCGACACATAGGATCGTCACTACCCACACAAGTGCCCAGGGGTCAACGACATATTGGAGTGTTTTTAGCAAAGCGAACAAATTATACTAAATACGCGAGAGCTAGACACCTGGCTAGATTCACTAAACGAAAGACCATGGCCGTAGATACCCTAAGGGGGCTCAAGGCCCCCGTCGGGAGACCCATAAGGTCCTGTTGCGGCCACAACTTGGGCCCGACCCACTGAGCAAGCTCAGCGGATGAGGCGGAAGGGCAACCCCCGACACCATGGTCTTAAGTCTAGCTGCACTAACAGGGTGACTACTCTTATATGACTACTTGAATTAATATGCTCGACCCGACCAAAGGAATAGGAAAAGTAAGACAAATACAATTGAAAGTAAGAGGGAACAAAGCGAAACGAGAGAAAAGAAATTAAGATAAAATTTAAGAAGTTAAAAAGTAGAAAAGTAAGGAATGGGAGTATAAAAGTAGAGAAGAAATAAGGAAAGAGATAAATCAGAAAGTAAAGAATGATATATAAAGAAACAAGGAAGTAAAGAAGAAATAAATACAGGAAAAGTAAGACAAGCACAATGTAAAGAGGGAGAGAACAGAGTGAAACGAGAAGTTATAAAGAAAGATAAAATTTAAGAAGTTAAAAAATAGAAAAGTAAGGAATGGTGGTACAAAAGTAGAGAAGAAATAAGGAAAGAGATAAATCAGAAAGTAAAGAATGAAATATAAAGAAATAAGGAAGTAAAGATGAAATAAATATAGAAATAGAAGGAAGTTGAAAATTGATAAGAGAGGTAATTCCAAGAGACCAGTATAGGAGACCGGCTCGAGGAAGAATGAGCGCTCCGAGTCCGGGCGGGCACTGCCTCGAGCGCTCCCCCCACCATCCGCCTGCTCCCGCTCCCCGTGTCCTGCGCGACGAACTTACGCGCACACATTTTTGGACAACTTCCAATACTTCTAAATATGCTTGGCCATAATTTCCGATTTCTAAGTGTTAATATTTTACTTTATTGATTTAATTAATTATTTTAATGTTCCAAACACCTAATTTATTAATATTTCAATTTGAACGTAATTTATTTTCGATATTCTACAATTTCAATTGAATTTTCATCTACTCCGTATATTCTGCGAGATTTTGATTTAGCCTCAACTTTATATTTTAAATAAATTTTGAAAGTAAATCAAGATCCAATAATATTTAATAGTATTTGGAAGCCTTTATTCAATTTTTCGGATTTTCAATATTTCTGTGCAACTAATTTTTTTCTTCTTCTCTCTTCCTTCTTCTTCTTATTCCTTTTTGGCTTTATACCTTCATAGAGGACCAAGTGCCATCAAATCTATTGCCACTACCGGGGTTTGTACGAATGCTTTTATCTTACCTACGTGAAGTTAGCGCTGATGAAACATTTTTCAAAAATTGAGGTTACTCTCGGGTGTCAAGTTAGCACCGGACTTTTTTAAAAATGTCTTAAAAATGTTTCAAGAATAAGCTTTTTCAATAGTTCTTGAGAGGTTCTATAGTTCCCGGTCTCGTTCTAAGGGTTGCGTTGGGAATCAGCGTTGAGTAGCGGAGAACCTCTGCCCCCCAAGCTACATGTTCATGTTCACATTTAGCTCAGCTACGACGGGATTCGGATTGTCGACGCAGACGATGATCACAAAATCCTACTTCCAGACTCGCCGTTACGATTAGCGCCATGATTTTGATACTTACTCTTCTCTGGTTTTAGATGATACGAAAAGCATGGCGCTAAATCCAAGGGGTGAGTCCGGAAGTAGGATTTTGTGATCATCGCCTCCATCGATAATGTGTAATCACGAACGCGTAGCTTGGCGGGCAGATTGTTCTCCGTTGGTTGTCAAAACAACATTTCGAATGAGGCCGGTCATTAGATATTGCCTAAATATTTTTTTCTTTGCAATCTTAATTTCGAGCGCACAGTGTAAGCTCAATAAGATTTATTATGACAAAAATCAGTACCTCATTCCTGCCTGCACTGAAGCGTTTGATGCCATCAATATCTTCAACAGATATTTTACCGATGATGCGGAGCAGAACTATTCTTGAATCCTATCAGGAACCATATACACCTCGAGAACTATCGAAAAAGCTTAGACCATAAATTTTCAGGAAAATAAAATCAATATTTAATACTTATTTACAAATGCTGATAATCCTATAAATGTACAAAATTTGTAATATGAGATTTATACATCTAAAGCAATAGTTATGTTATTAATAAGAAAACAGTCATATCTATACAATGCACAATTTACATGGCAAATATAATAATTCACAAATAAAAATTTAAGTGTATTCAAAAATTTATAATGTGCTTTATTTTCATCCATGTATTGCTGCATCATTAAGGTAACTTATGAAGAAGCTTTTGTCTTCCAATCCTTTTAATTTATGGTGCATTGCAATATTACTACAAATATTTTAAATAGGAATCGTAATTCTTACTAGATCAGCTGTTTTTATCTGTTACTAATAATTCCTTCAGGATCGTTACTTGCATTAATAAATGTATAAGGTCAATGTTATTGTACATTTGTTTTTTGTTTTTCAATGACCAGTGGCCGAGTGCTATAGAGATTTCCTATGGTTACTTGTCTTATTATTATTTCTAAAGCTTCATGCCCTTGTCGATAACATTCTTCAATTTTGGTTGGATCTGTTAGCAGCTTATTTTGTTGAAATTCATGTCGTATTTTTCGCAGTGCATACATTCTGCAAAAAGAAACAAAAAAAATTATATTATGCCCTAATTAACATTTTGTTAATAATCTTCATTGCTTGAGTTAAACGTATATGAACGAAACATACACCTCACTGACAACACTTTAAACCTGAACTGCAATGTTATACAGTTTTTATAATAGGTATTACTGTTTCTTATAGAAAAAGAAACTACAATTAACCTGTTACATGAGAGAAAAAGATTTTCAGATTAAACGCAATATATAGTGCAAGGATATACCTTACTCTTGACTGACCATACAGAAAAGAAGAAACAAATTAGAGTAATTACATATTTTGTAATTCTTTCATCATTCTAATATACATTTACTGAATCAAAGTCTAGTCAATTTTACTGCAGTTATCACACAAAATGTACTGTATGACATGCAATCATGAAATGTTCTAATTGTTCTTGAATATTCGTCGCACGCATTATGCTTGCCTGTAATTATAAGCACTCCATTTCTTGCTTTCACGAATTAAATTCCGGTAAAGGCTTAGAACTGTCTCTCGTGTGCACGCCATGATCTACTATTAAAAAAAATGGAATGATAGGGAAAGATGAATAAAAGAGTTATCAGATGCTATCGTCTTAACTCGCCTAGCGGAATTTTAATAAACTAACAAAGGAACCTTTAGTACCGTACCATTTCTAAAGAGTGCATTACTGAGCAAGCCAAATTTTGTGTTTATTTTTCCAACAAGAGCCGGCAATAAAATGGACGGTTAGATTGCATAACCCCACTTTTCATTATTTGTAAATATAATACCTCCGGTTGTCATGTCATTCTAAAGGTAAGACTGTATTACAATAAAAATGTGATATTATTATTGAAAAATAAGTTAGCGTTTATACTGTGTTGTAAAAAATGTATGTTATATTTACAGGCTGATTTACACACACTATTAGTGTTTGCCAATGGACAATTTTAATAATTAAAGTATAATCAATCAGTTACAAGATCTTCAGTTATCTGTCAGGTGTATAAAAACAGAATGATTTTGCGGTGGTAAGTATTACAGTGTTGTCTAATATTTTGTTTGCCACTGTCATACAAATATAAATAATAGGTGTCACTTTGTATTAGGTACAACATGGTCATTTTTGCACGACACTGCAAAAGATTCACAGTAATACGAGCATTGTCCACTGCTCCTAAAATTAATAAGTTTCCAGCAGATATTGAACTCTTGGGTCAAAAGTATCCAACCGATGACTGGACAAACTTGACTCCAAAAATTGTCTCGGCATTAGGGAAGAATTTACACACCATGCAGTACCATCCTCTGTCGCATGTACGACAGAGAGTTGTTAATTACTTTTATAAATCCTTTGTTAACAGAATTGGCAATCCTATATTCAGTGTGCATGATAATATAAGTCCAATTGTCACAGTTACTCAAAACTTTGATTCATTGATGATACCAAAAGATCATGTTAGCCGCAACAAGAGTGACTGTTACTATGTGAATCAGGATATATTATTGCGTGCACATACAACTGCCCATCAATCAGAACTTATATCAATGGGCTTAAATAATTTTCTGGTTATTGGTGATGTGTATCGCCGAGACGAGATAGATGCCACTCATTATCCCATTTTTCATCAAGCAGATGCAGTTAGATTGTGTACTTCCGAGGAAGTCTTTCAAAATGTCAAGAATTCTGATGATTTAAAATTATTTGAACACAGAGGTCATGAAAGCTCGGAGAAGCAAGGTTGCCATTCGTTAGAGGCTGTAAAAATAATGGAACACGAGTTAAAGACTGTCCTGATTGGACTTGCAAAAGCCATTTTTGGAAAGGGTACTATCATCGTACATGAATATTTTTGAATATTTTATATTCTAAGAATATTGACATAAATATCCATGTTCTATATTAATCATTACAGAAATTAAGTATCAGTGGGTCGATCAATACTTTCCATTCACTCATCCTTCCTGGGAGCTGGAAGTATTTTACAATGACAAGTGGATGGAAGTTTTGGGTTGTGGTATTATGCGTCAAGAAATCCTTCAGAAATCTGGTGCCAGTGATCGCATCGGATGGGCCTTTGGTCTTGGTCTCGAACGTTTGGCTATGTGCTTATATAATATCCCTGACATAAGATTATTTTGGAGTACAGATTCCGGATTCTTGAAACAATTTGAAGTGAATGATCCAGATACGCCAATTATTTACAAGGTAATTTTTCACTTTTAATCTTTGGCACAGTACTGTATTTTGAAATTCTTTAATCAGTATAATTTTTTTAGCCTGTCAGCATATATCCTCAGTGTTGCAACGATATGAGTTTCTGGATTCCACAAGACACAAACTTCACGCCAACCGATTTTTATGATCTAGTTCGTGAAATAGGTGGTGACACAGTGGAACAAATCACGTTGATAGATCAATTTGTCCATCCAAAAACTAAGAAAGCCTCACATTGTTACAGAATCGTATACCGACACATGGAGCGTACATTAACGCAAAAGGAAGTAAACAATATCCATGAAAAAATTGCAGACATTGCAACACAAAATTTAAATGTTGTTATTAGATAATATGCATAATAAAAAAATGATTTATTATACGTTGATGCTCTGTGGTGATGATCTATGTTTAAATTACTTGTTCTCAAATATTCTTACCTCTATCTTTCGTCCAAGAACAATAACTCAGTTAAAATCAATGGCAAAATGCTATTGGATAAGAAAACAGCAATCTTTTCTAATATTCTCCATTAAAAGGAAATAGAGTGAATATATTATTTTATTCGTACATAAATTAATTTAAAACGTATGATACAGCGACTAATATTCAATCATTAGTTAACGTTGCTCTCTATTGGCTGCATGGATAATATTTCGAGTAATAAAGATTCTGGAGACTCTTATCACATAATACATACATAAATATCCATATATGTTTATGCAATAAACACAAGTGTATAAACGTTTTAATAATTGCGTCAGCATGGATTCTTCAAATGCGTAAAAAAAAAGTCCAAAATGTTTGATCTAGCATAACTTTAAGATTCTATGGTTATTAAAGGAATAAAGTCCAACTGATTTTCAAATAAAAGGATTAAGAGTATCTTTTGGAAAATTAAAAAAGAAAATTCGTCTATACTTTTATCATTATCACAATCACTTACCGAAATTTTTTCATCTACTCTCTCTTTTTATATGTAATTTTATTTTTCTTATGAATGTCATGCTTCAATATAACCGAGAAGCTGGGTTATACTCTAAAATTAAAAGGGGATATCAAAATAACAGAAGAGTTCCTCCTAGATGCTATATGGCGCTTCCAGAAAAAAGCTGTCCATACTTCATTTTAATTGATTCGACATAACGAAATGACGTTCAATAATCTCGATGTTCTCACATAAACTGAACACTAGTTTAGAATGAATAGCCTCATCGCAAGTTTTCCATTTTTCACATCACTTGCTTAACATTTATAAATATGATCTTTGCAACAGTTCCGTATCCGGCTAACTAAGCGGATCTTTGATTACCACTTTTTATGAGAAAAATGAAAAGAAAAAAGTGCTGCCACTAATGATACTAACAATAAATGCTCGTGACAAGTTCTTATGTTAATTTCGTGTAGCTTGGTGGTGAAAATTTCTTTCGTAGGAATTTCAGAATATAAAGAGGCAAGCACGAGACTAATGTAATCACCAGAACTTTCCAGAGAAAATCGGTGGTTTGTATGAATTCCGCATCTGTTAAGTAGAAATATGAAACTCATTTAAATCTATATGACCACAGGTTTTTTTTTTGTAAATTGCTAGTGTACTTACCGAAGTAATCTTTGAGAACCACCAAGGATAACAGGTACAAAGCAAGCGATAAAACTTCTGCAAGAACCATTATGTGATGCCATGTTCTTATGGTTAAAGCGACCATTATTAATTCTGTTAAAACCAATGCCGAAAAGCTGATGGCAACTATGTGAATAAATTCATCCTCGAACATTATGAGAGCACCATACATTATCACACCGCCTGTGAATTAATTTCAATCAATTATGTACAGAATCAAAGAACTTCTTTCCTTCTGCTCCAAGTCGATGAGATTATATAGTATAGTTTACCTTGGTAGATGCTTATCAAAACCCACATGAAAAATGTTTTATACGATAGAGATCGACCTTTGCTAAGCTCCTTATAGAGTTCTGGATAAGTCAATGCAATCTTTCCCGATACATCCTTGTCTAAGACTAGTGAGAAAACTGGGAACATCGTGTATATCGTGGCGTACCTGGAAGAATAAGAGCCAATGAGTATTAATAATTATTTGAGATGATCTCCGTTTAATTTCCACTTACCCAACCATCAGGAATCCTTGATACAGTGCTACGGATGAGAGATAAAAAACCGCAGAAAAAACAGCCTGCATCGTGGAGATAATTAAACCACGATGAATGACAAATTGACTTAATGCAGCAGATCGTTTGTAACTTCGTCTTCCGTGTACAAGTAGCAAGTTAGCAAGATGGCTAAAATGTGGAATTGAAAAGTCCGCCGCCAAGGACGCCTGTTTCCCTTCGAGACCTTCCAATCCTATGCCTGAGAAGATTTATGAGAATCAATCAAGTGTCTTGATTATTTATAAATTAATTACTAAAGAGTATCTACCAGCGTCAGCAGCTTGGATCATGGAGACGTCATTTCCACCATCTCCGACGGCAGCTGTTCTTTTACCAGTGTGCGTTTGGATGAGACTAACAACTTCAGCTTTTTGCGTTGGCGAACAACGACAACAGACAACGGCAGGTGAACCGCAAGCAAGCTCCAAAAATTCATTCTCATAATACTGTAAGCAAACTTCAAGTGAATCGCCGCTTATTACCAAAGCGCAATCTTGCTTCTTGCGAAAGGTGTTCAATTCTAAATGAGCGTCTGTTCGCGTTATTACAGACTTGAAAACGTGGAGACCTTGGGTCCTGGATACCAGTCGAGAAGACTTGGCTATGCACGTTGCCGTTTCAAGTTTGTCACCCGTTAGCATCCAAATCTAGAGATATTTTAATTATATAAATACAAAATGACTACTACTGAGATAAAGCCGTAATGAAATTTTGGTTTACCTTGATTCCAGCATTTCTTAATAATTCTAAGGTCGGTCTCACTCTGTCTTGCAATCTATCCTCCACACCAGTAACACATAACAATTCCATTTCTCTTTCTAAACTCTCTACTACCGCAGCTACTCTAGATACGCGATCACTCACGCACATTCTAGCTGCATTATATCTGTAATTATATTTCAATTAAACTTCTGATATTGGACTAGTGAATCGTGCGATGAAGGATTATTTATTTAGTGTAGTATTTTCTTACCTTGCTTCAAAATCAAGATACTGTTCTTCGGTCAAACTTTTTTTGGCTACAACCAGAGTCCTAAGACCTTCTCTTGCCATATTTCCACACTCTTCCTCCAGCCAATCGTTGTACTGTACAATGCCGGCCATTACAACATCCGCTCCTTTCAGATAAAAGACAATTTCGGAACTAGACTCTTCCTTAAGAATTACTCCCATACGCTTAGTTTCCGATGTAAAAGGAAATATTTGTAAGATCGTGTAATTTAGTATCTTTCCATTAAGTGCTTTAAGTTGCATTGAGATTAAATCACGTTTCACAAGAGCCAGTCCAACTTCTTCAGTCCATTTAACAAGAGCCACTTCGTCAGGACTCGATGCCTGATAATTTCTCTTTTGTTCCGGAGGATAATAATGTTGATCAGCTTCTGTTTGACTAGAACAAGAATTTTATATTTTACTTCCTACATTCGACTGGCCGTCATGCTAATCTATTTACGTTATTAAGTCTAAAACTATTAAACGTTAATTAATTAAAGAATTTATTTAAAAAATGATTTATTCTAATACCTTTGTATAGATCCAGTATCGCCAGTCTCAACGCTTACTGAGTCCGAATTATTCGATCCATTTAATTCATCATACACAGGAGTGACGTTGTGACACAATGCTAATGCGTGTACCGCTTCGTAGATTCTGGTGCTTTCAGATCGTCTTACTTTACCGAGAGTACCTACAGACGGTTTTTCCGGCGAGGTATCCGAATCCGTTGTGGAGTAGTACAATTTCAAGACGGATGTAATCTCGTCAAAGGTTTCCTGTCCAAAGGATACTGTACCCAGGTGCAACTTTTTAAAAACCATTTTGTTCTGCGTAAGCGTGCCGGTTTTGTCACTCAGCAAATATGATATTCTACCAAGTTCCTCAGGGATGGTTGTGGTTCTCACTACTGTACCAGCGATTTCTTTATCTCTCTGTATACACCAAGCATAAAACGTTTTCCCCATGTCCAGATTGACACGCAAACTAATTGGTATGATGTAGGAAAACAGCAAAACGAAACGGAACATATAGCGATACCAGGGACCATTAAATCCTTTCAAGCACATCATAACCAAGGCAAGTCCAATTACTGCACAAAATAAAACCTGTAAAATTAAATACAAAATCATGTGTGGAACTGTATCTCAAGCTTTTGATAAAGTAAACATAGCCTCTGTATAAATAATTGGATTATTTTTACATACTTTTGTCAACTGATTGATCTCCTGATCTAATAAACCAACTTTCGATCTTGGTGCTGAATGATTCATCAATGATCTAGTTTCTTGACCAGTGTATACAACAACCCCTAACGCAGAGCCTGAAGCTACTGCGGTGTTTGCCCATAATGTATTATCTACTCCAAGACTCTCTTCGCTGCTGTATCCGTCATACTGTAGTATATCAATGAGGTAAGAATATATTCATTTAAAATTATATGAAATATATTAATTTTTAAATGATTGAATACCCTGGTAAATGTTCCAATGAAGCTATGGATGTCCTTTTGAGGTTTTTCCACATAGAGACTCGCCTTAATGTCAAACAGTTGTGCATCGGATTCTAATTTTTGTGTAGCTGGTACAGCCAGACGTAATTTCCAATCTGTTTCACCATCCAGCTGATCTGTTCTTACAAAACACGCACCGGATTTTTCCGTAGTACGCAGCAGGACCAAATCAGCTGGCACTCTTTGACCTTTCTCTACTACTACCTGGTAATGAATGTCGTTAATATTGTGGCATTAGATTCTCTTATGCTAAGAGTAAATTAATTATTGCATTATTTTATCCATACACATACCAAGTCACCGACGCGTAATTTCGAACTGGGGACCAATTCTGGAGTGTCAAGACCTTTTACAAGTCTGTAATATTTTTGTGCATTGACTTCTTTATCTCTTTTGTAACGTCTGAAGTCGTCCACCGCTTCGCGACAAATTGTTATGGTTAAAACAAAGCACAGTGGTCCCCAGTATGTGTACAAGTACCCTATTCTAATATCTGGTATAAACTGCGATATGGCCATAATTAAAAAGTACAAATTCAAGAAGAATTTGAACTGTTGAAAGAGGACCTAAAGAAAGGGAAATGCCAACCAGAGATATACTTATTTTATATTAAATCATTTAACTTTTCAACAGCATTAATCTGATACAAGAGAAATAGATAAATAAGTTACTTACCATTGGAAGGAAAGTGATGATGTTGTATTTTTGGTTTCGAATAACATTTGTAGGAAATTTTTCATGCATGTGCTGACCAATGTGAATGGTACGTGCACGAAGCTCCCTTTCTCTACAACATCTGCTCCACATCCATGTGCAACATCTGTAAACAAAAATATTTAATCTGTATTAGTAAGGTTTAATATGGTATGGAATAAATACGTTTTTCTTATAACAGATGAGACTTGAGAGGCATGTGACAAGATATAGACACATGTTAACATTGCGATGGTAACAATGACTAAACTATAAAACTGGCTTCACAAACACAGCAGGTAATGTTCATTACGATAGCATATGCATTGTCACGTGTTTAAACACATTCAATATATCACACATGACAAGAAATTTTATCTAAATCATCATAATTATTTTCACTATGATATGAATGTTTGCTTTATGCCAACAAGAACCATAAGAACATCATAAACTAATTAGTATACAAGCAAAGTATCTGTACCTATAAAAATAATATTTAATATGCTTTTTCTCCATGACATACAATTTTGATTAACCACTTTGCAATGATATTCTTCACACCAAAATAAAGAAAAGAAGGTAATAATGCAATTAAGTAAAAAATATCTAAAGACAAAAATTGCAACTGTCTACACCAAATCCTGGAAGTTACCAAGAGCCATATGATGCTTATGAAAATAATCAAGAACTTTATTTACGTATATAGGAAAGCGAGAGTCCGTTACAAAAATAGCAATCAGACAAGGTTGATACAAATATACAAAAAACAACATTTATAAGACAATCTATTACAAGTAAAAAAAAATAATTCAATGGCGAACTTGGGACACGACTACGGTTCTTCCGTCTACTGGATCTAGTGTAGGTAGGTAAACGCAGCGTTCTTTTGCATAGTAGTAGTAGTACTAGTAGTAGAAATGAATCGTTAAAAAGGAAATTCATTCGCAAAGTTGAGTCAACAGCCCATTTATCACCTTGTCCATGGGCTGTCATTTCCTGGTTTTGATATCAGCGGAATATCCTCCTTTGACAGCCTTATCATGTTACTTTGCGTCTCCATTTATTCTCTGGGGCATTGGAACTCATACGAAGAAAGGATCGATTTTGATTTCTCACTGCGGTTAAAATCTCGACGATTCAGTAGACTATATCGTAAACACCGTTTCTCTTTAACATGACATCATACGGTACAACGAACACAAATATACGCGAGATAGAAACTGCGCCATATTGCGCAAACTCAAATTCGATACTAGCGCCAACTAGACAACGAACTAATTACCTTCAGTAGCAAGTCATATCAATAACCAATCGGATCGTTAAATCTAGGGAAAAAATGGCAGCTCCCCGGGGAATTCTATTCTAATTAGCGCGCATTATACGAATAGTCTTTTACTTCATGCTTATTAAATGAATATTGTTACCGTTTTTTCGTATAGGATCAACTGTTCAGAATCATTAAATTTCAAATATTTTACGGTAACGTTATCACGAAACAATTTGTTACAGATTAACCTCCAAGCTTACTTACCCGCAGAAAACATTCTTTAGAATCTTGGAACAATTCCTGACTCGACGGCTCCTTGACGTTAACAGTCTTATACTATCTTCCGATGGTTGCAGAAGATAATCCGTCTCCTCATCCATTTCAAAATCCCGCTCGTCCGAGCTCAGTCGCAATGGCATCTCATCTAACCTCATTGCGACGAGTATTAATTAGCTACACACGAAACTTGAAATTATACGACATCGAATGTCGTGTAATTTATATCTCAGAAACTCTCACGTTTATTGTCTTTAAGTGTCAAGAAATATCTTGTTATTATTACATTTCCTATTAACGTTAGCATTGACAGACGTCTGGTATCGCACATAATTATTCATACTGGCTGATGTACTTTTCCAAGCGTCTCATCTCAGTGTTATTCTGGATTTATGAACGATTCACGATAGAGTATCTTACGTAAATATGCGTGTCTCTTTATTCGTTTTGTAGTTAAGTATTATTTATTTACGATTCTGGATCAAATATATATACACACTCGCGCGCCATTCCGTATACGCACCCGTACTATATAGTCTTATGTCTGACGTCTTGTAATACTGATGATGATTAAACTGATGTCTTTTAATGATGGGGTTCTACGATTTTTGTACAGTAAATGGATAGTGTCAACAAAGAATTTTGATACTGGACTTTATGACGAGTATCACGTTACTGGGTAAACAGCGGACGCCGTGGGCGGCCATATTGAATACGTGAGTCACGTGGTAGCTCGTGACATACGCATGCACTGAGAGTGACAATTTTAAATTTGATAATTTCAGTTCTTGTTTTTTATATTCTTATGTATAATATTGTGCAATTTAATATTGTAGATCATATAAAATATTTATTAATATGACTCTGAGCACACACGTAGTTGATTTAATTTAAATACTTTGATTGTAAATCAATTAAACTATTGTTAATTTCGATATCTTTGAATTCTAGTAATTTATCAAATAACTTTCGGCACGTTTTTCTCTCTTCGTTTGACATGAACGTCGTGCTTAATTTGAATCTACCGCATTCGCTTAATATTGTTAGAATTTCCAGAATTATATTTATAGTTTCTTTGGATATTATCTCGACGAAGGTTTCCATGAATTCACCAAGAATTCCCACAGGAATTTCTGTACGGAAGATCTTGTCGCGAAGGACATGTCTGTTAAAGATCGTGGAGATAAAAAGTAGCGGTGCTTACCATTTTTAAAAGGACACAATATTATGTCATCTCCCGCTTACCTTGTAGTAAAAAGATACATGTATTTTGATCGAATGTCGGGCAGCTTTCTCCAAGTTTTGAGAAACTTCTCGTTAGTTTCAGGAATTATTTCAGGCTCGAATTCCTCAAGACCATTCATCGTCGAACTCAACGTATGCAGCTGTGACGATGGACGAAATGACGGCAGGTTATTAATTTCTGTATCAGCGGCGCTCGTAGAATTCCACATGGTTCCAATTCTTGGTTTCATATCAACACGTTCAAGGGGTTTTAAGTGTGCTCCATTAACCTAAAGGTTTAATAATAATTCTTGTCGTGTAAGTATCATTAATTGTACAAATTTAATTGCTATTCTTACCATTTCTTTGAAATTGTCATAAGTCGGTACGCGTTGTTCGATTGCTCTAATTTTTGCGTCATTTTGTAGTTTGTACAGCTCGTCAGCTTTTATGGCTTCGTGAAGCTCATTTTCTAGACTTTTACAGTCGATTGGTTGATTTAATATATGCACGGTGTCACAATACATTATTTTTCTGTCTATGATTCTCTAAGGATTTTACTGTTTGTGGTAAAGATAAGCCTTCACAGTTTCCACACTATGGTTCGTTGTCCGTGACGACGCTGAGTTGTTTATCAGATCGATTGCGGTGGAAAAGCAAAGGCAGTAAATTTTCTCTCTAACCATGTAAATTGGAACACCCTTTATGCAAATATTTATATGGGAAGTACTATGCTAGTTCAACGAGACACTGAAATCTCGAAATTTCGCTGTTTCTATTCGGCATAATTTCGTGGTGTTAAATTTGGTTATGCAGCAATGAATTAATATAATAATATTGCTTGATTTTATAAATAAAAAAAGTCAGAATTAAAATTAATAATTATATGTCGAATTATGAAGGTCAAAAGTGGATGGAGTCGTCGATCCTGTAAGTTATTGAAAAAAGCTAGTGAATGAACTATTTATTTAAAATATAATAATATCCATTAATGGGATTATTGGAATTTTTTTATCGTTTTAAGCAATGATCATTCCCAGACAAAATTATCTTTACAATTCGGAGGAAACTCGAAAAAGAAAGGTTCCATGTATGGACGTACCAAGCGTAACTCAAATTTGGACTAGGAAGCCACAAAGGAGAAGAAGAAATTTGCGCGCTGATTTACAAAGAAACAGAAAGCCATTTCCTTCATCGTTGTTCACATCAAATGCTGATGATCTCTTGGAAACTTTAATGCCATTGAAAACACGCTGCACCTACTCGTCGACTACCAATTCAAGGTTTTTAATTATAATTTAATTAAAATACTTGATAAACTCTTTTAATTGTTAATACACACCGTTAAGATTGTCTCTAGCTGCATCCGGGACTGGAATTTCCACGACTTCTTTGCAAACCCCACAACGTGACATCTTACGTTTTCCGGATTCACCCGATCCAATTTCAACAAGTGAAATTGTAGATTCCAACCCGTGGACTGAACACATGTTACGGTTGGTTCGTGATACGCATATGTAATGAAACTGCATTTTTTACAGGAATTAATTTCTCACCTTATTATCAGGTTGATGAATAGCTTCAAGGAGACGTCAATTAATGAAGGTTCGACCAACGTGACACCTGAGAATTGGGATTTGGGACCTGTTTATGAAAAATCTCAAATGAATTTTGAAAAACAATATTTGGATGTAGTTTCATTTACTGCTTTACCCAGTCAGGGAAAAAAATCTCACTGTGCTGAAAACTGGTGCTTCAGGTAAATGCTCTTGACGTCGATTTTGTTATTTTTTAAAAAGGGGATAAAACATCACTATTCTTAGTTCAGATGAAAGTATTCTGCGAAGAGTATCGGAATCTTTGAAAAAGACGGATGAGAGAAATGTTATTAAAAAGAATCCAGTGGAGACTGCTGATAAAAATAGCTACCAATATACATCTCAATTTAAATCATATAAGAATTCTTTAATGGAGAAAGCAAAGAGGATGTTGAATTTTAAAACTGTTGATCCTGGAACAACGCATGTAGAAAGAGCTGATAAGGTGGTGGAGACAGTGTTTAAGAGAGGGGACGGGCAAGTTAAAAATCGAAAAAAGAATTTGCGAAAAAAAGTAACAAAGGCCAAGATAAAAAAGTCAAAATTCATCGAGGATTCAAAGAGTTTGAAAAGTAGTTATTCGATTTCCTTGATAGATGGCAAATTGAAAATTGTACCTAGTAAAAATCTGCTTACGCAAGTGTTTCGTTTGGAAAAATCATTTTCTGCAATTCAATTCGAGTTGAAGGATACCGCGTGCAGCGTATCACTAATAGAAAAGGAACCAATTTCTGAATCCTGTTACTCACCAAAAAAGTGTCTAACCCTCTACACTATATCAAAAACATATATTTCAAGCTTAGAAGATCTGAATGTAATGGGAATACATTTCCAGAAGCCAGTGTGCCTATCATATTTTAAAAATGATCAAATTACGAATTCCGAGATAAGCAGCGACACAATAATTCCTGAGCAATTGATATCAAAACAACCCATAAAAAACAAACTCCAAAATACCTTCAACTTGGATCAAGGAGTTCAAGTAGGAAATCAAATAATACCCACGTTTCGCAGTATAGGCATAGTCGCTTCCACAAATAAGATTTCAACGAAAAATATATCTACCGACACAAGTGACCTAGCTCCTGAATTGAGAATACCCTCAATTCAAAATAAACTGAAAAATTTGTCAGAAATAAAAAATCCTGCCGATATTAATAAACCTAGCGATCAGTCATCAAAATCGGATCCGAAACCGTTTAATAAAAAATGTCCCATCTGTAATCGCCAAGAGAAATTAAATCCTAGGTAATTCAATTAAATTCAATTAAAAAATTCAATTAAATCGCATACATTTAATCGCATTTAACAGGAATAATTTTTAAACAAAGGATTCATTTTACTTTGCATTTTGAAAACGTGCGCGCGCACGTGCTTTGAAATTCACATTCGACGTCTTAGATACGAAACTGGCTGTCACTCACTCAGTACTTGTCCGACTCGCTTTTCTGCTATGCAAATGTAGCCCGGTTCGTTTATTGCATTTTTTAATATTCCAACATCGTCCTATTTTATATGTTGTTTCGTTGAACGTAATCACGCACCAGTCGTATACGAATCACATGTGATTGGAATCGGTTCGAGCTTTTCATTTTGCGTTAACTTACGTCACCTACTATTGAACAATCCCTAATGAAATTCTGTACATGCAATGACGTCATTTTTCGTTTTGTTTGCCATATAAATGCATCACTTTTACTACAGCTGCTACTGACGCTGTCTCTTGTGTGTTTTGATGATTTTCAGATACGTATTGCCAGTATGCACTGTGAAAGGAGCTGATCAATTCCCAAGAAATCAAAATGATCCTTGGATTCATGTTTTGGAGCGAGTCAAGGCTAAGAATTGTCATTTTTCAAAATTCAAAAATCCTGCTGATGCAATACTAACTGATGACAGAGAACAACATTTTGATAAAGGATTGAAGTCTATCAATAGACGGATGCCTGTAAATCCTGTGAATTCTTCGTATGGACGTCGTGCTTCAAGTACAGGGTGTTCCAAAAAACTTCATAGAAATTCCTTAGTAAATGATATTACTGATAACACCAGTAGGCTTTTGTACGTCATTTCAGAATCGCCTGAAACGTCCAGTCGGATAAAGTATTAATTAAGATTAAAATAAAAAAATTATACATAAGCTTGTAAATTCTTGTAAACGTGTCAGATAAAAATTTGTCTATAAAGTTAATTATACTGGAAGAATCCTGATTTTTATTGTTCACAGTTATAAATCATTCCTCATTCACGGTACCAGTGTAGCATGTTTCTCCTGTAACAACTTAGCTTGACGCTTCCTGACAAATCTATCATGCGTCCTCTTCATCTCTAAAATTTCTTTCATTTCCTCCTTATCCTCCTCCTAAAAACCAAAGCACCTTATACATCTGTCATAATGATCATTCCAAAATCGTCTTACCGATTGATTCAAACGAAGAACAAGTGCTCGTCTGCCATCGGACATCGGTTGAGAATAATCCATTAATTTTTTCAGTCTCTCAGCAGGACTCACGCCTCTTTCGACTACCAGTACGATTCTAGCCCACTGTATAATAATAATAAATAAGTAAAACTCCATTAGACTTATACAAGCGCAAGTACTTCCTAACCTTAAAAAAATTTACTATGAAGATAGGCAACATATAATTATTTTTAAAAAACTTAATCGATTTCCCAGCCTTTAAAAACATATTATTATTCTATTACCATAATATCTATATTATGCAAAGAGGTCGTGCCACTTTTTAGATACAATCATCGACGCACCAGATGCCTATGAGGTGCAGTAGTTTCATTCTTGGGAATAATGGCCGTCATAGTGTATTTACACCAAAGGAGTGCCGTGCAGTGACAACGATAAATAGGAATGTGAAAACGTAACAGACGATTGAAAGTCAAGAACAATGTTTATGAAATAAAAAAAGCTAGACGTACGTAGACTTTCATTATATCATGAATACCTGTCTCTGCCATTCATTTCTGGTCTCTGCAATCTTCTGATATGTATTACCCATCATGGCGATCAGCATGTTCACAAGGAGGATAGCAACAATAGCCATGTAGACTACAAACATCAACTAAACAAAGAAACGAGCAATAAGTTCATACAGTCGTATGGGAAAGAATAATTTTATCTTTTCTTTCCAAATCCAACAATCGTTTGTACATTTTACGTAACGCAGCCTACCATGCTGATTTATCGCGTTCAATAGAAACTCAATGTCTGCGACAAAGAGCTGAAGCAATGGCGGGAATTTTTTAAAGACCTAATAGCCCCAAGCGGGATCTAATGCCTTTGATCGTAAACCTAAATATGTAAATTTCCAGTTGCAAGGCAACTGATTACCTTGGCCTCCATTTCATGGTCGGTTCTTTCAAATGCACCATAATAATCGCCAAAAGTCGTCATGCTCATGAGGAACATCGCCATTATGCTTTCCAAAGGGGACGGCATGGGATTAGATACGGAGTCATCGACGCCCTCTGGTGTGTTTGGATTGTCGAATGATAAAAAAATGATATAGTAAGCTGAAAAAAAATGTGTCTTTTGTATTATCAACAAAACTGTATTGTCTATCGAATTGTTGAAATTCTTTCACGCAATTCTACTACTGTATTTATTCTTAATGTGTGCAGTAAGCGTGCCTAGGTTAACCTTGGCATAGTACCTGTTTGCGTTCCGTGATCTTTCTTACCGTTGCATTGAAAATATATGTCAGCATCGCGTTACACTGTAACGGATACCTCATCCGCGCGAAGCAGCTACTTTTACTTATGTTGTGCCAACGAAGCATACTCGGACGTGGACAATGATCCTTTATTATGATTTCTAAGATTTGCATTGTGCTTGTACTTGGTGTTGATTAATTTTGAGAATTTCTTTCTTTACCTTGCGAAAAGCCCATCACAAAGACTAGATAGATTGATACGAATCTGAGCAGATCGCCCATGATCATTCTGTAGATCATGACAACGAATGGGCCAACCGTCTTGAATCCTCTACAGAAGAAGAGGAAGTACGGTGCTGTGGTTAACATAACCACTACGGCTAACATATCCTCGACTTCGTCGGCGCAGGCTAATCTCAGGAATGGGAATGACAGTAGAATGCAGCAAGAGAATAAGAACATCACTCTGGAAGGTGCAGTCATCTGAAAGGTAGATATTTATTTGGATAATGACGATTGTGTCAAGGTAATAATATTATCGAGGCTATTGAAAATGTTCTCACGAGATTTTCAATGAACATGTTAAGTCCCAAAAAACGGGCCTCTCTCAATCCAGCTGCTATGTAAAGTATGGCGCCGATTTGCATCATTATCTCGGTGGTCAAGCGGATCTTTGCGGTTGCACTTGTCAGATGCATTAATCTGCATTCCTCCGTGAGATCGTCCCACCTAATAATATTTTTTTTAATCAAAAGAATTTTCAAATTTGCTTTTGTCATGATAATTTTGACTTACCAATCATCGTCATCGGTAGTGGTTGCAATTGTGTCGGTTGTTACTGTGATTACTGTCAAATTTAGATCAGCCAAAGTTTCGCTTATGGTATCGGTGACTTGTCTTACAAGAGATGCGTTTTCTGTACTGATTGAAATATTTTGTGAAATTATGTCAATACTGCTTGTAGACAAAGTGCTAGAACCTTCCTCGTCCTGAGCGGCCTGCAGAAGAATTTCTTGTAAAGTTGAAGTGATGTTCGATGTGATTTGAGACGTGATCCTCTCAATATATGCGGACGTCATGTTCAGGGTAGAATTTAGATTCGAGGTCAAAGTTGCAATCAGGCTTTTTATGACCATTGATAAGCGTGACGAGTCTAGAAAACTAGTAGACGTAACATTCGTATTGGAGATTGGAGTTGTTGCAGTCTGTTTTGATAATGTGGAATTTGCCACCGTGGTAGCTGTTTGAGATGCGGATGGACCAGGACGAAGAGTGAAACTGATAAGCGATAAAACAAAGTAAAAGCAAAATAAGAAGAACTGCCTGTAGAACCTAGAATAACAAAGTTATTAATGAAGCATAGCTTGATCCTAGAATTATTTACGTTTATTTACCTAGATTTCACAAAAGTGTTCCACTTGGCATTCAGCAGATCTACCAGAACGCCATCCATTAGTTCCAAGTGTTCGTCTTTGTCCTAGATAATAATAAACTAGGCTAATAACGATTTATCTTGTAAATTATTATCTGTTAGGTAAACTCACGCCAAAGACAACCAAATTCAAAGCTGAATTATTACTGATCCTTCCACTGTTCACGTCAATGGTATCGACCTGAGACAAAGGATAAGCTGCACAAGTGATACTGCCAATTTGCCAATAAATTTCCCGCTCTATATTCAAAATATGAAAGAACATTTCAATATGTGCCAATTTAGCAGCCAGAGTCAACGGCGTCAGATGCTGAACATTCTTCAACGATAAAGAGGCACCAGTTTCGTAAGCCATATCCAAAGTGGCCTAAAGCATAAACAAAAATTTATCCATCTAAATCCGCTAATTATTATTAATCAATAAGGAATAAATTACCAGTTTCTGATAAATAACAAGCATATGCAATACAGTGTTCCCATTGGTATCCTGCTTATCAGGATCAGCACCCCTGGCAAGCATAAGTCTGTAACACTCTTCCTGTCCTAAGCAGGCAGCAAAACTTAAAGGATATTCACCCCAGTAGACGTATCTATAATAAAAATAGTCAAAATAATTCGATAAAGAGAGACAATACCCTAATGATAAATCCTACTGTAATTCCAATCCACGTCATTATCACTCAAGTAATATAAACACGTGCATCGAGTTGTCACAGTTATTTTTCTTTCGTTGCTCCCAGTATTCGTCAGGTGAAAGGTTAAGGACCCCAATAAGTAAAAGAGCCGGGTATAAAATCCTATCGACATTCCTTAAATCTTTCAACGTCTGGACAGCGCGCATTTTCAACTCTGCGATAACTAATCTTAATGTAGAAGACGAAATCGCAAAACGACTAACGGAGCATAAAACATTTTGGCCCAGGAACACGAGTGGCGTTCGTTATACGAATAACAATGAAAATGCTCATTCATCGCATAACATTAAGCAATCCTATCCTTATGTCAAAGACAAATTCGTTTCTTTTCATCCCATTAAGATCTACTTTCACAATATCAATGGTATACCCTTTGTAATTTGTTTCTGGACAAACGCAAACCCATTCGTGTTCCACGCTGTCAGCTCTGGATGCTTTCTGATCTTCGGGACACATGAAATTTCCATAACAACGTTCATGCACGTCGGCGCCACTGTCCAAGAGAAATTTGACCATAGCTGGCTCCTCGTTCACTATAGCCATATGCAGTACGTTCTCACCTATTTGATAAGAATATTTTATCTTAATTTATATAAAATTAATTGGTCGAGTTAATTAAATTAATTAGAGCACGTGCCATAGTATTCGTCACTCATGTAAATGTCGTTAATGAGCTTTGGATAAAAACGTAACAATCTTTTTGCCAAATCAATGTGTATCGCCGTGGCATGTAACATGCATAAGTGTAAAATGGTTTCACCGACTGCCCCTCTTTCACTAAGTATCCAGCAAACCAGCCTGTACTTGGATTTATCTGTATAAATATAAAAGAGGGTTAATGACTTATTAATTAATCTGTTCAAGGTAGTCAATGATCTTTACCTATTTTTGTCTCGTCTACGTCTTCATTTTCGATATCCTTATTGATGTCGTAATCAGCAGGATTTTCCATGGCTCTTAAGACAGGCAGCTGAGACGATTGTTAAATTATATAAATTTCTATGTGAATTAAATTTTTAATTGATCTTACCAGCTTGTGCCTAGGACGTTCCTTGTTCCTTAACAAAACCAATTTCTCAATAGGTATCCATTTACCTTTTCCTTTATTGTATAAAAATGGCTCGACCTTTGTCCTCAATGCGTGATCCAATTCTGCAAACTGTTTCGTCTGAGCAGCCCTTTTCATCATATCCACCAGTAACCCACCACCTGTTAAAAAATATATACGTCGCCAGATCACACTCGATCGTGGTATTAAAATAAAATCGAGCGTCCAAGGAATTGCGTCATAACTTCAAGTATTTGGATCATCCACTTGTAACGGCGGGCTGTTACCAGCGTGTTAGCACTTCACTTTCCAAATGGATATAGTGACTCACTGCCAGCCTTGAGTAACATAAAAATGATTTTTCAAGAAAAAACTTTTTTTTACATTCAAAAATTTTAATATACCATCCCACAGACAGTTCAATCCGTACGTCTGTCTCTTCGTGTTCCATTGCAAAAGATAATAGAATAATAATCGACAAGTTTCCGTATACGAATATTTCCCCCCTGAAAGTGAGGGTGTTTACTTGGCCTTTCGAAAATAAAAGCTAGTATCTTACTTAGGCGCTCGTTTACTCGTGATTATCTGTTTTCAAAGTCAGTGGCTTTATTTACCCTTCAGGTCTACCAGCTTGTAAAGTAGAATGGAAGAACCGTCAGTTTGCTTCTTTACGCCGCTCGTTACGTTGCTCTCCGTATTACCCATAATAAAGGTGAGTGCCTTAACGGTTTTATTTGAAAATTATAGTTTCTCTTACTGACGCGTTAAACCGATACGTCTATAAGGGATACGATTTGAGGTTATAGGCAGCACTGGTTACCATGGTAGATTCTATATCGATTATACAAAGTATCATTGTGCGTCTGATATATATTGTTACGATACAAGAGAATTTATGTAAATCAAATGAATCCTGACAGTTTTATTGGACATGAAGAATCTTCAATTATTTAATAACTTCCTTATGAAAATTATACGAGTCCAAGACATCTGTTATTACTTGACTGCACGTGGCGCACGTATTAGATCATTTTAATTATAATGATTGACTATTGACAACACGTGACATCAATTCGAGAATTTTTATTTGCAATAATATTAATATTTTTTTTAATTTATCTTTTTTTTTTGTAATTTGACCATACTTACGGTGCGAACAATTAAGCTTCTCGTTAGTTAATTGCGGTTTTGCTTGATTAATGAAGGTGTAATCAGTTCTAACAGTATTTTGGATTCCAGTTAATTATTTTAGAAATTAGGATCAAAAGCCGGATGTCACAGACCATAAGGATATCCTGTTTTGGTCCACAGTAAAACCTTATCCGGGATGTGATTCCGCAAAATTACGTTCGATAATTATTTTAACCTCTAAAAGATGGAAAGTTCATTTTAGCTGTAGAGTGGTTTCATAATTTTGCTATAGTATTATTTGTATATTTATTAAAATTCAAAGTGAAATATTGTACAAGTAGTTGAAAAAATCTGCCCGTTCTCTAAATCTTAAAAATCGCCTACTGAAGTCAACTTAATCCTCATTGTCATTATTATTCGTTATTTTAATATTACAAGACAAAAATTAACCATTCGTACGACATCTTTTCTTAATAATGCCGGAATGAGGCCCCGGAGGGATTCGAACCCTCGATCTCCTGTTTACTAGACAGGCGCTTTAACCAACTAAGCCACGGCGCCAGTACGTCGGCTAAAATTCAGTAATTTTTCTCGATCTTAATACATAACGGGTCAACTATGTGTATTTAGTGTAGGTTTACGTGGGCTGAAAGAAATATCTAATTATTTCCATCCATCAAAAAGGGGCCTTGATATTATTTGGGAATGCGATAGCTGTATGGGATATGTAAATAACACTGAAATAAATGAATACATATATATATATCGAGACAAAGCATGGGCTACTTGAAAATCTTTGTATTCGTGCGCCAACGGCTATATTGAAGGAGGGCAAAGCTTAATGAACTAATTAAAAATAGGCCGAGACGTAAATCCGACCTAAATTTTTCCAGCATTACATTGGCTTCGTATTACGAAAAAGTGCGTTGACCTAGTTATCTTGAGCGGCTGGCTGTGTTTACCGTCTGAAAAAAGTCGATGCATCCTAAACGACAGTTCTTTACTTAGGTATATACAGTCTTGGAATAGCACGTGGTATCCTCGTGAATTTTTTCTCATCGATTATAATTATTCCTAAATGAGAAAACTTGTTCGTTTACTTCAATGCTTTTATATCGAAGTTATTTAACATAGATGTAAACCGACTGAGTTTACTATATTGCCACAGCTGGTAGTTCTCTATTCTTAAAACGATGAATGCGAGTTACGTATGAAATGCTGACCTCGCTTACCCGTTATAGTTTCGTCATACTTTACGTTAGTCGTGCGTTTGACTTTGTATGTTTACAAAAGTAAGATTAAACAAATGCTTTTAAAATATATCACTCATAGCAACAAGTGGCTCGTTGGTCTAGGGGTATGATTCTCGCTTAGGGTGCGAGAGGTCCCGGGTTCAAATCCCGGACGAGCCCGTGTTTTTTTTTTTTTTTTTTTTCGTTCTCATTATATAACTGTCAAAATTAATTGACCATATAACATTGTGAAGAATTTTTGGAAATTCGCCATTGGCGCATATTGCGAAATTCCGTGAACCGAAATAACCGAGTTCGGAACGAACTACTTGATACGTCACGTTTAAAAAAGAACGATGTTTTCGCGCAATCCTGCGAGTGCTAATGATTTATATTTATCCCTTTGTTTTTAGTAACGAGAGCTGCACATTTTTTTGTTATTGCGTCTCGCGCATGAGAATTTCTTAAAAATATCTTTGAACTCAATTTTTCGAATTAGCTTTAGTACACTTCACGCGATTTCGCGTAGTCATAAAGATCAAGATATACCTTACCTGCTCGAGAGTCACGTGACCTTCTTTTTTTTTATATACGAAAATTTAAAAAATTTGAATATTTTACCAAAACGTCGGCGTCACGTTAAATATCACATAATACGGAATAAGGTCGAAGAAAAGAAAAATCCAATTATGCAATAACCGATACGCATAAAAAATACTCTTTACAAATTATCCCCTATCGAAAATGTTCTCAAGAAAACAATTATGTTTTTGCGCTATGCTTATAATCGATGACTTCCGACCGTAATGAAGTCGACGCGATTTCTCGCTAAAAATAATAACTTTACGACCGAGAATTGCGAAGCACAATTTTTAATGCATACCAGTAATACCGTAAAGAGAAAGAGAGAAAAATGACAAGATCGGTACTTGAGAATGGCAGAGGTTACACATTTATTAAAAATACGATAAATGGCATCTATTCCGGTCCATCTGCCGATTTGAATCCCCCCCCCCCCCCCCCTAAAAAAATCATCAACTTATAGAGAGTGTATAAAAAATTTCATTATCGATACCCAATCCCGATATCTTTCTGATCAATGATTTTCGTTCGCCTAATGATTTCTAATTATCACAGAGATCGATAAGCATTGCATTGATTCTCATGACGTCATTATCCTCACTTGATACCGGTTCGGCTAGAATCATCGTCATCCAGGGACAGATAGCGACTTCGTAACGTAAGCAGGTGATTCTTATTCTGCAAGGAATTTGCAAGGCACGTTCGCCAGGACCGTTAAGAAGTATAAAGATAAAATAGTTTAACGTAGTAAGATCATAACGTAATCTTCAAAGAGAAGTATTTTTGTAGTAAATGAAATTTCGAAAATTTAATAATAAAGTGACATTGAATTATTATCATTAGGAAATTTTGGCATCGTTTACCACACGCATATATATATATATATATATATATATATATATATATATATATAAATCGTGGGCCTGAGCGCCGAGTGGTTAAAACCGAATTGTGATACCGAGACTTAGTTTAGCTTGCGTTTACCTCCGTCTCCGTGAGTCAGTGAGGCTCGCGCTTTCGAGCGGCTAGCACCGATTCTCTTAGTTAATCATTTCAATCGAGTGACAATACACAGCATATGACAAGCGAGCAAATTTTCATTTAAAATCAACATTGATTTTATGAAATAGATTATCGTTCAAACAACTTTTTCCTGATTCGTGCAATAATTTTCTTTAGTGAAGAAAAACAATTTGACTGGATCACAGCAGGAAGGTGTGACGTGAGTAACGTCTGTCTTTTATTTTGAGACTGCACTTTATAAGGCAAGGCTGAGATTTGAAAATTTTTTTTTGGGAATCCTGAGTATTGTGAAACAAAAATATTTTTAGAGGTGGCTCGGGATGACAGTTTTGCGAGATTTTTTTCTATGTTTACGGTCGTCGAGAGTAATGGGGCAACGACTTAAGATTTCCTAAGCAGAAGAGATCAAAGACTTTTTTTTTATTCGATTCGTGTGGTCCACTTTGGCTACTGCGAAACGATTCTTGGCAATGTATAAAAATAACGTTGTGATTCCTTGCTGAGGGTTCGTGCCAAAATAATTGAAATCTTTTCGAAAAGTATGTGATAGCGGAACAATGGGTTTGATAAAGGAAATTTTTTTTGTTATATTGGAACAGTCTGGTTTTTTAAAATGGGAATAATATAACATATATTTTTTTTATCACTATTGTGACTGCTCTGCGAAATTGTAGGAATTATGGCAAATAGTGATATGAGATTAAGCAGCGTGACGACCTATACTGGTAATAGAGATTTTAGAATTTACATATCACTTCATTACTGCCCATTACTGTATTATATATTATGTGTATACGTTTAAACGCGAAATTGAAAGATAACACTGTAATAATTAAAATTTGTTGCGTGATTCATATTAATCTATTAATAACTAGTACATAGAGACTGATGGATCTGATTTCTGATAAGCACTATCATAATGGTTGTTTTATTTTATCATAATAAAATAAAAACGAACGAGGATAATATCTTGATTATAATTTTTGTTCATTAAATTTTTACGTTCACTCAAATTGCTTTCCGACTCTTGTCAAAATGACGGAAATTCCTGGAAGGGAAGTTTAGCAGAATAACCTTGGCGCCAAATTCGAATACATCGAGGAACTGGCCAATCCGTATGAATGTATTAGGTAGTCACTGATACCTTTGCTAATTCTTACAATCTACGTATGCACGAATTCGCATAATTGCACAATGCAATTCAAAGATTGTTTAAAATTGTCAATGTCATGGAATCATATTCGCCTGAAACAATTGTATTAAAACGTAGACAATTGGATATAGTAAAATTCTAACCTTGACGATCGGCATGACTTTCCATAAGTTTCCTGTTACGCTATCAAATTTCATACCAAGAGGAATGACTCGCGCTACGATTTTATCGAAGCCCACGAATTCCACAGTAAATTCCAGATTGGCAGCCATAATCAAATCCTTGAAATATTTTTGTGAAATAATAATAAAATCTTTCTTAAAATCCCATCAAGAAGCATTCTCTGCAATTGTTACAAGCCACAAGATCTAGTAAGACAACAACAGTACAACAGTAAATTGAAACAGCTAAGAATTAAGATTGCGGTCTACTCGTATAGCAGCGGCGTAGAATTTGAAAATGTGTAAAAATATATCAAGACTTCCTGGTGGGCGTGAGAAGAAATTTTTATCGCAGGAGGCTGCGAGAGTCGAATCCTAGACAACTCCACTGTTTATTAATAATCTTCGAATTTCATTTTGCACTTAATCATTTCACAAAGTTAAAATACACAAACAGGTTAGACAAGATAGAAATTTAGTGCCGCGCGAGAAACGTCAAACGCGTTACTCGCCGCGTTCGCAAACTCATCAAAATTCCATCTCCGTGAAAACTCGCATCGATTCTTAAGGTTTGTTCACAAGTTTATAAAAATCCCTATACAGTATTTACACGCAAATAAATAAAGTCAAGTAGCCGTATTCTGGTACGTGACTGCGAGTCATTGATGTAAAATGCAGCGTTTGAACCGATGAATGTCCCTCTGTGTCAGATGCAATAGTCTATGGTCAATGTCAAAAGAGGATGTCTCGATAAGCTTCAAATATCTACCAAGCAGACACCGTGAATAATTCAAGGCTCGATTTTAAAAATTATCACAGTCGCTTTAAACTTTGAAAAAAAAATACCACAGTATTGGGATGGGTCAATTTATACCAATTTACAAAAATACTAATTGATCAGATTTTTTGTATCGACGATTGATCGTCGTTATTGGATTTCTTTATAAATAAATTTCAACATTATTTAAATAATCTATATATATCTTTATATTATATCATAATTGCATAGATACAATCCAGCCTGTGCGGTCAGAAATGCCAATGGCTGTTGGCAGGAGACGTTACAGCGGTAAACTGTCATTGCTATATTTACCAGGAGTTTAGGGCGTGACTGTCAATAAAATTTGTCCGTCAAGCTACGTGAAACGATTAATTGTTCAGATCCGTGTAAAACGGAAGTTACGCACGTTCATTATCACCATACGCGTAACGTGTAATTTATGACGTATGTAGGCAGGCATTTATATATAGTCACTCTATTGATTAAATCATTCTTTAGAATAGTAGTATTTAAAATAAATTAACAATTGATGAATCCTTAATGTGTTTTCTCGCAAGGAGCTCGATGCTGAACGTAATATAATTTCACCTGACCCGGCCCACGATTTTGTGTATTATGTATGCGCGGGATATTTAAATTCTTACAGTGCCCTCGATTCTTATTAGGATTCCGCTTCGATACTGAATTTCGTGACAGTCACACATTGTGAATTGGCTACTGAAAACATTTTTATTTCAATTTTCATTCGAGTACGCCTGCCTGGAAAGTTTGAGTTTATACTTATCTCTGATTTCAGAAGAACTTTGTACATTATATCCCTATACAAGAAAGAGTATATTCTATTGAAACTCTTGGTGTCACAAGAATGTGACAATCTATCTTTTATCATAAAAAATCTCTGAATATCTTCATAAGGTGTTTCCGGGCTTCTTTATGTCTGCAATCTTCATTTATCTTGCGGCCAATTAAGCGACGATTCGTTCCTGATACCAAATCTAGATTGATTTTATTTAGAACGTATGTATCTTGTACAGAGATAGTATACGTTAGGAATGTAGGGCATCACGTGCGTGAGCTTCTTTGGTTGCCTTCGTTAAGCCGCATCTCTATTTTTAGCAAAATTACGCAGTGTGATTTTCAAAAATATTGACTGAGCTTGTACTTGCACATCCTGTTGGGTACATACAGTTTGGATGGTGAAGATAACCAAACCTGTTGAAGAATAAACTGTACTCAATAAGTGAAGAGACGACGAAAGTTCGCATAGGGCACGCCGAAACATTGTAAATCTTATGCTGATCATCCACTGATAATGCATTTATTGATAAAACTGATAAATTAATTCGGAATAAAAATCTTTGGCGATTAATTGTTTTTTCACCCACCACACACATTTTGTGATTGCTAATGCTTGTGCACTCGTTTTCTGTCCATTCTTGTATACTGAAAAATTATATTTTATGAAGTAACGTTAATCTATAAATTGTTGAAAAAATTATACGTTACCCTTCGAAAAGTTTATTACGTCAATTTATTATAACGTTAAACTCTGTCTCTCTAACGTAATAATATCCTTGTCGGCTTTGCAATATGAACTTCGTTATCGCATTCCTGTGGTACCGACGTCATAACTCAAACCACTTGACTCGCATTGTCAATCTCTTGACAGAAATCAGTTGTCCATCATTGACTTATCTGCGAGGAAGAGTATCTCGCACGTAGACATTAAAAATATACTTTAGGAAAAATTCCATCCGCATTCACTTAAAGAAAAAAAAAAAGAAAAAAAAAAATTCAAGATTCCAGTATCGATTAATTAAGGTATACAATGATTTAGTGAAATCTCAGAATACGACCATGAAATTGTTCGATGATGATCATCATCGACCGATTCATGGCGTAAGGTTTTCATCGACAGAACATTAATTGCCAGTTAATTACCACTTTCCTCACGCGCTATATTCGTCGACTTTAATCATCCTACACGAAAAAAAAAAAAAAAAACACGATAGCCCATTGTAATTATTACGATTTTTTTTTCCCACAAGATCGTCCAATCTAAACCCACTCAAAATTAAACTCCCCTTTGTACTCACGTTCTACATAGCCTTCAACATAACCTATACGTACATGGAATCTCAGTCAGAAACGTATCCGCGCGATGAATCAAGCTTCTTGGCAAACTGTCGGAAGCCAAGAGAACAGACTACGTCATGGGAAAGATTGCATGGTTTTCATTGGCAGATTCATATGTATGACGTCGTGCACGTTTGATAATTGCATTATGTATAATACCATGGAAGTTTTGGTGATAATTCAAAACGAAACAAGATCCTCGATAATTAAATTCTGTCCTTTGACATTTCTTCGTCTTTCTTCTTCCTGTCGTGACAATCACAATGAGGGGTATGACGCAATCGAAGTATTATAGTTTCGATTCGCGCCACTCCGCGTCGCCACTGACGCTAATAGACAAGGTGGCTAATTCGCACTCTTAAACTGTAGCAGTGAAATCGCAATGCGTTTCACGTCAATGAACTGTTAATGAAAGAAAACTAGGTCAAGAACAATGATGCAGTTTTATCGTTGACAAACGTAAGACGAGCCGGTGCATTAATTACATTGGATTAATTGCATCGCTTTGTTATTGGCGTTATACAGCTTAATCGTAACTGTTGATACAATACGTAATTTGTATAAATTATTTATGAATTACGGGAGTGAATTTAAAATCGTTATCGATATGCGTGTAGTGTTTATTGAACTGAGATTGTGAATGACTTGTGAGATAACGGGTAATTCTTTGAGCGTAGGCCATGATTGATAAAAGAAATTATTTTGAATTTTTTTCCTAATTGATATTTTAAATAATTATATTAGAATACAAATTTAAAATATCGTTATTATCGTTTTTCTCACAATTGTTACACTGTGTATATTTATAGCACGACTTTTCAAATTACTACGTCAAAGTCGGCACAGTTCGTTCTCACGCATTGTTGACAAATGGCTTAATCGTTTCGAGTCGATAGTCATGACGAAATTTTTTCGTTGGACGAGATTCTATGTAGGAAGATTGTAAGTCACTGAATTGTCTCGTGTGTAATACGTTAATTAGCTTACGTACAATGGATACCAATTGACACGAAATTGACTAGTAAGTAATGGGCGGTGTCATCGTAAACGGGATAACCAAAAATTATCATAATTTCTCGTTAAAGGTCCTTACTGACAGTGTATAATCTTTTTTGGGTCTTTTTTCACGTTATTAATATCCCTTTCGACGTGTCTGCGCAAATTAACGTTTATTGCCTGACACGTCATACGCAAAATGGTCGTTTTAACGAAACGAAATGACTTTATGGGACTTAGAACAGTGGCACGGTATAAGGTTAAGTAGCCGTCCCAGTTACAGTGTGTCCACGTATTTACATTAATTGAACAGCGTCAATGGAATTATTACAAAGAGACAGAGAGAGAGAGAGAGAAAAAAAAGAAAAATATAAAAAAAATTATAGACTGAGAGACTCTATGTCGGCGGAATTCAAATGAAAAAAAATCGTAGCTAGTTATGGCTGGACATTGCGTAAGGAATTGTTCGACCTCTTGGAAGCAATAGCGGACGTTCCAGTCTGGTAGATTTCATCAATATTGTAATGGGGATCGATCATCTACATTGTGACACGACAAGGAGAAAATTTAGTTTACCATCTGCAGAACTAACGAGTCCCTAAATTCCATGTATAAACTGATACCCTAAAGTCTGCACTATGTTTCACATGGTTAACTCGTATACACTTGTGATTCCGATTAAATCCTTTTAATAATAAATAATGCCCACATATTATTTTGTGCTTTTTACGTCATCTGTTATCAGGTAAATGTCAAGAGTAATTTTCTGTATTTTTCGGTCCAGATGCACACGATAGACCAGTTCTCGTTATCCAGACTTTTCAAAAAGTGCAGATTCTCATTGGTTACTTAAAAACATCGTCCAATAAGAAATTCGACTTTTTGAAAAGTGCAGAAAGTCTAGGCAACGACAACATACCTAACGAATTCACTCGTACTTCGGTTTCAAATATTTAAGAATTAATGACACATTGCGATTTAACCTAGAAATAAGAAATTTGTCAAACTCGAATCTTTATTTATCGTACCTGGTATCCCAATTTCTTAATGGTCAAACCTTTGGCTTCGTTCCTCTTGTTTTGTTACTAAATAGATAAGTTGACTCGACCAGGTGGTCACTGCTTGACGAAATCGCACGACCATGGCTGCCAACTGTTACCGAACTGACGTAGTGATATTTCTGCCGCGTGCATACGAAATTTTCACATAAATCCTCACGCGTACTGCCGCGCGATTTCAGTGTAAATAAACTTTCACAAAGTCGTGTCATTACGAATCTTCTGTTATTATTGATGCACCAGGCCACTTATCAGAGCATTGCCATTTGTACTGGCCGTTGGCCAACAGTTGGTCTCTTTCACTGGTTCTAGCATGTGTATTTTCGATCTGTTGCTGTCATTTTCTTTTTCTTACATCTTCGGGCTTGACGTGTGAATCTGATGATCAGATGATAGCAAAACGAAAGACGAAACCAGTTGAAAAGTGCGTTTCGATGGATTCCGTAACTTGACAGCTGTTTCGACGCCATATTTGAATTTCGGACTCTTTGTCCAATCGCAAAAATAGATTTAACGCCAGTAGCCTTTATTTTACTTCCCCATGACTAATTTTCACTTTTATTATGAGTACTATTCTAGATTCCTCAGAAACCGGAAATAATAGTGCACACGTACGACGATTTACACGCTTTCGCTTTTTCCTTTTTTTCACTATAATTTTAATGCCTCTGTCTACGTTAGGATATACGAGGTTGCCATTATTAAACTATACCGGATATGCACAAGTACGCTTTTGGTATGTATATCTATACAGCTCTAGAGATTTAAAATTAGTATCGTTTATGACTGACTCTATTTTTATGGTGTGTACACACTGCACTTTACTTTCAGGGTTGGTTATGATCGAATGTTAATGTTCTATGCTAATCTTGGATCGTGTGCAATGGTATTGCCATGAATCATACGTTGGGCAGAAGTACCATTATGTATATGTATTTTAACGTATTCTCTCTTAACTCGACACTGATAACGAAAAATCCGAGAACTGACCTACGTTACCTTCGGCCGACCACCCTTAGCTTATAGATCCGCAAGCCAGGCGGCGCCAGCCAATTCTTTTTCACCGGGAACTGACGAGCCGGTATGACTTGGGAGGTGGGGTGGAACAGGCCCAACTCCGCCAAAACGAGAGCTCTGACGGAACCTAGCAGATAATGCGATAACTTAACGGATCCTGTAGATTTTTGGGGTCGCGTAAAATCAGCAAACGCAACTGGATGCACGAACGGGAGGGGACGGTTACGAAAATGCACGGTCGTTCAGGCTGCTAGGTTGAGCCAGAGAGGGTCGGAGTACGCGTCAGGCAAATAGTGCGAGATACAGACAGTAACTGATCGAGAACGTAGCAGAACGAATCTAAAGTATCAAATCGAAATCCCTTCACCAATTAATAAATTGGGAGACTCACCGGAGCTGGTGCAGCTGATCCGTGAAGGCCGAGAACCACATCCAGGAGATACTCAGGTGGGCACTGCACTAGGGCACGACACTACACTTCCGGAACACTTGCAGAAAATTCATAAAATTTCTTGAATATCGCGAAAGCAACGCGAGAACTACACGAGCGAGAATTTGCTACACCCGTAACGAAATACAGCTAAAAAAACTGTCAACAGATAGCACGGGAGCCCAAAACAGCTCGTGACACCTCGGTCGGTGCCCCGAGACAGACTGCTTTGACAATAGTCAAATTCGAGAACTAATAATTCTGATCATCTGATTGGTCGAGATCCTTATAGCCGATAACTCTTCCTTTCCCTTGAGTCATCCCTTTAAACCTAATCGAGAGCATTCCTTAGCGAATCGGTACGTAACTTTTACGCTTCGCCAGGGCATCGGGCTACTGCTGGGCACCACATCCTTAACCCGGGTCAGGGTGTTCCTCCCCTGCCCTGTACCGTATAAAAACTCTATCTCCACCCGCTCTACAGCCCTTTGCCCATCTCCAGCGGGGCGCCGGTATCTCACCAGGGCTTCTGCCGGTCCGTGGAGACGTCTCCTGGGTCGTCTCCTCTGCCGGGCAACTCGGTACGTCGAGACTATCTCCCCACGGCAGATTCGAGCACCTCGACCTCAACTAAACAATAACGAAATCTTACGAGAGCGCAGATTCTGATCAGACTCGAAGGGAACCAGAAAGCGAGAGCGTTATCTGTATCGGTAGCCGGAGTCGCCTTGTCTGTGAATTGAAAAATCACGTTATTTATCTACGGATGACGGAAATATCTTTGAGTATTAAATACTTTGAGTTCCGTCTTATAGTTACTTCTTCGTTTATTGTTTCAGAATGCGCCGCACGACTTATCTGCCATTTGCTTTGGCAATTTTCACAGTGGTCCTTATCTCACTGCCATCTTCGACACGGGCCGTTCCTGATTACAGTGATTTACCACCAGGCCCTTATTGCAGAACAAGATATCCTGCTGGAAGATGCTGCGACGGAAGACGAGACGAATGCAGCGCACCGATACTCACTACGTTTTGTTACTGCGATGATTTTTGCAACAGAACAAGAGAGGATGGGGATTGTTGCCCTGATTATTGGAGTCACTGTAAAGGAATAGAACCTCCGGGGGAGATAAGAGGTGAATTAATATTATATAAATTCATTTAAGGCTCTGTGTAATCGATGGAGAGAATATCGTTTTTTTGTTTTTCTTTTCAGATTGTAGCTACAACGACTATAATTGTAATAAATGGTAAATTGATTTTTTTTTTTCCCTATAAATAGATATCGTTGATATTTTTGGTAAAAAATTTCAAAGCACTTTTTATATCTTTCAGCAAATGCATTAATGGAGTACTCGAGAGAGGATGCGAGACGAATAAACGTTGCCTTATCGATAATGATCTGATTGATGACATAAATAATAAGGCACCTTTCCTTGGTTGGGATGCTAAGAATTATTCTCAATTCTGGGGTAAAACTTTGGCCGAGGGTGTACAGCTCAGACTGGGTACTCTTAATCCATCTAAATCCGTAAGTGTAACTATTAACACTGTGCACAGTGTTATTCTGGCAAATTATCTAATCGTAAATTTCAGGTTTACAAAATGAATCCTGTGGCGAAGATGTACAATCCTTTTACGCTGCCCAGGGCATTCGATGCCAGGGAAAAATGGCCAGGTGATATTTCTGAGATTCGTGATCAAGGATGGTGCGCAGCATCCTGGGCAATCTCGACCGTCGACGTGGCATCCGACAGATATTTTATCATGAGCAAGGGTGCGGAACAGGTGAAATTAAGTCCGCAGCATCTTCTCTCCTGTAACAATAGAGGACAGCAAGGTTGCAAGGGTGGATACTTGGACAGGGCTTGGCTTTTCACCCGAAAATTTGGGTGATTATTAAAGATGATTCATCTCCAGTTTGACTGACAGTTATAGATGACTGTTTTATTATTAATTTGATAAAATTTTAGTTTGGTGGATGAAGATTGTTATCCCTGGATCGGACAAGACGACAAGTGCAGAATCCGCAAGAAGGGTAATCTCCAGCAGGCAGGTTGTCGGGCTCCCATGAATCCATTCAGAAAAGAGATGTACAAAGTTGGTCCAGCTTATCGTCTTGGAAATGAAACTGATATCATGCAGGAGATTATGGAATCTGGACCAGTGCAAGGTTAGTAAGACTTTGTATTTAAAAATATAAAGCTGAACGCTCCTTTGCTTCTTTGAGTAAATGTATGTTTGACATGAAAAGATTTTTGAAAATTTCAACCCATCTCTTTTAGCCACCATGAGGGTCTATCAAGATTTCTTTATCTACAAGAGTGGTATCTATAGACATTCTACAATCGCTGAACGTTATCCCTCTGGTTATCACTCGGTAAGAATAATTGGCTGGGGTGAAGATGTATCCAGAAATGGCGGTCGTGTTAAATATTGGGTGAGTAACGATCGATAAATCAAATTATCAATAACGAGGATCGTAAGGTATAATTTTAGTGATTATTTTACCTTATCTTTCTTCAATAATTCATATTTTACTATTTTAGCTCGCTGCTAACTCCTGGGGCTACAGCTGGGGCGAGAATGGACTCTTCAGAATTGTTCGAGGTATCAATGAGTGCGAGATAGAATCATTTGTCCTGGCCGCATGGGCTAAGACCATTTAATTCGATAAATCAGTTCAGAATTAATAATTATTATATATTATTCGCGTTTTAAGAGTCCACCGTTCGCGTAATTTTTAATACTGCTCTATCAAAAAAAAAATATACTTGTAACGATGATAGTGCATTATCTGATGGTCAACGTGAACATTATATATCTTGTAACGAAAGCAGGCATTCGTTAGTTGAGCTAAGTAAATTTAGAGATATGTGCTACGTTATAAATAGGAAGAGCCTTTAAGTGATCTAAGCAATTATTTTTGTTATTAACGAACTAGAGATTAGCGTAAAAAATTAATATGTATTCAACGTATGTATTGACAATCATATGCAGAGTAACTTGTGGTAATAAGTATTGTGCATCCGTGTCCCTAGTGACAATAATTATTTTTACCGTGGCCTTTCAAGATAATTACATTATGTAATTTATTTTTCTCTCTTTCCTCATTTTATAACCGTTCAAGCGTCATTGGCTTTGTGTAACACTGCCACTATGTACGCATAAGAAAATCATTACTTCAAGCATCCCTGCTCAGAATTTTATATTGAGCCGTAACATCGAGGAGATGTACTTTTAATAATTATACTGTAGTACGATTATATATATATATATATATATATATATATATATCTATATATTCAAACGATTTATTCCAGCCGTCGCAATTTATTGAAAGTGGGTAGTCAAAATTATTTACCCTGAAGAAATTTTTAGAATTCTGCCAGTTAACAGCGTCAAATGGCGAAATTTGCAGGAACCTTTAAAAGCGTGTATTAGTATATCTATTCGCACGGTACATGATGCATGCTCAGTTACCGACTGTGCATGACAGTTGTTAAACAGTTTACCGACAGAGTATTATCACATTGCTACGAAAAATATGTTAGACGGCGTGGAACACAAGTTTATTCGAAAATACTACATTATGATACAAGTGCGGGAATTCGTTTGGTGGTTACGAAAAAACTCGGCTATGAAAGTCGGCTCGTTGGCAATCTCCCTAATTTATCTTTGTTCGCATATTACGGTTTCTTACTTACCGACAAAGGCGAATATCCCTGAAAATTAAAAATGGCAGTCGAGTGTATCTATATTTAATTTGCAACCGCTGCCCTGATTATACGGAGCAAACGTATCAATCTACGTATACAACCTTTCGTGACTATTAGACGTACAATACTTTGTTTCTGAAAGCCATAATCTACCGGGACAATCACGTAATTACAACGTTACCAAACTTTTCACACTTAATTGAGGAAAATGCCAAATCAGATACGCAATTAATGTCTACACGGAGTATTGCTTTTTATTCTCACATAAACACGTTAAGAGCCCATTACAATTTTTTTTTATCTTTTTATAAGAGTGAGCGATAAAAAACGAATTGACTTGATTGTCAAGTACGTGTGCATGGATGCTTAAAGTGGCCGTTTCTCCGTTATAACCACTATCTAAAGTACATAGAATAAGAGTCATCGATGAGTACAAAAAATGTTTCGCAGACTGCAATTAAATTGCAATCAGGACGATAAATTGACAAAAGTAAGTAAATTTTTCACAGTCGCAAACACGTCACTGTCGTGTAAAGAGAGAAATGACAAATTGATGACAGCAAGTTCAGAGATAGATAAAAAATATACATTTTGAGGTTATACGTCAGAATCACGTCGAATTATTGACCAGGCGTGAAATTCCAAGTAACGTGTGAACGTACCCTTATAAAAATAGACTAGGTCTGCTGGATATGTACATACAGTAGTCGTGATGCCTACATTATATATATCACGCTTGCACGGTAAAGAATTTTTACACTACCAATAATTTTACGTCGATAGGTACGCAAGAAGGTTATTATTACATTAATTAATATCGAACCTCATTCTAATTGTTTACAACATTCCTGCCGCCCACATAATTATCAGTCGCGCTACAGAAAATTAAAAATCCATGTCTTTTCCAAAAAGTTTCAATCTCTACAGAAATTCATCGAAGCGTTACGAAGTTCTGGATGGAATAGATATTAAACAAAAAAAAGGTAGTTCTCTCAAAAAACAATCCACAGCGAAGAATGCAATTGTTATAAATAATTTTCTTTTACAGGCAATAAATACCTATATGGATTTTCAAGCGAATACATACACCACTATTCCTACATACATGCGTGTAAGATCTTAAACAATGACGTGTGGATTACTCACGCATTGTCCGAGTAAATATTATTTTTTCTACAGAAACATCCAGTAAATAAGAAAACTTCCACATGCAACAGGTAAGAAAAATTGGGAAAGTATCCAAAAAGTAATAAACAGAGTAAATTTTAAAAAATTTCATAAAATCCTAAGTAAAAAAAAAAAAGAAAAATTAAAAATATATCAGTGACGGTCTCTAATAATTAATTATGGTTACGTATACTGTTACTTTTTTTTTTTCTTTCTTTCAGTACATCATTTAGGCCGCGGCTACTCGTCGGTATAGTGTCTTTTACGGGATCACTACGTTACTTTAAAGTATACAGGGTGTGTTTATTATTTATGTATAACGTCCCCGTCGTCCAGATTCTCTGACTTAATATCTCCTGCCCTCACGTGAGAAGATGATCTCCTTGATTAAAATCACCGTCCGCATATCTAACAGCGTGCAGAACGTGAACAGCGAAACCACGTTCCGTCATCCCCTGCCTCACTGTATGCACAATACTCATGTATATAAAAGAGAGTGTACGAAGTCTGGTAAAAAAAAAAAAAGACCTCAAAAATCTCCAGAAGACCGAACAACCGGAGCCTTGTATAAAATTTGGAAAATAGAAACTTTCAAAATTTTACACTCATATAAAGAATTACAGCGAGCTAAGATATGCGATACAAAGTGAAAAGACGACCAGCGTCGTTAAGGACGAAACCAGCGTCCTTGAAAAAAAAAGTCACCCAACACCCCCTAAAATTTAAGCTTACAATTTTCAACCCCCTCCCCCTTTACAAAATCATAAATATCCGTTTCCTTCAAAATTCTTCCATCTCGCCCACACGCATACAAAGTGGCGGGGGGTTGTACAGAAATAGGGGGGTAAGTTGGGGTAAGGACAGGGGTGGCACCCTCAAGCAAAATAATAACGTCAGAAGAATTAAAAAAAAAATTATTTCCACCCTCGACTAATTTTATAACTACCCCCACCAAGCCCGTCTTAGCCCGAACCCACCCATAATAGGGTGTCGATATATGTTAATATTATAAATTCCTATACATGGTCCTACGTCATACAATATATACTTATACAGTAATTAACCATAACGATGACTCGTGGTCATATATAATCGATAATTAAATTTTACGTAAATTTAATTGTCGATTATACAGAAAGATAGTCGATCGAACAATATACAGGGTGTCGCATTTAATTTCGATTAAACCTCACGAGGCCTGCTGTATATATCATAGCTTTCTACGGTACACGTATTTCATTCTCATATATATATTCACCTATCATCCTCGTTCGCTCTTTAATCATCATCATCATCATCATCATCATCATCAACTAGGAAATAATCAAATCACTGCATTGCAGAGAAAATATGGCATGCATAAATTATCACGTGCGCGATGAATAATCGCGCCGACGCCTTTTGGGGTGCCTTTACGTTAAAAAAAAAAAAAAAAAAAGAATATACATTACGTATTTAATCTACGCTCCTTATCACGACTATCCTCGAGATATGCATCTTATCGAGTGGCACGATAAATATATATCCGAAATAGTTTATATATACAGGTCCGTTCATTCGCGATGATCTAGTTCAACTAGAATCCAAAATTTGAATGGACCTATAGTTATATATGTATACACATATAGACATAAAAATGATATATACTATTGGATCATAAATATTACAGATATATTAATATAAATCAAGTATATTAAATATATTCATGGGACGTATAATATATCGTGTATATTGCTTAGAGAAAAAAAAAAGTAGTTTTACAATAAGTAATATATCAGTAGTGTATAATATAGTGATAGAGCAGGTACGAAAAGTAGATACGTTCAAAAAGTAGATACAGAAACGACGAAACGTCATTGCGTTCCTTAAGATGATGTATATGTACCTATTCAGACTTATAGATTTACTTTAGTTCTCAAAGAAAATACGTTTACGTATATTTTCCGTCAGTTTCATTATCTTATTTCCGCGCAGTCGCATTAACAATAAATCTTTATTAAATCTGCGATTTTTCACCGTGAAACGAGGAATAACGCAAGCTCGGTCTCCGGCGCTTATTTAAACTGTTACAGCGCTACACCCGAGAAGTGGTTACCACGTGAAAGCAGATGACAAAAAAAGCTCACGGGTTTTCAAGCTCAGGTCCGTCTGATTTTGGCCCCAAGTTCGTAAAGCTGCGCGGACGCATCGAAAAGCTCATCCTCGAGGAAGATCCAATGTCCAGGACTGTGTAAAAGGGCAGCAGACAACAGAGAAAGAATTGAAAATGGAGAAAAACGTCCAAGAGAAGAGATAAGCTCTGCGTTCGATAGGTATACAAGGTGTACGAGGACGTAAAAGCTCGCAAGCACAGCAAGAGAGACGGGTGACGAAAAAGCAGGGAGCAAAAAAAGAAAAAAGCATGACGCACAAGATCGAAAGAAAGAGAGAACGGAGATGGCAAACTGAGATGGGAATGAAAAAAAAAAAAAAAACGTCAAAAAAAAAAGAGAGAGAGAGAGAGAAAAGCTCTCCAAGAGAATTACAAAACGTGAAGATTCTCGCAGCTTTTGCTCTTGATGTCGTTCAAGCACATCTTGTTCAAAATATCCCGCGCCAGATTGAGCGACAGGGCCGTCTTACTTCCGTGCAATTTCGACAAGATCGTGCCCTTGCTCCCGCGACGTCGCAGCTTCTTGTCGCGCGTCTCACGAAGACGTATCTGCTTAAGGACTCCCACCAGGAGTTCGTCGACGTTGTGCTGAATGCCCGAGGACGTCTCGATGAACTTGCACTCCCTCGAGGTAGCGAGTTGCTTGCCTTCTGCGTATAAATAGAATAGAAAAGAAACAACTTTTTTTTACCCCCACTCATACATCCGACCTCTCACTACTTAAACAAGAACCTTACCGTTAGGGTCTATCGTACGGCTTCGCGCCAGGTCTGCCTTGTTACCCACCACTATCACTGTACGCTCCTGGGTATAGTGCTCTCGCCATAGATAATTCAGCATCTCTTCGGCAACTTGGAAGCTGTCCCGGGACACTATGGAGTAGACGACTATGCAGGCGTGCGGCTCGTAGGTGGACAAGGAATTTTCTATCTGTTGGAAGAAAAAAAAAGAAAAAAAAAAGTTCCGAGAAGTGGATTAGTGAATTTAACGATGGCGAACGGCGTCCTGGAAAAGGGCAAAAAATGAATGGGTGGGTCGGGAGATGAAAGATGTGCGTTAAGGAATTTCTTGGAAGTAAGAGTGTCGCTCTCGTTTTTTTTTTTTTTTTTTCTTTTGTTTCAAGATGAAAAAAAAGCAAAGGGCATAAGCAAACCTTCATCGATCAGGGCAGACACGTTATTTTGATAAGAGGCTGGAAATTTTTTTTCTCGAATTTATCTGAAACGAACAATTTTATTATTCTACCCTGTATGTGTAGTATGTTATACTCCTATGATATAATATTTACTTTGACGATTTTATGGCGTACCGTATTATATTAAGATTTTTTTATATAATCGTGCAATATACTCTTTACGAAATTTTGAAAGCTCCTTTCCTCCGAACTTCAATCGTATTTACGATATGCTTTGTCGTGTACTGTAGGATGATGTACGAAGCTGCTGTACTGTACTGTATAACCGTATGACGTTGTATGTAATTTTGGATATATTACATAGCAGTATATTATACTGCCTATCTTAAACTTTGAAAGCTTCGTTCCTGCAAGCTCCAACTGCGCCTTATACTTCCCATCCGAGATTTTGACTCGATCCCGACCGGGATCAGAACTCTAATTAATTTCGTATTAATCTCGCGTCCCAGCCAGTAGGCAACCCTCGAACTTTCCGACGTCGAATCTACCCCCGGTATAACGATGAAGGGTTAGTCGAGGGTTGGGATAAGAGTTTTTTTTATTCTTCAATACGAAAATCCCATTTACTTCATTCGTTGCTCCCGAAAAGCTAACGAAAGCTCATTAATTATTGGAATGACCTTGGACAATTTTTCATTCTCAAGGAATTCTATTTGTAGACACTATATACGTATATATATCACATACATATATAATCACGTAAAAAGTATAGTTTGAGGACCCAGGCGATTAAGGGGCATTCACAATAGCAAGCTAACGTTTTTTTTTTAGCTAAAACCCTCACGCATCGCAGCATTGAAATTCTAACCTAACCTAACCTAACCTAACGAAACACTTTCTAAGCTCATCATAACTCCGGATGTGTAGCATTAACAATAAGTAAACAAATTTGGTGTGACTGTCGCTTTATGGGCCTCAAAACATACGTTATGTTGCTATCACTTTGAGACCCGACCCGAAACTATACAATTGTTCTCAAACTAGCGGCTGTATTATTGAAATTGTCCCCAAACTATACTTTAAACATGTATATGTGCATATAATATAAACTGTATAGATATGTATACACGGTATTTGGAAAAGAATGAAAATTCATTTTCCCCTCCGTAATAAACGTATAGCGTCTATACGGCCCTGGGGCCCCGGCGCTCACAGGGGACGACATTGACGTTGTGCCTTATCGCATGAATAATCAGACCGAAAGTATTTTTTGAGATAAAGTATGAAAACAAAATGGCGTAAAGTTCGAATGATCGATTTGGACATATATTGGCTACGGATGCATTCACGTGAACTAAATATTGCCAACTTGCTACGGCGACGGCGGTTTGTGCGCGTAGGAAGTTGGAAGGTTTCCTGGGAGAAGAAAAGAAAGAAAAAAAAAAAACGTCGCATGGAAACGCAAGGACAGGGCGTTATCGAGAAAGAGACAAAACCGGGTGGTTAGACGTTACCAGGAAAGGATCAAAGATGCTTTTATCGGAGATTGAATAAAATATTAAAGATAATCTCTAAATCGATTCGACGCAGTGTTGCCAGCGTGGAAAAAAAAGTAACCAATAAAAATTAACGATAAAATATAATGATAGGTCGATTAAAATTTTTTGAAAATTTGTTATCCATTAAAAATTTTTTTTTTTTTTCAAAATACCCTAATCTCTTCTTCCCACCCCTCGAAGTCTGCTTCTCCCGTTCCACGTCGCGGCTCTTGATTTAAACTTAGCCCTTCGCGCGCTTCACGGGCTTGCAAGCTCGCGCGCCCTGTAATTATCCAGAGCGAATTGGTTTTGGCCTTGCCGAGTTTTATTTCGCCGAAAAAGAAATGGGGGAGGAAGGAAGTAAAAAAAAATTTAAATACAGGGCACAGCTTGGGGGGGGGCGGGGCCGAAAAAAAGTAATAACAAATTTCCCAGGACAGACGGAATTCTGGGTAATTTTAAACATCGGTTGGGATAATCGCGACAAACAATTATGGTCAATTAACATAAACATTTACGAGCCTCTATATAGGTATACAAAAACGTAAAAGATTTTCGAGACCCCTAATAACAAAGATGGCTACCCACCCCATCCACGTACGTTACGTATTCGTAACTTTGAAAAACTTGTCTTTTGACATTGAATTTTCCACAGCGCGCGATCAGGTGAGTGATAAGTTTTCACGTTATTCTTTTTTTTTTTTTTTTTCATTTAGAATCAATACAAAGATACTCACACTCATCTCGATATGCGGGTGATCGATAAACGTCAATTCCGACTCCTCGCCGTCTAGCAAAATTGACACGGTTTTCTCGCCAAATTCGTCATCTGCAAGAAAAAATTAATGTTGAATATCTACCAAAAAAAAAAAAAAAAATTTTTGTTTCCTTCAAAATCTCACGTTTCAATCGACACGTAAATACCTTATGGACTCATAAAAAAAAATCATACGAATTTAATAATCGTCAGTCCCAGCCCTTTGCCCTTATCAGATAACAAAAGGCCGGTCCAATTAATTCGTTTGATTCCCTCGTACCTAGCAGGTAGAGTTTCCTCATCCAAATGGGATATATTTGTAACGTGCTATATCCATATAAATATATCCATATATACATATAAATATGTTACAAGGTGGTTTCCAGGACCATTTCCGTTGTATATTGGCAGTTTTGAGAACATGTGGTGCTTTCCAGGGTGGACCTGGAAAAATCCTATATACAACGAATCCTTCCAGGACCAGTTGGCGGCATTCACACCGAATTTTTCAAAAAAATTTTGATGGTAGACACTCGGAGTTGTGATGGGCTAAGAAGTAGTACGTTAGGTTAGATTAGGTTAGAATTCCAATGCTACATGTCCCAAGGTCTAGTTTTTTTTTTTTTTAAAAACGCATTTGCTTGCCATTGTGGATGACCGCGGTCCTGGAAACTGCCGTCTGACATGTTTATATATATATATATATATATACACACACATGACATACCTCTCCTCTGTCACTCTCGAGCAAAAATAAATAGCAAATCCAAGAACATCCAGTCCGCAGGAGCTCAAGGAGTCAGACACAGCTGGGACGTAAGAAAAGAGGGGGGCGAGGAGGGGGGTAGCAAAGGTGGTGGGTATTATCGATCGTTTCATCTTGGCTCCTGTAGGATTTCGTCGGAAAGGGAACCTCGGTCGAGCAAGCACGTCGTTATATTTATGCTTTAACAGGAGTAGAATTACGTTGTATTCCCTCTGAGCGGCAAACGTACCGACGAATAAAGCGACAGAGGGAGCGGGAAACGAAGAGACAAGAGAGCAATAGGTACAAAAGCACTTATGTAAATACTTACAAAGAAGTAAGCGAAGAAGGAGCGATTTCGAGCTCGAACGGTACATGGAAGGAATAAAGGTACGAAATGAGAAGAAAAAAAAGTTTTTTTAATTACAAAAAAAAAATCCAAACAATTTTTCTGCATATAATTGAGGAGAAAGAGGGGATAAGACAGCGAGGTATAGGGACGTGAAATAATAACGAGGGGGTTGCTTCGGATAAAAGCTTGCTGCTCTGTTTATTCCTGATAGGTATATATGTATACATATAAAATACCCGTACAGTTTCCATGGGATAATGTCCCAGAGACGACTCGACCGCTGACAGGTTAACACGAAATTTCCATTATCGCATGCTGCGTGCAATATGGATCTCGTAGATCAAAAATGAGCGAGAGAGAAAATCTGTGTGTATATATATATATATTACTAGGGTATAGGAAAATAGTACGGACTTGGATTACTTGTGTATAGTATAGTACAATATATATGGTGTGTGTATATATATATACATCGCTTCTGTCATATATGTGTATATTATTATGGATCTCGGTTAATTCAATTTAATGACGATCCTACGTCAAAGCATTATCCAAAGCGACTATAACTAGACTGTATCGTCCTGTCTCTCTCGCTCTCCCGCAGTACATGGAGTTGTTATTGGCACTGGTTGTACAATGCTACTGCTATTCGCCTATGCTACCACGCGAGTGTCAGCTCTGTGATCTATCGTGCCGGAATTCCTGGTTCCAGTGGAATTGCGCAACGACGATCGATCGTGATCATTGTCGATGATCGATGTGTGTGTTGGAAGCCGTGGCAGTGGTACGAATTATTATTATTCGATAAATTAGGCCCTCGTGAGAAATCGGCATTTGGTTTCTCGACTAGGAATTATTTTGACGTTAATATTCCTGGCTGATGATATCCGCTATACTGTTTCACGCGAGACACCATGTATGTACGATAAGCAGCTTACGGGAGTAATAAATTATAAGAATTTGATCGTTTAATTTTTTCGTCATTCGGTATTCGAGCTTTCGTCACTTTTAATGCCGTTTTATAAGCGAATGGATAATTTCGACTGGATCACCCGGTATGTAAAATATGTCATTGAGCAACGTGCATTCGTCTACCCGAGGTTTCGTCTAGACTGCACGAAAATACGCGACAAAGGGATAGAAAACTTGCGACTAGAATCCGAAATAGAATTAATTGCCACGTAAGGTAGCCAAAGACACCGGCGGCAATTACGGCCGGTTTCGCCGGTCAGTGAAAAAGCTTCGTTCAGTCGGAGCTTTTACGAGCGCGAAAAAAATCCTTAGAAAAGACTCGAGTTGGTTTGAGGATGATTATGAAAAAGGACTTTTCCTGCGTTTTCTCTAACTGCCATGTCTGACCGAAGTCGGGAGCTTTTTGTAAAAAGCACCCCCCCCCCCCCCCACGCCAACATTGCAAGCTCGGGTGCCGGGGAAATTACAGAAAACAAGAAACGCAAGCTCTTCGGATGTGTATGGGCGGTCATGAGAGCTTTCGTGAAAAAGCTGCCGGGTCGAGTGTACCTGGGTTCGGAGCTTGCGAGCTTTCGCGATTCCCACGCTACCAACGACGAGATCCACGCGTGCGGAAATTACAGCTGGGTAATTATCAGGACTGGCTCAAAAGTAATTTCTGTATAAAGTTTGAGTGGTAGTTGAGTTTGTCGATTTTCTTTTTTTTTTTTTTTTTTTTTTATAGAGAATTTGAGCTTTTTTCCCCATGAAAAATTATATCAAACTCATTTTACTTACCCAAGCTGGCGTCGTAGGTGTTCATGTACTCGCTGGTCATAAATTGCGAGACCAGGGCGGTTTTACCCACCCCTGAATCACCCAGCAGGATCACCCTGTACTTCGGTATATCCTCCACGTCGCTCTCGAGACTTTCAGCTGCGCCACCCTGGCCGCTACAGCAGGAACCTTCGAAGGGTGATCTCTCGCCGGATACATTGCTGTTTCTGAAAAGTACGGTACGATTATTATTTTTCACTGTTTCGAGAAGACATTTTTTTTTTTCATTTATTCAAACAGAATCGGATGCTGTATTGTTGTACGGGCATGGATTGAACGCGTGGGGAGAGAAATTAAATCCGGTAACACACGTGTTGCATATATTTAGAAATGAATGACAGTCATTAGTACGACGTCCATTAATATTGATGGAGTCGTAGTACCGACTCTATAATATATTACCCGTCGATGCTGGATGATTCAAACGATGATGGTTAAAAAAGAAAATAAAAAAAATTTTGAAAAATCACAATATGCAAATTTCACCTGTACAGATACACTCCATACGTGAACGACGTACGTTCTTGTTGGTTAACAAAAAAATTGTTCTCGTATATTCAAATTCTGAAAATACATTTTTTTATACAGCAATGAGATCTCTCAGCACCTGTCGCGCTGACGTGACCATTAAAGTCGTCAAGACGATTTCATGAAAAAAAATAATAATAATAATGAAAACGTCCCACGTGATACCAACAAGTTAAAATATTCCCATTAATCCAACTGACAGTTCATCGTTACATTAGAGCATACCCAGCTATGCCCGGGGCACTCTATACGCGTACTTACGTACCTGGCCCAAAGTCACGAGGGTTTACAAACTTTGGCAAATCCCACCTGGGATTTTCGTTTATCGATATTATCTCTATAAACAGTATAAACCTAAACTCTTTGATATCAAGGGATTCTGTTCGCCCCTTGGTTACCATGTGTTGTCGATGAAAAACACGAAAGCACAAAAAAATTTTCACTATCGCACCCCTGATTGTGTATGTTATACGGATCTAATATTACGTATAAAATAAGATACAAAGTAAAAAATTTTAATAAATTTTTTTTTATTATCCAAAATTTGATTGTGCTATACTCAACCCTTAAACTTGTAAACCAAATAATGGGGTTGACAAGATACGCTTAATTGTAAGCCATACCAATTACTATGTAATATTACCCCGCTTTGCATAATTGTCAAACTCTATGACTATATGCATAGAATATCTAGAACCGTGACGGGTTTAACGTTCCCTGTAGGAAAGGTCAATGAAACGAGCTTAGTTCGATTAAGTCGTTTAATCGCGAGTGTATAATTAAAAAAATATACGCATTGATATTGGATGAAATTTTGAAATTTTTTTAGCTCATTATTATTTTTTACGTAAAATGGGCTAAAGTGGATTTTTCATCGATAAATGTCAGGTTGGCTCTCCCGTGAACGTACATTGAATATAAATCAAAACGAACGCTAAGATCGTGAGGTATCCGACAGCCACTCTTTTCTTCCTTAATAATTCTTCGACTACCTTCCGGCCAATTTAAACGGAAATGACGAAGTTCTACATAGAGCAGAGGCACGAGTGAAAGGGAATCCGCGAATTAGCCTATGAATATAAAGGAGCCTCTACACGCTTGTTTGTTATTTCCTTGCACGATTTACATGGGATTACGTGAAAGAAAAAAAAAAGAGAGTCGTAACAGCGCCCGAAGCTCGAGTTTCTAGTTTCGTGTTTTTTTTATTCTTCCTCCACGTGCGGAAAAAAGTCCTATAGAGAATCGGAGAACCGTCGCCGGGACTATAGTCGAATGAGCTTTTATTGTCTTTCGAAGGGGAACTGCCTGTGTTAAAGTCACGTGGTCGTGTTGAAAGCGCAATTTCATTGGACAAATGACGTAGGACGATGGAAAGAAAGATAAGAAGTTAGATCAAATGAAATAGAAAAAAGATAAATGACAACAACAAAAAATCAAAACCTGGCCGATTTTACGAGTTTGAAATTTCAATGCCCCCCACCGACCTTTTTTTTTAATTAATCCCACCAATCGAAATTCGAACCCTCGTCATTTATCTACCTTTCTCTAATCAAAGCTCTGCCAGGGAATATCGAAAGCTCTGCATACCCCGCAGTACCGTACGAACCAACGCAGACAGATGGTAGATATACACCATATGTTACCCACGCGTGGAATCTGACTGATTGGTAGGTAAAAAAAAACGGGCAGAAAATTTGAAATTCGGTCAATTACACAGCATCCTCCATTGAGTCGAGTTATTCAGTACGATTAAAAAAAATCAAAAAGAAAAACCAGTGAGTTGTAAAAAAAATCCGATTTCCCGCAACAAAAAAATTTATAAAAAGTAAGGTTACCGGTAGAAATTTTAATATAGAAATTAAATCATCTCAATTAAAACCTCGTCATATACCAAATCCGAAATTCGCAAAAACACAAGGAGAAGCAGAGATCGAGGTACAGTCCTGACGAAAAATTCGACTCCTGACATTGTTCGACCCAACGACATATCGTTAAACCGAAAACGCGTGGGGTCGAAAGGATTCACCGGTAATTATTGTCAGTTGTTACTGTACACGATTTTCCCCGTGTACGACGTACAGTCCGTTTAACAAGTTTACTATTATAATTACGGTCCGCAGCTCCATTCAACGTAATTATATTATATAGAAATAAGGGGTTCTCGTCTTTAGCCAATTAAATTGTCAACCGTTGCGAATTCATTCCACTGACGTTTGACCCAGTTTCAACCGGATGGGGTTGGGCCAATATATACATCCGGCATGTCCACTTCGCTACGACTAAACTCTCCCAGTGCAAACGGCTCCAACAAAATCCACCCCTATCGCCCCCCTGTCAGCCTTCGCCATTTCGCAGTCAGCTTCTACTAAGCTTCGCGCTACGGTTCACGTGCTAATTTGTCATCAGACTGCAAATTGGCCTAGCGCGGCTATAAATTTCAATCTCGTTATCGCCCGTGTGAATCAGCGTGAAAAATAATGCAGAACCCGCGATAAGAGTGCAATTACGATTATTGATAACAACAACGATTACAGGAAATAAAAAATCCTCCACCCTCGCGACGAAACTCGCCAAGGGTTGATCTTTAAACACCAAAATTACTAGCGGGGTAATTATTCAAATAAAATTACGTCATTAAAAAACGTCCAATTAGCATCCGTCCATTTTCATAATGACGTCACATACTCGCCGACTCAATTCCAGTCATATATAGATATACATACTCACATAGGTTTATAAAAGCACGCGTTAAATCTCGCCTGTATTTTCAGTGAGGTTTTTTTTTTCAAAATACAAATTTCCCAATCCCTCACTCTGGGCGGTCTCGATGAATTTATGAGTAAAGGGGTGAATTGTCTGCATGGGAAAAAAGACACCTTGAAACCTTTATTCTATTTTTTGAATAGAGAAAAAAATACTCGAGAGAACCTCAAGGAAGATGCTGGACAGATTTATTGCTCAGAAATTAAAAAAATATTTTTTCAAAAAATTTATCCTCCAAACCCCATTTGTCGATCTCCACCTCCCTCTCGTAATATCCGTGTTGCTCCTGTACGAGAAATTCTTTTTAATACCCCCTCCCCCCCTTTGTCATTTTATTATGATTTTTTGTATTATCACAATCGCCGTCCACAAGGGAGGCTTAGCAAGTTTCACGTGAAAAGGATCATTATCTCTGATTAAATTATAATATCTATTATCCTTACGTTCGCTCTGGGAGCACGCTATAGATAAGACGGCGTTACTCGTGCTCAACAATAGTTGTATTATTACGGGCAGTCACAATACGGAAAATCTAGCATTGTTCTATTGTGTTTGCAATGATAATATAATATTATATGGTTATGGTTATAATTATATATATATACCTGTATATACATATGTTATCTCTATGCCAGACGATATTATTGTTGGCATCTACAGATAAGGCTTTTGGCACATTCTCTACACGAAAATAGGGAGCAGATATTTATCACGATTATTTTAAAATCTTTTGCTTCAAAATACACAGACTAGTACAGCAGTAAGTAACGGAACGCATGTGTCCGTACATTTTTGGAAAATTGTTTTTCAGGTAAATTTTCAAAATTAGAAAAAACAATTTTTTGTCTTTGTCCAGCCTCTCGTTATAGTGGACAGGACCAGGGAACTTGTCTGCTAAGTGGAAGTCACGGTTAACCAGACTAGTTACACGGTTAACCATTGCCGTTCCCTTTTCTCCGTGTATGCAAGAAAGCTATATCCACGGCGTCGGCAATTTCTGTCTGGGCGAATCGAGTGTAGATTCTCGTGGAGAGACGAAGCGAGTGCCCGGGAGTGGGGTTGGAAATTTGAGAGAAAAAAAAAAGTAGAGTACGGACGGTTGATTTTGGTGTTGTGAGCAATGAAAATGGTAAATGAGTAAAATCGAATTTTGAGAAGTGTCTATAAATATACTTGGATTCCCGACGTGACGTTCAGGTTGCATAGCTAGAATAGCGGTTGAAGCGGTTGATGCTATTTCGAGAGTCGGTGCATGTGTCAGAGAGAGATGCGGAGTTAGTGAGTTGGAGAGAGACAGAGGGATTGGGATTTGCGAGAGAGAGAGAAAGAACCAAAACATTCCAACGAGACGGTAGCATCCATATAGAAAATTCAATAGCGGCTCCGTCTGGATACAGCGAGAGACATGGATGCTGTGGTCCATTGTCATAAGTACAGGCCATATGAAAAATCCATGAAACAGGGGGAGTATACGATTGACAGTAGAGGGAACGTGACGGGATAAATTCGCATTGGACGGGAGACAAATAAATTTGTCCGCGGTTCGACGTGTCCATTATTTTCACAGCAGCATCCCGTGACAGTAGCCAATCAATAAAAAACTGTATCGCCGTGCGTTACGTGTAATTTTACCGAGGGCAAAAAAAATTTGAAAAAAAAAAAAAATTCACGCAAAATCATCCCTATACCTTAAACAATAAGAAGCCTAATTTTTCTCACGAATCGTAAATAATTTATGCCGAGTTTACACGTCGGCGACTTGGCTCGTCTCCATTAAACAAAAGTCAGACTCAAAGGCCCCGGCAAAATTTTCACGATCTGAATCATTGTATATTCGCGAAAATCCTTAAAGATGATTCAACGAGATGAACCAACACGATGGACGTCACTTTGATTCCAGGATGCAAAAGATGATCTCAAATTTCTTCGTCATCAGTTTCAATTTATCTCCGTTGCACAACGCCGACCACGTTGGATGTCATCGTTAATGATATTTTCTGCATCGATACGTCACAGCATCCGGCTATGAGAGTTTTTCATACAGTATCACTGGTACGTTCCATATGGACCAAACGTGAAATCTCTACAGAGAGTTTCCAATTTAACTCTGTACTATGTCTATACAATATATATCTATGTATACACTATACGTACTACCAACATTCTAAAGCCTGATGGGGTATCTATTTAAATTTCCTAAACCACTAACACTGGCAATGGAGCTTTCGTTAACGAGAGTACTCGAGCTGGTATATCAATAGTCTATTAGAGGGAATATCGCACGACGCCTCCGTGAACGTAGCGAAAGTTCAAACTCGTGGCGCATATACACCATGTTCGTCGAAAGTTCATCTGGTGGCTTTGATACGTACGGTATGCCGATCGATAAGTAAAATTATTGGAAACTATCGAAACTATTGCCGTTGACTGTACAAAGGCACTATAGTCTAATTAGATGATGGTATAGTAGATCATTGTTCGTTGGCTGCTCTATAGATATGGTGACGTATATAGATATGGGTAAAAGTCAGGGCTGGCGAGTCTCGCGTTTTTATTAGTCCGTATTCAGGCCAAACCTATTCGGGTCGTTCTTTGACGCGCGTGAAGAATGATCCAAGAGTTTAGCTGAAACCTTGAAAAATTAATAGGACGAGTATCTGAGGTGGTGGAAGGAAGAGAAAAAAATTGAGACATGAAAAAGAAAGAGGAACAAGGACAGACAAACAAATGGTTGACGGCTGTCAGTGAGTCGTTGATGTATATATGTATGACCGGTTATATACTTTTATTTATATTCATTTTGAATTTTTGCCAAAAATCTTTCGACTCTTCAATTTCGTGTTTAAACGGACGAACCGGGCGACGCGATTGGGCCACCCAGACAATGGAGACTTTTGGTTCTTGTCCTCGATAAGTTAGAGTGAGATAGGAGGAAAAATTTTTATAACAAAATTTCAAAATTTTTTTTTTTTCACTTCCAGCCGTTCTCGTTTAACGCATTTAGCCGGCATCTACTGCAACTTTTCACAGGCCTTAAGCGCGCTTCACGACGTCATAAAATTTTTGATTTACGGGGTTTTACAAAAATCCTCAATTTTTCGCAACCCTTTACTGTCGACATACCGCGTGTCCATTTTCACTGGTCGATTAAGCATTGAAGCTAATGGGAGTTAAATAATGAAAAAAATTATCGTCTCCCACGTTATTGTCCAAAAATTCGTACCGTATCACCTCAAAGATCATTTTTCACGGAAAAAATAAAGAACTGAAATGACTCAACATGACGTGACGCTCATAAACAACCTATAAATATTTCAAATAATTACGGACTCTATAATTTACGATTCGTACCAATTCGCGATTCCAAAAACGGACTATTTCCGTCTATGGGCCGTCATGCCAAAATAAAGTCAAAAAATCGAAAAATACAAGCTTGCCAAATCGTCCCAAGAATTGCGGAGGCCAGGCGACGATGGCTCGTGTACCGAAACAAGGAGGACGAGCGTAAATTCTACGTCGTAGAATCGTCGCGTAAGAAGGTCTCTCGTGGTTCACACTGTCCAAGAGCGGCCATGCCATTAGCTCGTAAAGGTGCTTGCACACCGTCTTTGAGCGATCAGGGACAGAGGTACGTTAGTATGGCAAAGTATCTAAGAAAAGCCAGGGAGAGCATTGACTGGCACAGGCAAAATTCATACGTGTGTATAGAGGCAAACTTACTCATATGTTAACTTGCATATACGTATATATATATATATATATATATATATATATCATCTAAAATTCCCCGAATATTCGTTGGCTCCTGGGAACAAACATAACCTAACATTCCTGACTCGAAACTCGCATATAAGCCAACCGGCAATAATCATCGTCATCCAACAGCATCACCACCACTCTCATCTTCTCGTGGAATCCTTACAGCATCCCTACTCCTCTTGAGTGTCTCAGTTTAGAATAAGCCGAAGGCCCGATTGTTCTTCGCCATTTTCGCGCGCGCATCCGACCGGCTTACATCGTCGTACATCAAATTCGAAAATTCGAAGTTCATCGTAAAAGTAAAGGAAGAAAAAAAAAGGAGATAAAAGCCATGGAGGTTGCAAAAGGTACAAATTTTTCTATTTATTTCCCAAATACCCACAATATTTTTCAAAATTTTTTTTAATTCAAAAAAATTTTTTTTCAATACCTCAGTATATTCGAGAATTATTTGTCATGGTGAAAAAAAAATTTTTTAACTGATACCCTGGCTCACAACCGACCCACCCTTATACATAGGGCATTAATTTTTCTCATCTAAGTAAACACGACGGTTCCGCATCTGGTCGATCATTTTTTGTTACTTACGGTTAGATGATTGAGGGAAGAGGCTGGGAGGGGGGTGCGCCAATTTGGATTCGTGTCAGTATTTTTACAGCTGGACCAGGTGGGAGAGTGATCTCTTTGCTTAACAGATAAATATTGCCCCGAGATATAGATTCGTGCGTGGTTCGATTTTTGGTAGATTTCATTTTTTCTATTTTTCATCCCCCCCTTTTTGGTTACGTCAGAGTAAAAAAATTTTTTTTTTAATTTTCAGTCAACGATTCCGCATCCAGCCTCGTGCAGCAGTCGACGAATATCTCGTCGGCCGTGAAGTCCCAATCAGTGAAGACGTCCAAGTCCGTGCAGAGCGTGCAATCGAAATCAGTGATGGAGTCATCGTCTTCGATCAGATCGGTGACGTCATCGTCGGTCAGATCACAGAGATCGTTGGAGGTGGAGGAGTCGATCGAGATTACGGAATAAATGGCGCTAAAGATGAATTGACAAGGGGACACCAATTTTTTTTTTTGTAATTGTCATCGCACGTTCCTGATAAATTATTTTTTTCTATGTGAATTATCGAAAATGCCTCGCGGTAAATTTCGTTTTTTTTTATCCACGTGAAATTTCCAACAAAATAAATGGACACCGGCGCAGCATCCGAGCGATCGTAAATGCACCGTGGATACATCGACAAAGATCATTCGGCATCGGTGAATAAAAATTGGCCAGGGAGGAAAAAGTTCCATGAGGGTCAATGATAAATTGAGACGTCCCCCCTCCAATCCCGCCACCCAGATGAAATCGACGAGAAGAAGAAAAGACCTCCCCCCTTCAGTAGCTACCCCCCCAAATAACTTCTCACCGGTCATATTTGTACTTTTTTTTGTGACAACGAAAAAGTTAGGATCTGTATCTTTTTTTATTTTTATTTTATTAATCCGATCTGACAGACGGCGATAATGCTGTTTAATAAAAGTTATTGTGATACTCGTGAATCGTTTCTTCGGAACTTCATTCGCGGAGATAATATATTTCTTGCTTGGATCCCTAAGTAAATTTACTTTGAAATCATCCCCCCCAATGATATTTCCTGTACACGTGAAAATTGTGTGGAAGAGAAAAAAGAAAAGCAGAAATGAAAGCAAATAACCGTGTAGGTAATATCTTCGGTAAATTCGTATCCGGCAGTGAGGAAGGTACGTAAGGCTCAGACGTATCAATAAGGCTGGTTTATGGTTATCATCGAGAATTTCGACAATATTTTATGCTGTGATTTCATTAGGGTGCCGGTTAGATTCTAGTGGAGACATCGGGGGTTTCTTATATACCCTTATCAACTCTACGGTATAACCATTCATCCCTTATCCAACCCTTAACAATATGCGACTACAGCACCGAGTCTCTATAGACAGACACTTTCTTCCTTATACATGTAAATCAGTAATATTACAATAACAGTAAATCCCTGAAAATTAAGCTAGACGATATAAAAAACCAAAAATTATTTTAAAAAAATCTCTACAATACCATCCGAGGTGTACGGATAAATTTCAAAGAAATACGTAAAAAAAAAAAAAATAATATTTCCAAAAAATATCACATATCATCCCAATTATTTTTCACCGATCACAATGAACACGAAATAATTTCCTGAACAGCATATCTACGGCAAGGGGATGATGTAAGGGACGATATATCGATATTGGTACTGCAACTTAATTTACCGAAATGTGATCCGAAGGAGGGTTGAGGGTAAGAAAAAAAAAAGGACTAAAGTCCTTCAGTAAATAAGACAAAGATGAGTATGACGAAAATTGTACACACACGAGTGAAACTTTGGCAGTTTACGCGACGAAAGGGATGCAGGGGGATGAAAGATCAATTTATTGCAGGTGAATATAAAACCCGAGTAAGGGACAAGGGAGACCCAGCGTAGACGTTGAAAATTCAAGCGAAGGGTGAGAAAGTGCCGTTTCGAATATTGAACGTCAACCCCTGAGCACCCTTCGCTCCCCTTGTCGAAAAGACCTAAAAACTCACCTAAAACCACCCCTAGGCTCGAAACTTTTTAAGTCAGCCTCAAAAGAGTCTTCTGTCAAAACAAAACGCGTCAGTCGGAAACTGTACACCCTGTATAGCTTAGACATAGGCCTGTTTGATTTTTGTACGAAAATCATACAAGATCGTCCAGCTGACTTGTGATAAACGTAAAATGAGTCAAAAGAGCCAAGAAAAAAAAAAAAAAATTATTATCAGAACGAATTTAAGGGTGTGATTTAAAAATTTTTTTCTGACCCTCTCGCGTACCGACGAGGGTGGTGAAAAAGCCCCCCCAAAAAAAAAGTGAAAAAAAATATTTTCCTCTAAAAGTCAAATTACATGAAAATCTCTCATCGATGCAAGCTGCTTAAAGATTTCGACGTACGATCGGAACTCGACCCACCCCTGTATACATTGACAGGACACTGGAGTCCTTTTGTAGGGGTGCAAACATTCGGCGGAGTCCTCGAAAAAGTCATTAGACGAAAATTACTATCAGCATTTTGCACGATAAACATCAAGGAGGATCCTTGAACGGTAAGATTAGGGGGGTTGGTGCTTATTGGAATTGTGTGAATTAAAATGGATGACGTCACGAGTGTCATGGGTGTTCGAGGAAGTATATTAGCTTTAAGATAAAATGACGTATATATATATATATATATATATATATATATATATATACATACCCACGTATATAGGATCCATAAAAGAAAACTACCCCCAGTAAAGGAAAACTCTCAAGGACCTGCAAACGAGGCATATCCACCACTTCGAAGGGGCTTGTTTCGTACCTGCTTTTTGCCAAATTGAAAAACCTGAGCATCTCTCCGCCAGCCCATGTCGAACCCCCCATCGAGCATCTTCACCCTCGAACGCAGTATAATATAAGTACAACAAACTATTGATACCATAGAAAGTCAGGTTAGGCTACATCAATCGATAGAGTGGCATCCACAAGTGAAGAGAGCGACTGGATAAAATTGGAAAAGTGGGTAACGACCATTTTCCATCTTTTTTTTGCAAATTCAACCAAAAAATATGTTTTCGAGTACAGAGGGTGGAAACGAGCGCGAGAGGAAAAAAATTTTTGTAATTTTTCACAGCTCGAAAAATTCTACCTTACCGGCTGATAACTGACGACAAGAATTCACGAAGAGAAAAAAAAAATTAAATCAACAAGATATAGACTTTTTTTTAACTTCCAAGTAAATCCATTCTAATCGCACGTAACGTTGACTTAAGACGACGCGAACAATACAGCCGTCCAAGAAAAATAAAGTAGCTTCCCGATAAGAAGAGAATCCAGTCTCTAATCGCATTAGAGTTTCCTCCACGTTCTTTCCGGTTATACGGAACTTCCGTTCGAGTAGATATATATATATATATATCTACTCTATATATGTATATACAGTCAAGGATATACATTGTACAAGGATATAATGCTGAAGGGTAGCGAACCGATTAGGGGGTTGAAGTACGACGGTGATCTTCGTATTTTACTTCAACCCTTAACTACAGGAAACATAAGGTTAGGTGGATTGGGCTGGGAGGGGGGATGGAAAGGGATCTTTTTTTTAAATTTAATGCTAAGTAGGGGGTGAATTTCTTATCGTTTCCCAAAAACACAGAATTCCTAAATTTTTGTCAAAACAGGGTGACAGTTGGGTATCGCTTAAGGAATTTCACGATATCTATCAAGAACTTACATTCGTCCGCATTAATCCAGATTCCATATCAATATTTCCTTCAGAAAGGTGATTCTTCTCTTTTAGCTTATAATCTCGTGACCTTGACCCCGAACGATCATGCGCGCAATGCACTGCGTATTGTCCATTGAAAATTCGTCCAGGGTTGCCAGCCTCGTTTAAAATAGAATTTCGAATCGTAACGACTTCTACGGTTACTTTCTGTAAAACTAGCGACACGGTTTTACACTGTACTTTATCTTTCATCGTAGCTACCTAGGTATATCATATATGTATATACAGGGTGTCCCAGAACTACTTTTACACCGGAAAGTGGGTGATGTTATAACTCATATTTTATAAGTGATGACAGTGAAATTCCGTTTTTTGAAATCTAACCTAACCTATACTATACTATATATATATATATATTATATATATACTATATAACCTGTACTATAGTACACTCAGAAGTAACGCAAACTAGGAATGATACGTGCAGATATAATTTTTAATTAAAATGCAAAATAACATTTTCCGATATCGGATGATTATTTCGCGTTTTTACATAGATTCGTAAAGTTACGGTTGGAAACGAAAAAAAAAAAAAAAAAAATTAACGTATTTCGCGTCTCCAGATGGCAATTTCTTGTAAGTGGGAACGAAGATATATGTAGAAGATTGTGGAAAATGTGATGTGCAAAGTTAAATGAATTTTCTTCTAAAAATTTGATACGCCATTGGTAAAATGGAATAAAAGAAAATAAATTGTATTTTACGTATAGACGAAGATTGCGTATGATTTGTGCGACGGCGAACGGAGATCTTTTTCATGATTTTCCAGTATCTTTCGTGACATTTACTTTTTCATCCCTTAATGGTTAGGGAGACGTGATATAGTATACTTGTGATCGTGATCCGGTTCGATACGCTCCAACGTCTCGCACCACCCCATCGTTTGTTACGTCTTTTGGTTAGGAACCCCCGTAAAACATTCTATCTATACATTAGTCCCTAGGTAACCCTCTATTTCTACCCCTGGCTGGGACCGAAGACGTCGCGACGACCATTGCAACGAAAAGCGTCGAGACGGAAAGCATATTCGTGCGACAGACTATAGGGGATGCGAGCAGATGGTGGAAAACCCTTCAGAGAGTAGACGTAACAAAATTTAAAGGCAAGAAAAAGGAATGGGTGATTGAACGACAGGTGAAGAGACAGTGGAAAAAAAAGAGAGAAAAAATTTTTGAAAATTTAATTGAAAGAGAGAGAGAGAGAGAGAGACCAATAAGGAAGGAAACGTGGAAAAGGTGAATAGGTCTAAAGGGTAAAGAATGAAATACAAATGACTGAAGTAGGGGGAAGGTCAGGTCGTAGGGGTGCAGACATGAGGAAAAAAAGAGGGAATTCAAGTACAAAGGTTCTATAGGGGATGAAATCTTATTTCTTTTTTTTTTTTCAAAAAATTTTCTTTCTGCATATCGATCCTGACAGTGCCCTCCGTTTTTTTTTTCGTAACAAGTAGTCAACGTCAACGCCAGCCCCCATCACCCCCTTGAGACAGCATCCCCCTGCCATTTGAATTTTACAACCCTTGAAAAATTCCTAATACTCTCTAGCATCCCGAATGCTAAATTCACTCCGAGAAATCAGTAGTTCTCAATATCCCACCTACAGGTTTAATCCCACAGTACGAAAAAAAACCCCATCGTCCCTACGACACTGATCTCGATTTCCAAATGCTCAACTAAGGGATGATTGTCACTGAAGTCCTGAAGAAAAGGCGCCTCTTCTCCCATCTGTCAGGACTCGAGAGACCCTAGAAAATATAGTCCACTTGGCTCTCTCTCTCTGCGAGCCTCCGACCACCCGTCAAGAAGAGGGATGAAAATTCGATCGGTCATCGAAGAAATTCGCCGAATGCGCAGTAACGAGGGTAGAACCTGACGAAAGGATCCGACCAAGCGTAAGTGGTGTCTTTTGAAGAGTGGCGCAGAATTAAAAGGAAAAAAAAAAAAAACCGAACCGAAAAGGGTGGAAAAAAAAATTGATACCTGCACTAGCCACTACGCAACCTCGCTAGGTCGAGGGGATGGCGTACGTTAAAGCGATAGCGAATAGAACGGAAGTTAATTAAACTGGTTGCGAGCACAGAGGCAAATTTTTCTTTACACGGGCGACACGCGACAATATCAACCCCTAAAATTTATCAGGCAGAAAAAAAAAGTCCAAGGGTAGCTACACGCGCGTACACCAGATACTGAATCTGCGTGTCAAAAAAATCTGTCAAAATGCCTCACTAGGTACGTGTGATAAAAAAAAAAAAAAAAAAAAAAAAATCGAAAAATCTACCCCTATATCTCCATCCCTCTTTCTTTCCCCATCCTACATATTCGTTCCACCCCACCCCCCCCCTCCTAAAAAATTCACAGCCAATCTTACACACGGAAAATCCAAATTGAAAGAAAAAGCGATATTCGCGTTCGATTAAAAAAAAAAAATTTAAGCTCCATCCACACGTTGCGAATTATTGCTGAACTTGCGTTAACCCTGATTAGTTTTTCGAAAGCTTCTTTTAGGCCCCCCCCCCCCCCCACCACCCCTGTACAACCCTCGCTCATCTAGCCGTTTCATCTCCCCTTGTATCTTACAACCCCTATTTCCACTCCATTCGACGCCATCATACCCGCTGTATCAATCTAAACTCGAACAGGGGTGGTTTAAACCACCCTTCAATTAAGGATAACGACATTAAAATTAACTAACCGCGTTACCGCAAATCATTAGCCGCTCGTACCGTCACAACAAGCACTCGAGGAAGTCGTAGAATCCGGGATCGTCGTAATTACTTCATCCCCTAGCCAGACAATTATTAAGTCCGCCCCGCAACGCAGCCACCCTAATAAAATATCTAAAAAGTAGCGATTCGTTACGCCTCGTCATGGCGGCCACTTCTTCCCGAGACTGATGACAAAATGAAAAATTATTATCGAGCGAAGCCGGGAAGTACCCTCCCATCATCCCTTAAAATTGGGAATGATATTTCACTCACGGCTTACCGAGCGGATCCACCCTCGGCTATTTGCCGAACATTTTTCTTTTTTTTTTTTTTCAAAGGTCAACATAAACAATGCATCGCGTACCGAAACCCGAAGATCCTACATCCCCTTGGCGGAAGAACTTTCCAATTGGAAAATGCAACCCCTATTAGTGCCAATAAAATTCGTCTTATTTCTGGGCCTTGCGTGCCGAGCTGCCAGCAGAGTAGGTACGTGACGAGGGCTTTTTTTTAGAAAAAGCTCCTGAGGCGATGATAAAAAAATTTTTTACAACCCCTCCTGCACCTGATACCATTCTTTCATTTTATTCGAAAAAGAAAAAACATACCTGCTGCTGTTCACTGACGTATTGCTTCTGCTTCGTCTGGATATTATGGAGTCACCCCGATTCACAACCCCCTTGTGTGTGATGCTGAATTCCCGCAGTCTGTACAGATCGTCACCGGCTCGTGGGTTATAGGCCTTTTCAGGTAAACTGTGAACTCTTGCTCTGATGTGATCCGGTACTGAAAATCAAAAAAGTAAGTAAATTGAATAAACGTAAATTCAATTGTAAAACGGCTGTTTCTGAACAAAATTTCAGTATGATGTTCCTTCGTGAGTTTTACCGTTGGAACGGAATGAGCGCGTTAAATTCAGGTTATGCGTATGTTTTGAATCACCCGGTATACATATACCCTATACGAGAAACTTTCATCCCCTGATAAAAATTCTAGTCGCAATTTCAAGAGATGAATCCCGACCCGACTACAGGCCAATTCTCTACATTTAATTAGATTACAATCAACAGTACCGTAGTTTGCAGCCAATTAAATTCGAGCGTGCTGGTACATTTGGGGAAAAGAAAACAATTATTTCCGGAGGGAAACATTTTTGTAATATTTTTTTTTTTCGATTTCACATTTCTCTCGCACACCGACCAGTTATATAAATTGGATAGGTATGCCCAATTTTTTTCTCCTGATATAATAATAATGGCTTTCCTCTTAAATGAGAATTTTATTTGTTTCCGGTATTCAATTTTACAGCGAATATTGGAAATTACTGATTTACCATCCTGGTCGTGATTCGGCGGGAAATTCAAATCTACCTTTAACGTATCCCGAGCAATAAGATTTTACTATGCAACCATACCGGTAAATCTGAACCTATTTTAGCGATAACTGCAATAGATAAAAAACGGTACCAAAAAATTGTACAAAAAAATATTTAAAAAATGTTTTCGTCCGATTTCAATCTACGAGTATTTCAAAACCTTTAAACGTCAACCTGGACACGTTTAAGTCCAAAGACAAGGAAAGATCGTAGATTACAGCGGATCGCGGCATAAACACGCGAATTGATACCCAAGGGTTATTTTTCCTCCATGGCACATCTAGATAAGTCCTTGGAATAAAGAAAGAGAGACAAAAATATATATATATATATATACATACATATATACACATAAAAAAGGGAAGATAGAGTTTTATATCCTAGTATATAAGCCCTTTGAGCTTTTTATCTAAAACATCAAATTTTTTATCAGCGTACCACCTGAGCCAAATTCTATCTCAGGTTTTTCCAAGTTTCCCGTAAAATCTTAAATAATAAAAAATTATCCCCCCCCCCCCCCGAAAAAAGATCATTTATTAAGAAAAAGAAAAAAAAAATACCCAACTTTCCCATCAACCCCAATAATCACTACAGAAATGTATGATCAACGTGTTTCCAAAGTATATACAGTGTTCCAAAAAATGATAGACGATATCCGTCCACCAGAAAAAAGAAAACTTTTCTACCACCCCAAAAATGCTAAGAGTGGTGAAGAAAAAGAAAAAAAAAAAAAACCATCGTGCGTCACGCAAAGCAGCTCGACAGTAGTTATCCCAAGTAAAAGTCGTCCACAGGGTAGACATCCAAGCATCAACGTGTATAATACTCGCTCGCGTATAATAAATCCCAGGATAATTAACGGGCGTTGAAATACGTTCAGCGATGTAAAAGACTCGGCGGTTAATCGTAGTCCTGCCAACCTTCGGACCTAAAAAGCACGAATGAGCAGTTTCGTGAAATTCGTGACACGTGCCAAAGTGAAAGGGCCAGGACGACCTTTGGGAACGAGGCTTAAGTCAATCTCAGGATCCACGAGATTTGGGAAACGAGCAGCCCACGACGTCCGAGAGGATCTCAAAGGCCGGACCAGGTGATCAGATCAGAGCAAATAATAGGACGCAGCATCCAACGGAAGATCGACCCAAAAAGCAGGTGAATTTTGAGTTGATAAATACAAAAAATTATGAAAATTAATTATCAGCTTCCCTTGAACGAATAGTGATGACCCATCAGCTGCCCCTGACCTCCAACCCCTGTTCCACCCTTATCACCCCGTAGCCCCTATCGCTCATACGGCCACCGTCACAGTCTACTCCAAAATCAGCGAGACTTGGTGGACCAGAAATTTTTATTAAAAAGAAAAAAAGAATATATAATAAAAAATGTTTCCCAGCAAAGGACAACTGGAATCCATGACGTAAGCAAGGTGTCCCCTTTCTAAAACCTTCATATCAGATAAATACGGAACTTCCGGTACGGATCCCGATGGGATCTTACGTAAACCCAGGGACATTCATAGTCTAATAAATCTCAAAGCTTACGCATAGGAAAAGCTTTGAGCAGCAAATCCACCTGGACCAAGGGAGCTGGCAAAGGAGTCCAGTGACGTCAGGCATCATCCGTTTCACGGAAAAGGATTTACCATCCGTATATTCGGGTTCTGGAATCCACGTATTTCCTCAATTCGCAAAAAAAATTTTCGTTCGTGAAAATTGATCAATGATCACATCCCCTATGACATACGCGTGTAACGCATGTCTGTCTGAGATACGAAATATCTTTTCCACCCCTTGTATCTCCCCTTTCGACAGAGTCTCCCTCTACGTGCTCCGTTAGATTAGACGTTTTACGAGAATGACGTTTGCTGGTTATAAATAAATATTTAATTTATTGATTCGGCATGTCAAGATTATTATTAATATTATTATTATTACACGCCAAGTAATGAACGACACGACGTAACCATGGCAACAACCAAATAAAATCTCAGCGTCGTATATCATTTTCTACCTGGAAATACATTTGTGGAATTCTCCATGGATATACTATACTACTATTCTATAGCTACGTATATATCTATACACAGTATGGAAAAGCAAATAGCTTCAAATCCTTCCAATTGGTATTCATCGTGAGGACTGGGCGTCCGGCGGCTGCTACCGGTGCATTAGGGATGAATTTATGGTAGAAAGGGTAGATAGACGGTGGTGAGTCGAGAAAATGTAAAAAAAAAAAGGGATGAATTTCAAATGAGCATTCTTCAAGTCCACTGTGCATACTCGATTACTCAGCCCAGACGTACCGATTGAATATGGTTTTCGCATAAGGATCGAACGTGCTACCAACTTCAGGGTCATCAGGTGCGTACACGATCAACGTGTGCTGCAGCCTTGGGCGTGGATCGTCAAATTCTTCATTTTCAAGCGTTGTTCTTTCACTAGTTCTATTTTCTGCCACCAGAGGCACTGCCACTGTACGAATCATACGGACGAATAACTTTGGTCGTTAGAATTGGTTTTTTTTTTTTTTTCTTTTTTTTTCGTCTCTTTTCTTTATGTCTCTCCGCCCGCAACTCGCACAGTCCGTGCCACGTAAAGCGCAATTGCATACTTATATGCCGTATATCTATAGCTAGCGGGTACTGTCTAATGGCTTTCCTGCTATTATCGCATACGATAGACCACGACGCTTTTCAGAATTTGAAAGAGTATAGTCTATGGTACATCTGTGATAAATCCCATGGTTTTCACCCTCACAATTTTTTTTTAAATTCAAGTACGTAGCAGGTAGTGCGTGTGGACGCCATTTTTTTGAGTTTTTCAAAAAAGTATCATTGTATATGTTTTTTGGTATAGATCAACTTTGACAGCTGTCACGTGCGAGAACTGTCAAAAATAATATTCACAAAATCTGAAAGTTGAGAGTTTTTCAAAATTCACAAATTATTCGAGAGCGCGTATATACGCGTATCAGTGTCATTTGGACGTTGTCGAAATGTTCGCGAGGTAACAGCGGAAAAACGAAATCTTTTTTCAATTATCGAATTTTCTATACCGACCGCGAGTGCGAGAGAGACATACTTATTGGCGATCGCGTGCGTTAAAGAGAGACGGACACACCGTTTTACCGATTCACGACCAGATATACGCCCTTGTCGATCATTCACCGGCGCTTTGACTACCGGGTTGCATGTTTAGTAGGAGAACAAAATTTTTCACGCAAAACGTGACTCGATCGGGAAAATAAATAATGTAACGTCGCTCGGGTCAACTATTGACCTAGAGGATGGAGGCTGAAGGATTACGTAACGGGACGGTAATGGCGGACTATACTATGTACGTAAATGTACCATAGAAAAAGACCGATAGGCCCGATTCTCGTTGGAATTGGAAATTAGTTCGGTTCATCAATCTTCCTTGGAGAAGGAGTGGTCGAGGATTGTGTAATAGACGGAAGAAAAAGAAAAAAAGAGAAAAATGGGAGTGAAAAAAATGGCGCCAGAACCCTGGCAGGTCGAATGCGAAGGAAAACTAAGAAGTGGCAGGAGACGAAGAGAATTTCTTAACGAGAGATTCTATTTAGCGTAGGGTGGGTGGGGGGGTTGCGGGGGGTGAAGATTGCCTCTTAAGAAAAAGGGAAAATTGGAGTCATGCATTTTTTTTTTTAAATAAATCAGTAAATAAAGCTAATATAACGGCGGGCGAGGTACGACCGATTGGGGATGATTTTTGGTATCTTACAGGGGATATTTTTAATTTTACAGAAAAAAAAAATGAAAAGAAAAAAAAGACTTTTTCACTCGTAGTCTACTTGACGAGTTACCGAAACGTTTATTGCGTCACGCTTGTGATTTTTAAGCTTGAAAACCCCCATGACGCTATTTGAATCTTCCGCCTGACGGGAGACGTTCAAATCGATTTTAGGGGTTGAAGTGTTTCTGGGATTTTCTCAATTCCAACGTTAATTCCCTTCAAGAACAAGGCGGAACTTTGAATTTGAATTTGTCTCTACTCGGGGGGGATGAAAAGGGAGGTCGCGAGAAAATGACGGAATTAAGATACCCGCTCGACAGAGGTCGAAGGATTATTTCACGAAACATCTTGCATTCATCGAGGCTCAATGTTTCCCTTTCGCGGAAAAGTTACCTCATCCTTAGAGTAAAATTAACCCTTCGAAAAATATATTAGAGACACGGTATAATTGTCAAAAAAAAAAAACATTTGCCTTGTCTTACTCGTGTGATGGTCCAAAAACGTTCTCTGCTTACGTATTTCCAAAAAGTACTATTCACCTGGGGATGGTATGCCAAAACATACTTGAGACGATTTATAAATTACTTATATCTAGCTCAAATTAGAAAAGGGATGATGAAATTTCGTAGAATTGATGGAAATCATATCCCCCCACCACCGTCCCACAAAAAATCTCTTATACCGATTAATATCAATACTCGCATTATACATTGATTGTGATACCGATTTTTGTATATGACAAAATGAACTTACCGGGTAGCTCGAGAAAATTGGAAGTCCTTCGCTGACGTCCTCGAGGATGAGCATTGAAGTTTAGAGGGCCCACATCCTCATTACTTAAGTTCGAGACATTTGATACCTGACTGTCCCTGGATCCACGTCTGGAGGCTAAGTAAGCTGGAAATTAACGAATAAAATAAAATTTTTAATTTTAATAAAATAACCGTTTTTTCATCATTCTCAAAATCTTGAAATAGGCAAATGCTAACCTGATAATGGCTTTCGATAAAGAATTGAGGACGTTACGAAACAGGGATTGTCACGTGAAAAAATTTACGAAATTATATATTTTAAAAAAAATTGCGAATTAGGTATAAAACGTTGGTATTGAAATTTCAATTTTACAAGCAAATAACTAGGGTCGCGATAATGCCTTTCGAGCGATCACAGGTATAAACCTTCTGGCGTTGACGTCCGATACACGAAACAATGAGTCACTTAATCGCCATATAATGAAAAGACTAAACTGCTCTGGCATGAAAATTGGAGGTTTCGCTAAACAATACAAAATTCCAGCATGACGTCCATTGTCCCACAAAAACAATGTAGCACGAACCGAACAAAAATATACGACACAAGACAGCTGACAAAAAAAAAGCCCCATAATTAATAAAATTTAATAAAAATTAAATAACGTTGAAAATATAACGATAAATTTCGAGGGTAATCAATAATCAATGATTTGCGGTCATACAAGCACAATACACGCGCACGCTAAGATATATAAAGTGAATATAACGTTACAGCTGGTGCCCCGTGTCAAGTTGTAAGAGGTTAGTAGCCGATATCAGAATTTTGACGTTAGGTTAGAATTTATCTAAAAAAAGTCTCACCCAGTCCTCCCTTCATGGAGCCTCTTCTACGCGGACTGGAAAGTATCGTAATCTCAGTCTCAGCATCCCCCAGGTCCGTGAGGTCGCTCGTGGACCTTCGAGATATATTTCTGGTAGCTTTGGTCCTTTCCGGTTTGACCTTATCGTTCAAGCATCCTTGGCTCCTGTTGAAGGGTCCGCCAATCTTAGTGATTTTGGGACTCTCGTTATCGTCCATATCGACCCGGGGACTTTTCGGTGGTCCATTGTTGTGATACTTGGACGCGGTGTCTTGGGCCTTCTTCTTGTCGAATTCCGGATACTTGGGACCGGTGGGACTGCGTCCACTGCTCGAGGTGACAATGGTAGGCGACATGGGACTTTTGAGTCCGAAATTGAAGCAGGAGTTGCGTCTGCGGTCAAAGTGTTTGGGACTTTTTTGACCGAAACTCAAAGAGCTCGGGGACCTGCTCGTGACGCTTGGCGAAATGGGACTCTTGGGCGGGTAGCTCAAGGTCTTGCCAAAAGTCTTATGCGGTTTGCAAAATTGAAAAACCGCTCCCTTATTGTGCCCCGGCGAGTTATAATCGTTCGGACTCTTGGGACTCCTCGGGCCTGACATACCCAAGTAATTCGGACTTCTGTCGACCCTGCCGAAATCCTCGAAGTCAAAATTTGTATTTGGCGTCTCGGGATAGTACTCGGATGGAAATTCGAAGACTCTCGGGGTACTCGGGGACTTATTGAATTGGGTGGGACTTCTTTGATTTGATATTGGAAGCTGGGGCAGCTGTCTGGGACTCTTCGGTGACTTGGTATAAGGTCCTGGACTATTTACAGCCATTTTTGAAAATTCACTTTTTCCCCTCTATCGTCACTTCTTTGATCTCTTCCTCGACGTTACGTCACACCATGTAAAATTTCGATTTAATCAATTTTACTTTTTTTTAAATTTCGTTATTATCGTCATTATTCATCCCCCTCCCCCACTTCCTGCCTCCCTCCTCATGTCCCACCCAAGGATGATCTCGTGCAGTCAATCGGCGTCATAAATAAAAGGCAATGTTTTTATTAAGTCACCGTCACCCATTGTCACTCCTATCCAAATTCTCAACCTTAAGGTCCCATTTGAAGGATTAGCAATGTTAATCGGTCCAGTTTACATTATGGAATTAATCGAGTTCCCAAGTGAATTTTAATATCCACCGCGCGACACTGGAAAACGTTTTGTACGACTTGGCCGTTGACTTTCTCATTAAATAAATACAATTACTTATCCACCTAAGCGCTATACCTATAGAGGTTAAGTAAACCGATAAGCGTCCTTCGATAATTGATTGAACTCCCGAATGAACAATAATAGAATAATAAATAAACAGAAGACCAGGCAATGTTCGACGAGGGTTAAAGACGTCGCGACGCACTCGGTTTCATCAAAATTCAAATTCCGTTAATAAAGAAGCAAACAAATAGACGCTTGTATTTTCCATAATTAATTTAATTTTTTTTTTAAATATTCTCATACCTCTCACTGCTATGTTACAAAATACATATGAGAAAAAAACGTTTGAAACAACAGGGCGAGTTTTCACCGCGTTAACCTGTTGATCTATTAGTCATTGATAAAAAAATAAACAGATGGGTCACTCATCGAGTAATTATCGATAGCACTAAAAATTTTTGTCGCTCGCTTCGAATCGTCGTGAAAAATTTTTTTATCCGTTTGATAAAAATATATTTTTTTTTTGCTTTCCTTCAATTTACATTAAAACGCGACAACGAAAATTCACTGACTTCTGACTCTGACGGCGGTCGGCGCGTTACTGAGGGTGTAAACCACCCTGGTGCTCGGCGAGTCCTCCGATTGGTCCCGGGGCTGCCGGGCGAACGCCGCGTTTCGCCGGTCTACCAAAGCCACGCATACTCTAAGGATTCTTCCCCCGGCAATAGGGGGTTTAGTTGTAACGTATACGAAAGGCATAAAATAATGAAAATAATAGCAGCACAGAGACGCCACCTGTACGCAGCTGCTCGCGCACCTTAATTGCTTGGGGTACAAAGGGGTCGTCCTCGCCCTTAGTGAAAGGGTGGAAAATAATTTCCTTATTTAAAAGCCAAATCCCATAGGGGGATACAGTAATTGAAATTATGATAACGCGTAATCCATGGACATTGATCGGATACAATGTTCATTTTTTCTTAAATATCGTCATTTTTATCTTAACCTTATTCGGATAACGGGAATCGTGATAACACGGATTGCGGATGGGTAACTGTAGACTGGCGGGATGCGTTCGCCATATCTTTATCGATTTTATACAATTTCAGCGTTCCATAATCTTCGATAATCTGATCACTCTTTGTGATAATGGTATACTGTATGGGTATATATATAGAATTATAATAAATATTAGTTTAGGAGAAACGGGTCTTGTATATACAGACTTATTTGTATAATCGGTTGTTAAGGACCCCCTCTGTAGTCAGTAGTAACTGTCAGGTCCTCGCCAGACGCAGAAGCGTCCTTGCGCTTGCGTTAATGTCAACAGCGTGTTACGTCCAACAGGTAGAGTATCCCTTATGGTATACCTTACGTATTTACATCTATCCATCATGCATATATTGACATTGGTCGAATTGAATCACGTGGAATATAATAAATAATATATACCGAACACAATATATGGACTACTGAAACTCTACTTGGAATAATCAAATAGACAGTTCGCCCTTTGTTTGTTCGAACATATATCAAGACGTATCTGTAAATTTTCTTGCAGTGTAAAGTGATAAAAAAAATGTGAAACAGGCAAATAAATATATAGACCAAATAAAAATTGTGTTTCCTGATCGTGCGCTTTACTTATTTTTTTAACCGCCGTTGAAAGGTATTCGTGCAAGCGTTTGTTGGGAAAAATTAATCCTAATTATGTGTACGAGTTTGATGTGTATAGAAATAAATTTAGATAGGGTTGATAACTATGTGGGTACTTATAGATTTGCTATTGTCAGAAGCTTCTGACGTGTGACTGCGCAGGAAGCAGCGAAAGCTGCGCAGTAGAAACGCATTTATGCACATGCGTGCGCCTGGATGCGCTTTCACAAACTGTACACGTCACCCGGTAGATACGACAGTATTGATCAGAAAGATTGACATTGATTGGTGCTGCCTCTCGCTTCTTTACCGTACGTCGATAATACCATACGAGCCATGAAAATTTCTGTTTTATCGACAGACTCAGGGGAACTCGTGGGACTGCGAAGAGGATCGAGAGGGACCTGTGAATCCGTGAGAAAGGCATCGTGGCCGTTTTTGGATTTACACAGTACTTATCTCCCATTTATCGTTAATCATGAGACCGATAAGCATGTGGGCAAATTCTGATCCTGATATGATACAGTCATCCGTTCCGCAAGATCCAGTACACAATAATTCACGCAAGGGCGACTCATTACTGATAACATAAACTAAATTTTAATTTAATTACTTGACATTCCACTCGTTCTTCAAACGTTTCGGCAGCCGCATTTTTACGCATTCTTATGTCATCCCAGGATGAATGTACTTTACGTAAAACATTGTGTATCTGTAAGCATCCGTTGTTTCTCGTATGTATATAAAATTCAATTTCTTTACAATTAAATAGGGTTAAGGGTAGTAAAAAAGATTCCAAGCCCTTGGTAAAGTCAGACTGAGTGATAAATATCAGTTACCTGTGTCAATCAAAATTCACCGTTTCACCGTCTCCAGAAATTCGAGACCGAGAAAAAATTTATGTAAAAATCACTATCTTATAAAAATGATATTCCTCCGCTGACGCTAAAAACGAGCTGCTCCTTAGTTTAGCATAAAGCCGCAGTGGCGCTAGCATCCTGCACCTCCGTTAGTATCGCACAAGACACTGGCACGGTAGCATACGTCTCCGGTATCTGCGCTGCAATTATTTCTGCCAAATACTGAACACGAAAGAAATCAAGATCACATAGCAACAATGAATATTAATCAATTTGATATCCAGCTCGATAAGAAAAGTTGCATGTACGAACCAGGCGAAGTAATCAATGGACAAGTGTTGACGTGTTTAGAAAACCCTAAATCAGCCAGAGGTAAATAAATTAAGCATTCTAGAGAAATTGGACAATGGGAGTGCCAGGCGGCTCGTAGTTTTTATGAATAGAGTACAGTACAATAAGTACCCATTCTAGTTGGGCTGCGACCATCGTATTTTGATTTAAACGGATAGAATATATCCAATTTTTGACATTATGCTAGATGAAGTCCAATTAAGAAAATAAACTTGAAATGAGAATAATCAAATTAGTAATGACAGTGCTGCATATTTTATATTTAATTTTCATTATTAAGTAATTCGAAATCTCATGTAACGATCGACTGTATCCCTGATCAGAATCTCCTTATGAATATTATTTTATTACGCAAATCAACACGGATCGAAGCTCTTCACTTACGTATCGCATGCCATTACAACATTCCATTAGAACCAACCAATATGATTTGGGATTCAAGCGGAATATCTGAATCTACTTTGACCTTCGCTATAAAAAGTGGCTACATCTACCAGTTGCCCAACTTGCCAACTGGCGGCGCTTATCTGACAGGACCTCGATTTGATAAAAACAAGCGCCACGTGCTGCGTGCGTTTCTGCATTACCGACTGCGGTTATTTCACAAGTAGAAACAAACGTCACTTATTTTAAAAAAGGAGAGGACTCTCATCCCTTTTCCCTGTTCCCGCTGTTCCCCTACGTCCACGAATATCCTGAAGTCTCGCCCCTCGATATCCGCTGTAAAGCTGCGCAATGTTCTTTTCCGTTAAGATCCAAACGATAGACTTAAAATGGAACATCCTTTTTTTCAAATGAAAATTTACTCTGTAACTTTGCTCGGGTGTATAAATAAAGATGTAAATAAAGAACCAGTGTTACTCTCCAGTATCTGTAAAAGTATAATTTTAGACGTTTTGCTAAGAAGATATTAAGTGTCTTTGCTGTTTTATTATACGATGCCACTGCAATAGGCGTAACTTGTGTGCGTTTGAAACACATGGTCTTGTAGGCACAGTTTCTATTTAACATTGTCGATAATATCCCAGTCTGCCCTTGGATAGATACATCCGATGTCTTGTACAGTAACTAAATAATTGAATCATCAGTCAGCTGATTATCTCATTAACTGTTAACTTTATCAAAAAAGGTTTCATGTGTAAGTTGTACATTTTTTAACAAAGATTTTTTTTAGTAAAAACAAAAATGTATGATTCCATTTTAAAAAGCTGGTGCATCATCATTTATGATGCTGGACCGGATGAAATAAATTATTCATGTGTCCCAGTCTGGACCATGCAACTTTTGTAGGAGACATTTTTGAATCAAACCATTAAGTTGGACTGAAAACTTAATGCGTACTTTAAAACGGAACGCCCTGTATATATTGTACCGTATTTTCTCAACTCGACACCGATAACGTAAAACCGAAAACTAACCTACGTCTCCCCTTGGCCCATGAATCCGCATGCCAGCCAGTTCTTATGCTGATGTTTGGTTTCGCGTAAAATCAGCAAATGAAACTGGATGCAAGAACGGGAGCGAACGGTTACGGAAACGCACGGCCGCTCAGGCTGCTAGATCGAAGTAGAGAAGATCGGAGTAAGCGTCATGTACCGAGAACAGAACAGCAATTGTTCGAGAACGTACCAGAAGGAACTTGAGCTGTAAAATCGAAATCCCTCCACCAATTGAAAAATTCGAAGAACTCACCGGAGCTGGATCAGCTGATCCGTGAAGGCCGAGAACTGCATCCAGGTGGCACCTCAGGTGGGCGCTGCACTATAGCACAACACTGCACCTCCGAAACAGACACAGAAAATCCTACAGATTTTCATATAGCAAGAGCAACGCCAGAACTTCCTATACCGAACAGAAAACACATGTAGCAAAATTATAAACAAACAGCCCGGGAGCGCGAGGCACACCGATCGGTGTCCCAAGACAGACTGACTTTGACAACAGTCAGATTCGAGAACTAATAATTCCGATTGGTCGAGATCCTTATAGCCGATAACTCTTATCATTTCCCTCGAGTCGTCCCTTTAAACCAAATCGAGATCATTCCTTAGCGAATCGGTACGTAACTCTTGGAGATCCTCCACGGCCGCTTCTGCCAGGCAACTCGGTACTTCGAGACTACCTCCCAATGACAGATTCGAGCACCTCTATCTGAAGCCAGCAATAAAAAGTATTTCCAAGATCATTCACGTAACTGTACGAATCAATACGAGAGCGTAGCTTCTGATCAGGTTGCCGACTCGAAGGGACCCAGAAAGCTTGAACGTTATCTGAATCGGTAGCGGGACTCGCCTTGTGACTGTGAGTCGAAAAATCACGTCACAAAATATATATATATATATATATATATATACCTACGTAATATGATAATAATTACATTACCCTCGCAATTTAGGTCTAAAGATAAAGATAAAAGGTAAATGCCGTGTTCAATGGGAGCGGACGAAAACTGTTCGAGATCATAACGGAAATAGGAGGACACACAGGGAAACTCTCACTGCGTCTAAGCGCTACATGGATTGGACGGAATATTTGATTGGCTGTGCAAACGGTGAGTCGTGACCATTATTGGATCGATAAGAAGACACTGAGATAACTCATGGGCATCGACGGGGTACCGTCTGGTCCACGTGAGAATTGACGTTATAAAATTTAAATTAATAATTTGAACTTTCCCGACTGCATGAAAATCCTCAACTGACCTTTGCCCCATTTCCAGATACTCCGCCTTAAGATATGACTGGCGTCCTATTAATTTTTTTTTTAAGGTCCCAACATGGAGTTGCCTGCTGGCGAGCAGTCCTATCCGTTCAGTTTCCAATTGCCGCAAAAAATTCCTGCCACTTTCGAGCATAAGTACGGAAGCGTGATATACACTTTGAAAGCAGCGATTGATCTCCTATTCAGAATTGATCCCGCAGTAACCAAAAGATTTACCGTGGTATCAAATTTGGATTTGAACACTGTACGCGGGGCAGCGGTAAGTTTTAACGAGAGTTGTTTAATATTTTTGAACGTTTGGCGGGAAATTTGAAACAGAAAGGAATACACGACGAACGCACTGTTTCCTTCTGCAACATCTTTTGCTGCTCATCGGGAGAAATGGACGTGAAGGTGACGTTGCCAGTGAGGGGATACGTTCCTGGACAAAATATCGAAGCCAGAGTGTGCTTCGATAACAGATCGGAGGTGGAAATTGAGAAAATCAAATTGAATTTTATACAGGTGAATGGTAATTTTGCTAAATACGGTTTTTAATATAATTCATGATGGACGCCATTTTTTTCAATCAGAATACCCAAATATATATATATATGTATATATGTGTAGATGATAAAGTTTAAAGTACCAAACGAGAGCGAAATAAAAAAAGAGAATAAAATTCTGGGGAACAACACGCTGTATGGACCATTTGATCAAAGTGGTGAATACGACGTGAGTATCTTGGTACGATCGGTACCGGTATCTTACTTCTGCAACTGCAAACTGATCGACATTGACTACGAATTCAATGTAAAATACGTCATTTCCGGTTGGTAAGTGAGGAGTCGTTACATTCTAAAAAGACAATACTTCAGCCACATTATTTCTCACGATAACTCACAAGTTGATCGACCAATTCTTTTTTTTTCGTACAGCCACTCCGACGTATCTAATGACTATCCAATATTCATTGGAACGATCCCATTGATCTCTGCTCAGTCCAACTGGTCAACAGCATCGGTACCAGTTGAAGCCACAGAACCAAGCGCGCCCTATCTACCGGGACCGGAACTGCCAATCGCGCCATACGCACTGGGACCGGAAGTGCCAAGCGCGCCATACCCACTGGGACCAGCTGATCGACCAGTGCCAATAAATTATCAACCGATGCCTCAAAACTATAAGCTTGAATTCGAAAATTATAAACCAGGTGCAGGAAAACCAGTGACCGGAATGCCATTTGTGGTCCCAGCTCCAGGACCCAGCGCTCTACCAATTGGTTTTGTTGCTCCACCAGATTTCCGTGAGTCCCATTTTTAACTGCTGACCATTTGCCTGCCTCATTCAGAAATATATGTTATATGCGATAATAATAATAATGCATACGTCATCATATCAGTATGCATCCAACATATCAATCATTGCAGCACCACCTTCGTACGAGGAAAGCACCAGGGGGTCTCATCCGGTTGATCAGAAACAAGAGCCAACTTCTGGTGATGATGTGAAATAGCCATTGATTCCACCATACCCATTGGACAATCTTCCGCACAGGAATAACTGATTGCCGAAAGTATTCATTACCTTTTAATTTACTTAGTTGACTTCCGACTGCTGAGTTACTTCCGCGCGCATCGAACAGCTGAACAGCAGACCTAAAGCTTCTTTAGATGAGAAGTAACGTAGAAACGATGAAAAAAATTTATATATTATATTTCGTACGCAAATTGTATGCATTTACACTACTTTTTTGCCATTTTTTATTACGTATCTTAATTATAGGATGATTGTACGTTTATAAGAACTCTTCGATACCATACTGGTATGAAGTTCTCCGATGCCTTTGTCACCCTTAAGGTGACCGATTAATTGCCTTGTCGATAACCACCTAAGGATACTGTACGTGCATAGGCGAGGACTATGGAAAAAGAAAAGAATGACTAAAATGATCTAAAAATTAAATAATTATAAACAATCCTGAAATTGCAGTTATAATTTACTTAAATTAAAAAAGGCACGATTAAACCAGTGGAAAGTTATATCATAGTGATCGAGTCGTGACAATAGAGAGAAAAAAATGTGTAACTCTAAGGAGGAAGTTGTTTCTGGTATGCAGATAAAATTCAATTTCTTTACAATTAAATAGCGTAACGAAAATAGGGTAGCGTAGGGTAGTAACAAAAATTCCAAGCCAGTGGTACCGTCAGACTGAGTGATAAATGCCAGTTATCAGTGTCAATCAAAATTCACCATGTCACCGTCTCGAGAAATACATACCGAGGAAAAATTTACGTAAAAGTCATCACGACCTTATTAAAATGATCTTCCTCTGCTGATACTAAAAAAGAGTTGCTGCTTAGTTCAGCATAAAACCACAGTGGCGCTAACGTCTAGCACGTCCCGTTAGTTTCACGCTAGACACCGGCAGAGTAGCAGACGTCACGCGTGTCTGCGCTGCGATTATTTCTCCAAATACTGTACACGAAAGAAATCAAGGTCGCATAGCAACAATGAATATTACTAAATTGGATATTGAGCTCGCTAAGGACAGTTGCACCTACAAACCAGGCGAAGAAGTCAGTGGACAAGTATTGATGCGTTTAGAAAACCCGCAATCAGCCAGAGGTAAATAAATTAAGCATTCAAAAGAAATTAAAGAATGGGAGTGCTAGACGACTCATAGTTTTTATAAATAGTACCCAATGTAGTCGGGCCGCGACATCGTATTTCGATTTAGACGGATGGAATATATCCAATTTTTGACATTATACCAGATGAAGTCCAGTTAAGAAAATAAACTTGAGATGGGTATACTAAAATTAATAATAACAATGCTGCATATTTTATATTTAGTTTTCATTACAAATTAATATGGAATCTGATGTGACGATCCAACTGTACTCCTGATCAGAATCTTTTTATGCATATTTTTATTATGACGCAAATCAACACGGATCGAAGCTCTTCACTTACATAACGCATGCCGTTACAAAATTCCATTAGAACCAACCAATATGTTATCAGATTCAAGCGAATTATCGGAATCTAATTTGACCTCCGCTATGAAAAGTCATTACACCTACCAGTTGCCCAACTTGCCAACTGGCGGCGCTAATCCGACAGGCCCACCATTTCATGAAAACAAGCGCCACGCCACGTGCTGCGTGCGATTCTGCATTACCGACTGCGATTATTTTACAAGTAGACGCGAACGTCACTTATTTTAAGAAAGGAGAGGACTCTCATCCCTTTTCCCTGTTCCCGCTGTTCCCCTACGTCCACGAAGATCCTGGGTCGCGCGCCTCGATATGCGCCGTAAAGCTGCGCAATGTTCTTTTCCGTTAAGATCCAAACGGTAGACTTGACAATGGCGGGGTTAGGTCGCGTGGGAAATTTGAAATAAGTGACGCTCGACTGCGTGACACATACTTCTCTCTTTAGGTATATGTATACCATGTGTTAAGTGAAATAATTAACTTCGACTTCATTCGAAACTCTTAGACGTTTTTGATTATCTGATCCTAAACTTACATATATGTTAAAATGGAACGTTCTTTTTTCCAAATGAAAATTTACTCTGTAACTTCGCTCTGGTGTATAAATAAAGATGTAAATAAAGAACCAGTGTTACTCTCCAGTATCTCTAAAGCAATAATTTTAGACACTTTGCTAAGAAGATATTCTGTGTCTTTGCTCTTTTATTATACGATGCCACTGCAATAGGCGTAACATGTGTGCTTTTGAAACACATGGTCTTATAGGCACAGTTTCTATTTAACATTGTCGATGATATTCCAGTCTGTCCTTGGATAGATACATGAATTCCTTGTATACAGGTAGTCCTACATTACCGACACGTATGTAAAACATAAATTATAGTTTCTTTTCTTTTTCCCTATGCATTGAACGTAATTCAGACAATGCTTCACTCTGCATTTCTCTATTGTTGAAAAAGAATAAAAAAAAGTATTTTTAAAGTATTAAAAAAAATTATAAACGTATTTTCTCAACTAGACACCGATAACGTAAAACCGAAAACTAACCTACGTCTCCCCTTGGCCCATGAATCCGCATGCCAGCCAGTTCTCGTGCTGATCTTCGGTTTCGCGTAAAATCAGCTAATGAAACTGGATGCAAGAACGGGAGCGAACGGTTACGGAAACGCACGGCCGCTCAGGCTGCTAGATCGAAGTAGAGAAGACCGGAGTAAGCGTCATGTACCGAGAACAGAACAGCAATTGTTCGAGAACGTACCAGAAGGAACTGGAGCTGTAAAATCGAAATCCCTCCACCAATTGAAAAATTCGAAGAACTCACCGGAGCTGGATCAGCTGATCCGTGAAGGCCGAGAACTGCATCCAGGTGGCACCTCAGGTGGGCGCTGCACTATAGCACAACACTGCACCTCCGAAACAGACACAGAAAATCCTACAGATTTTCATATAGCGAGAGCAACGCGAGAACTTTCTATACCGAACAGAAAACACATGTAGCAAAATTATAAACAAACAGCCCGGGAGCGCGAGGCACACCGATCGGTGTCCCAAGACAGACTGACTTTGACAACAGTCAGATTCGAGAACTAATAATTCCGATTGAGATCCTTATAGCCGATAACTCTTATCATTTCCCTCGAGTCGTCCCTTTAAACCAAATCGAGATCATTCCTTAGCGAATCGGTACGTAACTCTTGGAGATCCTCCACGGCCGCTTCCCCAGGACCCCGGTCCTCGGAGACATCTCCACCAGGTCCTCTCCTCTGCCAGGCAACTCGGTACGTCGAGATTACCACCCCATGGCAGATTCGAGCACCTCGATCTGAAGCCAGCAATAAAAAGTATTTCCAAGATCATTCACGTAACTGTACGAATCAATCCGAGAGCGTAGTTTCTGATGAGGTTGCCGACTCGAAGGGACCCAGAAATCTTAAACATTATCTGAATCGGTAGCGGGAGTCACCTTGTAAACGTGAGTCCAAAATCACGTCACAAAATATATATACGTGCATATGATAATAATTACATTACCCTTGAAATTTAGGTCTAAAGATAAAGGTAGAAGGTAGATGTGACGTTGAATGGGTGCAGGACAAAAAGGTTGGAGATCGCAACGGACGTATGAAGACACGGCCGGCTACTGTCACTGCGTCTGAGCGCTACATGGATTGGACGGAATATTTGATTGGCTGTGAAGACGGTGAGTCGTGACGATTATTGGATCGATAAGAAGACACTGAGATAACTCATGGGCATCGACGGAGAATCGTTTGGTCCACGTGAGGATTGACGTTATAAAATTTATACTAATAATTTGAGCTTTCCCGACTGCATGAAAATCCTCAACTGACCTTTGCCCCATTTCCAGATACTCCGCCTTAAGATATGACTGGCGTCTTATTAATTTTTTTTAAGGTCCCAAAATGAAGTTGCCTGCTGGCGAGCAGTCCTATCCGTTCAGGTTCCGACTGCCGCGAAAAATTCCTAGCAGTTTCGTAGATCTTTACGGAAGCGTGATGTACTTTTTGAAAGCAGTGGTGGTCGATCGCCCTTACAGAGCCGATCACGAAGTAACCAAAGGATTTATCGTGATATCGAAATTCGATTTGAACACTGTACGCGGGGCAGAGGTAAGTTTTAGCGAGAGTTGTTTTACGTTTTTGAACTTTTGGCGGGAAATTTGAAACAGAAAGAAGTACACGACGAGCAAACTCTCTTCTTCAGCAACATGTTTTGTTGCTCATTGGGAGAAATGGACGTGCGACTGACGTTTCCAGTGAGGGGATACGTTCCTGGACAAACTATTAAAGCCAAAGTATACTTTGATAACAGATCACAGGTGGAAATTGAGGAAATCAAATTGGATTTTATACAGGTGAATAATAATTTTGCTAAATACAGTTTTTAATATAATTCATGATATACGCGATTTTTTTTCAATCAAAATACCCAAATACATATATATATATATATATATATATATATATATATATAAATTGTAACGAAAATGAATTTTCGTTAGTAGGGACGATTCGGGAGGGGTGTGGTAAGCGGCTGGCGTAGCTCAGTGGTCAGAGCAGTCGACCGGTAATGGAAAGGTCCAGGGTTCGAATCCCGGCCCAGACGCCCCGCATTTATCCCGGATAGTCCCTTGAAAAATAACCTCTCCACTGAGTTAAAACATATACATATATATATATATATATGTGTAGATAATAACGTATAAAGCACCAAGGGATAACGAAAAAATGGTACAGAATGAAATTCTGGAAAACAGGACGCTCCGTGGACCATTTGATCAAAGTGGTGAATACGACATGAGTATCTTGGTACGATCGGTACCGGCATCTTGCTTCCCCTACTGCAAACTGATCGACATTGACTACGAATTGAAGATAACGTACGTCGTTTGGTAAGTGACGAGTCTTCTCGTTGTAAAAAAAATAATTCAGCCGAATAATTTCACCCGATAAATCAGACGTTGATCGTCCAATCCTTTTTTTTTCATACAGCAACTCCAACATATGTAATAAATATCCAATAGCCATTGGAACGATCCCACTGATCTTTACTCAGTCCGACTGGTCAACAGCATCGGTACCAGTTGAAGCCACAGAACCAAACGCGCCATATCCTCCTGAACCGGAAGTGCCAATTGCGCCATATCCACCTGAACCGGAAGTGCCAATTGCGCCATACCCACCGGAACCGGAAGTACCCATTGCGCCATATCCACCTGAACCGGAAGTACCCATTGCGCCATATCCACCTGAACCGGAAGTGCCAATCGCGCCATACCCACCGGGACCAGTTTATCGACCAATGCCAATAAATTGTCAACCGATGCCTCAAAACTATAAGCTTGGATTCGAAAATTATAAACCAGAAGCAGGAAAACCAGTGACCAGAATGCCATTTGTGGTCCCAGTGCCAGGGCCCAGCACTCAACTAATTGGTTTTGTTGTTCCATCAAAACTCTGTGAGTCCCATTTTTAACTGCTGACCATTTGCCTGCCTCATTCAGAAATATATGTTATATGCGATAATAATAATAATGCATACGTCATCATATCAGTATGCATCCAACATATCAATCATTTCAGCACCACCTTCGTACGAGGAAAGCACCAGGGAATCTCATCCGGTGGATCAGAAACAAGAGACAAATTCTCATGCTGATGTGAAGCAGCCATTAATTCCACCATACCCATTGGACAATCTTCCGTACAGGAATAACTGACTGCCGATTGTGTTCATTAACTTTTGATTTACTTACTTGATGCCGGACCGCTGAGTGACTTGAAGAAGGAGAAAAATGTGAAATACCTTTCGTCGCTTCGGAAGTCAACGATCCGTGTACGTCCGCGCGCATAGAACAGCTGAGCAGCAGCCCTAAAGCGTCTTTAGATAGAAGAACCAATGCCTTTATACTTGCTTTGTTGCCATTTTATATTACCTATCTTAGTTATAGGATGATTGTACGTTTATAAGAACTCTTCGATACCATACTGGTATGAAGTTCTCCGATGCCTTTGTCACCCTTAAGGTGACCGATTAATTGCCTTGTCGATAACCACCTAAGGATACTGTACGTGCATAGGCGAGGACTATGGAAAAAGAAAAGAATGACTAAAATGATCTAAAAATTAAATAATTATAAACAATCCTGAAACTGCAGTTATAATTTACTTAAATTAAAAAAGGCAAGTTTAAACCAGTGGAAAGGTATATCATAGTGATCGAGTCGTGACAATAGAGCGAAAAAAAAAAGTGTAACTCTAAGGAGGAAGGGATGAGTGTTGGTTGGTTGGTTGGGGGGTGGGGTTTCCGGTATCAATGAAAATAATCGATCGATCGGACGCAAGAGGCGCGTAATATAGGTATTACGACAGCGACGTATTATGTAGATTAAAAAGAAAAAGACAAAAATAAATCAAAAGTAATGCAAAGGAAGGAAACAACTAGTCTTGCGCGTCCATTTTCTTGCAGAGCTTCACATTCCTCCTCCGAGTGGCGTCTCATGGATATTTTTTCATGTGCTGCGCAGTTGGCCGACGCGCAGGCTCTGTCGTCATTTCAAAATTTAACGCCCCGTTACAAAGGTGCCGTCATTTAGACGTTTAATGACAAAATTAAATCCTGGTCCTGATGTGACGCAGCCATCCCATCAGCAAGATCCAGCACACAATATTCCACACAGGAGCGACTGATTATTGATAAGATAAATTAAATTTTAATTGAATTAATTAACATTCCACTTGTCTTTTAGACGTTTCGGCAGCCATACTTACGAATTTTTACGTCATGTTGGTATGAATGTACTTTAGGTAAAACTTTATGTATTTGTAAGCATCCGTTCTTTCTGGTATGCAGATAAAATTCAATTTCATTACAATTAAATAGCGAAACAAAGATAGGGTAGCGTAGGGTAGTAACAAAAATTCCAAGCCAGTGGTACCGTCAGACTGAGTGATAAATGCCAGTTATCAGTGTCAATCAAAATTCACCATGTCACCGTCTCGAGAAATACATACCGAGGAAAAATTTACGTAAAAGTCATCACGACCTTATTAAAATGATCTTCCTCTGCTGATACTAAAAAAGAGTTGCTGCTTAGTTCAGCATAAAACCACAGTGGCGCTAACGTCTAGCACGTCCCGTTAGTTTCACGCTAGACACCGGCAGAGTAGCAGACGTCACGCGTGTCTGCGCTGCGATTATTTCTCCAAATACTGTACACGAAAGAAATCAAGGTCGCATATCAACAATGAACATTACTAAATTGGATATTGAGCTCGATAAGGACGAGTGCACCTACGAGCCAGGTGAAGAAGTCAGTGGACAAGTATTGATGCGTTTAGAAAACCCGCAATCAGCCAGAGGTAAATAAATTAAGCATTCTAATGAAATTGATCAATGGGAGTGCCAGGCGGCTCGTAGTTTTTATAAATAGACTACAGTACAATAAGTACGCAGTGTAGTCGGGCCACGAAATCGTATTTCGATTTAGATGGATGGAATATACACCTAATTTTTGACATTATACCAGATGAAGTCCAAATACGAAAATAAACTTGAGATGAGCAAACTAAAATGAATAATAAAACTGCTACATATTTTATATTTAGTTTGTATTATTAAGTAATTTGAAATTTGATGTGACGATCCAACTGTATCTCTGATCGGAATCTCCTTACGAATATTTTTTTTATTACGCAAATCAACACGGATCGAAGCTCTTGACATACGTATCGCATGCCATTACAAAATTCCGTTAGAACCAACCAATATGTTTTTGGGTTCAAGCGAACTATCTCAATCTACTTTGACCTCCGTTATGGAAAGTCGCTACATCTACCAGTTGCCAAACTTGCCAACCGGCGGCGCTTATCTGACAGGACCTTGATTTGATGAAAACAAGCGCCACGTGCTGCGTGTGATTCTGCATTACCGACTGCGGTTATTTCACAAGTAGAGACAAACGTCACCTATTTTAAGAAAGGAGAGGACTCTCATCCCATACCCCTGTTTCCGCTGTTCCCCTACGTCCACGAAGATCCTGAAGTCTCGCGCCTCGATATCCGCTGTAAAGCTGCGCAGTGTTCTTTTCCGTTAAGATCCAAACGGTAGACTTGACAATGGCGGGGTTAGGTCGCGTGGGAAATTTGAAATAAGTGACGCTCGACTGCGTGACACATACTTTTCTTTTTAGGTATATGTATATTATTATTAGGCGAAATAATTAGCATTGACTTCATTCGAAACTCTTAGACGTTTTTGATTATCTGATCCTAAACTTACATATATGTTAAAATGGAACGTCCTTTTTTCCAAATGAAAATCTACTCTGTAACTTCGCTCGGGTGTATAAATAAAGATGTAAATAAAGAACCAGTGTTACTCTCCAGTATCTGTAAAAGTATAATTTTAGACACTTTGCTAAGAAGATATTATGTGTCTTTGCTCTTTTATTACACGATGCCACTGCAATAAGCGTAACATGTGTGCTTTTGAAACACATGGTCTTATAGGCACAGTTTCTATTTAACATTGTCGATGATATCCCAGTCTGTCCTTGGATAGATACATGAATTCCTTGTATACAGGTAGTCCTACATTACCGACACGTATGTAAAACATAAATTATAGTTTCTTTTCTTTTTCCCTATGCATTGAACGTAATTCAGAAAATGCTTCACTCTGCATTTCTCTGCTGTTGAAAAAGAGTAAAAAAAAGTATTTTTAAAGTATTAAAAAAAAGTATAAACGCATTTTCTCAACTAGACACCGATAACGTAAAACCGAAAACTAACCTACGTCTCCCCTTGGCCCATGAATCCGCATGCCAGCCAGTTCTCGTGCTGATCTTCGGTTTCGCGTAAAATTAGCAAATGAAACTGGATGCAAGAACGGGAGCGAACGGTTACGGAAACGCACGGCCGCTCAGGCTGCTAGATCGAAGTAGAGAAGACCGGAGTAAGCGTCATGTACCGAGAACAGAACAGCAATTGTTCGAGAACGTACCAGAAGGAACTGGAGCTGTAAAATCGAAATCCCTCCACCAATTGAAAAATTGGAAGAACTCACCGGAGCTGGATCAGCTGATCCGTGAAGGCCGAGAACTGCATCCAGGTGGCACCTCAGGTGGGCGCTGCACTATAGCACAACACTGCACCTCCGAAACAGACACAGAAAATCCTACAGATTTTCATATAGCAAGAGCAACGCCAGAACTTTCTATACCGAACAGAAAACACAGGTAGCAAAATTATAAACAAACAGCCCGGGAGCGCGAGGCACACCGATCGGTGTCCCAAGACAGACTGACTTTGACAACAGTCAGATTCGAGAACTAATAATTCCGATTGAGATCCTTATAGCCGATAACTCTTATCATTTCCCTCGAGTCGTCCCTTTAAACCAAATCGAGATCATTCCTTAGCGAATCGGTACGTAACTCTTGGAGATCCTCCACGGCCGCTTCCCCAGGACTCCGGTCCATGGAGACATCTCCACCGAGTCCTCTCCTCTGCCAGGCAACTCGGTACGTCGAGATTACCTCCCCATGGCAGATTCGAGCACCTCGATCTGAAGCCAGCAATAAAAAGTATTTCCAAGATCATTTACGTAACTGTACGAATCAATCCGAGAGCGTAGTTTCTGATGAGGTTGCCGACTCGAAGGGACCCAGAAAGCTTGAACGTTATCTGAATCGGTAGCAGGACTCGCCTTGTGCCTGTGAGTCGAAAAATCACGTCACAAAATATATATATATATATATATATATATATATATATACCTACGTAATATGATAATAATTACATTACCCTCGAAATTTAGGTCTAAAGATAAAGGTAGAAGGTAGATGTGACGTTGAATGGGTGCAGGACAAAAAGGTTCGACATCGCAACGGACGTATGAAGACACGGCGGGTTACCGTCAGTGGGTCTGAGCGCTACATGGATTGGACGGAATATTTGATTGGCTGTGCAAACGGTGAGTCGTGACGATTATTGGATCGATAAGAAGACACTGAGATAACTCATGGGCATCGACGGAGAATCGTTTGGTCTACGTGAGAATTGACGTTATAAAATTTAAATTAATAATTTGAACTTTCCCGACTGCATGAAAATCCTCAACTGACCTTTGCCCGATTTCCAAATACTCCGCCTTAAGATATGACTGGCGTCCTATTAATTTTTTTTTTTTCTAAGGTCCCAACATGAAGTTGCCTGCTGGCGAGCAGTCCTATCCGTTCAGGTTCCAATTGCCGCAAAGAATTCCTGCCACTTTCGAGCATAAGTACGGAAGCGTGATATACACTTTGAAAGCAGCGATTGATCTCCCATTCAGAATTGATCCCGCAGTAACCAAAAGATTTACCGTGGTATCAAATTTGGATTTGAACACTGTGCCCGAGGCAAAGGTAAGTTTTAGTGAGAGTGTTTTATGTCTTTGAACTTTTGGCGGGAAATTTGAAACAGAAAGAAGTACACGACGAGCGCACTCTCTCCACCAGCAACATGTTCTGTAGCTCATTGGGAGAAATAGACGTGCGAGTAACGTTGCCAGCGAGGGGATACGTTCCTGGACAAACTATTAAAGCCAAAGTATACTTTGATAACAGATCACAGGTGGAAATTCAGGAAATCAAATTGGATTTTATACAGGTGAATGATAATTTTGCTAAATACAGTGTTTTATATATACGTGTACGTGTGTGTGTGTGTGTGTGTGTAGATGAGGACGTATAAAGCACCAAGGTATAACGAAAAAATGGTAGAGAATGAAATTCTGGAAAACAGCACGCTCCGTGGAACATTTGGTCAAAGTGGTGAATACGACATGAGTATCTTGGTACAATCGGTACCGGCATCTTGCTTCCCCTACTGCAAACTGATCGACATTGACTACGAATTGAAGATAACGTACGTCGTTTGGTAAGTGACGAGTCTTCACGTTGTAAAAAAAATGATTCAGCCGAATAATTTCACCCGATAAATCAGACGTTGATCGTCCAATCCTTTTTTTTCATACAGCAACTCCAACATATCTAGTAACTATCCAATAGTCATTGGAACGATCCCGCTGATCTCTACTCAGTCCGACTGGTCAACAGCGTCGGTACCAGTTAAAGGCACAGAACCAATTGCGCCATACCCACCGGAACCGGAAGTGACAGTCGCGCAATACCCACCGAAACCGGAAGTGCCAATCGCGCAATACCCACCGGAACCGGAAGTGCCAGTCGCGCAATACCCATCGGAGCCGGAAGTGCCAATCGCGCAATACCCACCGGAACCGGAAGGGCCAAGCGCGCCATACCCACCGGAACCGGAAGTGCCAATTGCGCCATATCCACAGGGACCAGCTTATCCACCGATGCCAATAAATTATCAACCGATGCCTCAAAACTATAAGCTTGGATTCGAAAATTATAAACCAGGAGCAGGAAAGCCAGTGACCGGAATGCCATTTGTGGTCCCAGCTCCAGGACCCAGCGCTCTACCAATTGGTTTTGTTGTTCCACCAGAACTCCGTGAGTTCCATTTTTAACTGCTGACCGTTTGCCTGCCTCATTTATAAATATATGTTATATGCTATAATAATAATAATGCATATGTCATCATATCAACATGCATCCAACATATCAATCATTTCAGCACCACCTTCGTACGAGGAATGCATCAGGGAGTCTCATCCGGTGGATCAGAAACAAGAGCCAAATTCTTATGCTGATGTGAAGCAGCCATTGATTCCACCATACCCATTGGACAATCTTCCATACAAGAACAACTGATTGCCGATTGTGTTCATTAACTTTTGATTTACTTACTTGGTGCCGGACCGCTGAGTTACTTGAAGAAGGAGAAAAATGTGAAATACCTTTCGTCGCTTCCGACGTCAACGATCCGTGTACGTCCGCGCGCATAGAACAGCTGAGCAGCAGCCCTAAAGCGTCTTTAGATACGAAATAACGAAGAAGCGATGAAAAAATTTATATACAGGGTTAGTCAGTAGAAACGCACCAGGAGAAGTTGGCCGCAAGTGACCGACACGGCAGTGTGGCCTCTTCAAAAAATGATATGTGACTGTGACCGATTCCAGAGAACATAGAAGTAACAGGAACAACAGGGTCCGTGTTAGAATTTGGCATAGAAATAGAGCTGCCGTTTATTGCCGATAGAATGCGCGCCGATATATCAGTGTGACAGTCACATAGAAATACTCGAAGCCGTGCCCACGGTCGTACGACCGTGGCCGTGCCCCTCACCCTCGCGATTTTTCTATGTGTCTGCTCACATGAACATTAGTAGCGCCGCGGTGGCTGGGGTGATAACTAACCGAGCACCCCAGCCAAATGCTCCCATAAGGCCTGTTGTTCCATGTATTTCTATGTTCTCTGCCGATTCCCATAAGCGCAAACTGACAGTTCGCATGGGGCGGCCGTAGCCCAGTGGATAGGGTAGCGGATTCACGACCGAAAGGTTGGAGGTTCGCGCCTAGCTTCCAGCGGCATTCACCAATGGGTTTTCATATGAAAAATTAAGTGAGTATTTATACGGATTTCGCCCAACACTGTTTCGGATTCGGTGTATAAACTTTGTAGGTCCCCTCACGCTGAGTTGAATAAGGCCCGTTTCGCAAGGTACATCGCCATCTAGTGTCGAGCTTCCAATCCTTGATTATTAGGACCAGTTACTGGCACATGTCCCCCATTGGGGATACAGCCATAAGGAAAGGAAGGAAGGAAGGACAGTTCGCATAGCAATAAGGTTATTGAAATATTTCAATAGTTAGGTTACTGAAATAATTAATTAATATTGTAATGGCAAAGTGTAATATTAGTTAAGATTTATTTTCACAACAGATTGCAATTAAAACAATGTAAAGTTTAAAATATTCACAATTTTGATATTTCCAAGTAATGATCACAACTGCAATTCTGCAATACAATGTTGCAATTAATTTAAAAATCAATTAATTGAAATGTTTTTATAGCAAAAAAGTGCAGGAAAAAAATCCGCTGTGATAATAAATCTTAACTGACATTACATATTGTCATTACAATATTAATTAATTATTTCAGTAATCTAACTATTGAAATATTTCAAAAACCTTATTGCTATGCGAACTGTCAGTTTTCGCTTATCTGAAATCAATCATAGTCACATATCATTTTTTGAAGAGGCCACACTGCCGTGTCGGCCACTTGCGGCCAACTTCTCCTGGTGCGTTTCTACTGACTAACCCTGTATATTGTATTTCGTACGCAAATTGTATGTGCCTTCATACTTAATTTTTGTGCCATTTTATATTACCCATCTTAGTTATAAGATAATCGTACGTTTATAAGAATTCTTCGATACGATACTGCTGGTATGAAGTTCTCCGATGCCTTTGTCACCGTTAAGGTGACCGATTAATTGCCTTGTCGATAACCACCTAAGGATTACTGTACGTGCATGATGTATGAGCATAGGCGAGGACTATGGAAAAAGAAGAGAATTACTAAAATGGATCTAAAAATTAAATAATTATAAACATTCCTGAAATCGCAGTTATAATATACTTAAACTAAAAAAGGCACGATTAAACCAGTGGAAAGGTACAGCGAGAATCCCAATATTATTATATTTACACAATTTATTTTATATCTCAACATCATATCATAGTCATCGAGTCGTGACAATAGAGAGAAAAAAAATATGTAACTCTAAGGAGGAAGGAATGAGTTTTGGTTGGTTGGTTGGGGGGGTGGGGTTTCCGGTATCAATGGTAATAATCGATCGATCGATCGAACCTAAGAGGCTAGTAATATATGTATTACGAACAGCGACGTATTACACAGATTAAAAAAAAAAATAAGTCAAAAGTAATGCAAAGGAAGGAAACAACACACAAATAGCCATCATACAAAAAAGAAATTAATTTCCAAACTCCTCAGGGAAGATCGTATCGTGATACGAGCCTTTCTGTCAAATTTGAATCGTCCGTCGAAGGGTCGTGCGAGCTCGATATTTCGAGACAAAAAAATCATTTTTCAACTGTACCAAAAGAAGAAGTGTTAGGGGGGTTCCCCGATAAAATTTACAAAATTGCAGGAAAAAAAAAAACGACAAACTACAAAAATTCTTCGCGATACGCGTATTGAGTGACGTCACGCGAGAATAGGGAATTATTCAGAAAAGCATTAGGCTACTCATAGTCACTGTGTAAAGATAATGCTGGTAGGCATAATTAGATTAAAAGATAAGGATGACTGGGGAGGCAAGAGAAGAAAGAAAATATGTAATATACCGTAAGGGAAACGTATCCCTCTATACATCCCCTAACTTTACAGGAGCTTAGAACAAAAATGTACACGGCGTAAAAATTCGCACTCGAAAAAAAAAAAAAAAAAAAAACACCAAATGCCCGATGTATGTGTCGTTTGTAGGAACTGAACCCAACCGTCTTAACGTACCAGTTTTTTTTTTTTTCTCTTAAATACAGAGGTTATATATATATATTTATATATATATATACCTTAATACATATATATACCTATCTATATTTTTAATATAATATATAACTATTTTCCAGTGTGTTATCAATCGTTAAATTTGCAGTGATGCGGTGAAATTCCTATGACCCTTTATATCTTTTTACTTTTTTCTTTTCTTCCTTGCGCGATAGACCGATATCCTTCGAGAGCTGCGTTATTCCTGGAAATTCCATTGATCCTCGCGAGACACAATTTTCGGTTTTCTTCTTCTTCAAATCATTCGTAACGTCGCGACGTATTCGTCGATGTAACCTTTGGTCTTATTGCATCCGATTTCAGTTTAGTCTTGCGTGTCCATCTTCTTGCAGAGCTTCACTTTCCTACTCCGAGTGGCGTCTCATGGATATTTTTTCATGTGCTGCGCAGTAGGCCGACGCGCAGGCTCTGTCGTCATTTTAAAATTTAACGACCCCTTACGAAGATGTCGTCATTAAGACGTTTAATGATTCGCTTATTATTCGAATGCCTAAAAAGATAAGTATTAGCTAATGACGCAGAGATGTTTTCTTGATTTTTTTTTTTGACCATGAACAAAGTCAGGAAAGACTCGCGACATTTACGACGGTACAATATGGCGGATGCGTGACAATCAAGAAGACGTTAGAGGAATAATCAGGATTAATCGGACTATATTAATTGATAACTCGTTTCCATTAGGCAGTGGTTTATGGGAGTGCGCGCGCGCGCGTGTATATGTATATATATATATACAGAGTAAAGTAAAATATGAGTCGCACTGCAGGATGAAAATTGAAGTCTCAATACCCTGTATATAGATCGGTGCTGTATGTCAGCCTATTCAAGATGGCCATCGATCATTTTGAATTTCAAAGTGATCATTCGCAGAGAGAAGAACAAAAAAGAGGAGTGGGTAGGGAAAAAAGTAATTAAAAAAAATTGTTACAGAAAATACTTATTAATTGTAACCGTTCAATGTCGCACGGCGTTCCCTCGTGTCTTCTTATCACGTCACAATTGTTTCCTGACTCTCGTCGCCTTAAGAACTCCCTAATAAATGTGAGGGCGGCCGTATGCCGTTTCGAGAGGAGTTTAAAAAAAGGAACTGTGCGCTCCGGCCTTACAAAAATTGTCCTTTCTTTTTTTTTTTTTCTTTTTACTTTTATGTTACAATAATTCATCCCTCGGCCCGGGACGAGCCCACCCTCAATATATTATTATCATAAATAAGTTTGGTCTATCGGTAATAATGTGAATACGCCTGTATGTACAAATACTGGCAGTATTTGGTTCAGTGGAATTGCGATCGCTCAAGTGGAAACAAACGCGATGCCATATTGCCGTGTATGTTAAATTGTCAGTGTTTGTCTCGACTCGCCACACTTTGTCTTTTTCTTTTTTTTTTTAATTCATTATTAGGACAATGAAAATTGCGCAACTAATTGGTAGGCAATAATGATCATTACCGTGGCAGTTTGACGTTACGCTTGTCAAAATTTAAGAAAACGCAATTCCACGCTCTTTGATCTGATGGCCGGGGATTTTTGCAAATCTAATGACGTCACGAGGCACAATCTGTCACTCATCGTACGATCCATCATGATAAGACGATTAGTCTGTGATGGGTGAATTTTGTAAAATCTATTGAAGCGTCTGTTCTTTTTTATATGTAAAAAATTAGAGAATATTTTGAAAAATTATAACTGGATATTGTTAGGTTAGAGTTAGGTTAGGTTTTGAACGAACGAGATCAGTCGGCCTCGTTTAGGGGTTTCATGGCTCAACTGACTGTGGAACAGAAACTGATGGTAAACGTTTTTTTTTTTCTCGAATTTTAGATAAAATAATTAATTAATAAGTTGATGGTATTTCCAATCGATCTACAAAATAGCCCCGGTCAGTGTGTGTGTATTAAACTATTCGTGACCCACTTATTCGTTCGTAACACTGCAGCACTCCATTTTTAAAAAAATAATCAGTGTCGGTTGTAGTATAGTGGCGTATTGGGTTCAAGACAAACATCAACATTTAGTCTCTACTGTACTTGTATATGATTCAATACAACGTCCACGTTAATTGTAATTAAGAAAAATGTCGTAATTTACATAACTGTTTGTGTTGATCCTAGTCATGAACCGGAGGACACTGTGCACGTATAGTCTTGTGTTTTTGTACGCGTTTTTTTATTTCTTACGTGTGTCTGTATGTGTTTTTGTATATTGTGTGGCGTTATGTGTCTACGTAATCACTTTACAACATTACAATTGTTTTCAGTCTGCACGCTTCCCAAAACACCTGTAAAAAGGATAATTTGCTCTGTGCAAATGACGAAGATGCTAGATCTCGAAATATCGAGAATAGTCATAAATATCTATATGGTTGACAGTATCATACGTTGTGCATAAAGTTATTAAATAATAAAGGAAAAGTAAAACTCACCGTAACTAAAGGTGCGTAGACTTATCCCTCCCTCTTAATGGCACCAGGAGCCTCAGCCAAGCCTTTAACTTTGAGTCGGTCAGCGGTTTTCAAAAATGCTGGTAGTTGATCCTGTGAAACGTTTACTTCTCCTGCATACATAAACTCAAGAATAGCTTGAAGATGACTGTAGGCTACGTCCTTCAAAATAATGATAGGATGTTTGGACGGATTTTCCTATAACATAATATTTCATTCACATTGATTAAATTCTTCTTATCGTTCATCTTTAAGAATAATTTGTTTCAAGAAAGCACACAAACCTCTAATAAAGATTTGAAGTAAGGACTGCAAGCTGAGAGAACCATTTTGTGAGCTTTGCATGTCTGACCGTCGCAAGCTAATGTAACATCTGTAAAACTTTTCTCATCCCGCAAGTGTTTAAACGACGATACCATATTAGATTGGAAGTCATTCCATTTAAGAAAAAACTGTTGCTGCTCGCCAGCCATTATTAATGCCGTTAGTTGTCTCAAAGTAAGATATGCAAGAACAATCTGCAACACAAAAAATATAATACTTAGCAACAAAGAAAGTACTACTATAATTTAACGATGATAAACAAAGCGTAGTCAATAAGAGTCGAAGTTAAAACAGTCATGTGAACGATATTCTAACATATAGTAAACTTATTTGTAAGAGGGGTAAAATTGAAATACCCCGAATAACATAGAAACAAATAACTTCGCGCCCAAGATCCGTTTCTACGTTTTTAGGTTAACCTTTTCGCGTTTCCATGAATTCAACAACCCAGGGTCTGGTTAAATGATCAAAAAGGAATTAAAGTATCCGTTGGGAATGTCCTGGCATCCGTAATAAGTCCTTTTTCAGGATAGGACAATGGATGCTACAATGCATTATCCGCATTTCATCACAACAATACGCGTGCGTCTGTCCGTCCCGTCAGAGAGAGTGGACCCCGTGATAAGCGGTTTCGTACGATTTCGCGCAAGTCCACAAAAAATCCGGTAAAAATATTAAATCCCTTACCTGTTCGTCGACAATACTCCGCGTACTACGTAGCAAAAGCCCAAACAGGAAACGCGCTCGCGGAAATATATATTAGCGAAAAGTTTTTACCGAGTGGTACTAATTTTTTGTTGTGGCTAATACCACGGCGAGAAAATTCGGCTATACTCGGCAAGTCTCGTTCACGATCGTGTAAACTCGGAAGGCCTCGAGGGATAGAAACTTTCCCTTATTCGTCCGAAAGGGTGCACCACTAGTTATACTTTTGCGAATATAATCCACGAGCCGTATATCGCATGTTATTATTAAACAATATTCTAAAAACAATACTTTCGCTTGTGGCAAAATTCAAAACAATGTATATTTTTGTATCTGACGATTAAACTTCTGGAAATCAAAAAGACTGAAATTCAGGATTCAAACTGCAACACCATTTGCTAGCTTGATTACTCGGTATCGTGAATTACAGTAAACTATATTATCTATAACCAATAAGAGATAATAGCAACAATGACAGAGTTGACTGAAGGTTCGGTATAAAGTAACTGTGTCCACGAGAATGAACTTGGCACGCCCTCGACAAGAAGTTTCAAATAAATAACCGCCAGTCGGTAATACAGAAAACACCAAAGCACGTGTACAGTCGATAAAACAGAACCACCCAACACAAAGCTCATTAAAAGTTTTACTTTCCCTAACAAGAAAGTCCGTCGACGGGTCGTTTGGCCCTTTCAAAGCCAAAAATACGTTTATTAAAAATTGACAGTATATTTAGTTTTAAATCATTAATCACACGTGACTCTCGTTACATCCTAAACCACAATTAACCCAATACCCGTGATAATACTCTCCCAGGGAATTCCGAGCGTCTGAAAACCGGACTTTTTATTTTTACCTTACGAGTCATACGCTTGGCATATGAATCACAAAGTGGAAAGTGCTCGGGACGTTCCGACGCACGAAATTGACAAAGAAGGATAACGATACAGAACGAAAACGTAAATAAGCCGAGACAGATAGAACGACGATCGAAATTCAGCCTAAGTAAGATATCAATCTAATCGAACAAAGGATCTGGACAGCGAAATAATTCATCAGCTTTAATGTTTGCATTGATAAAGCATTACGATCTCGTTGATACCTGCCTCCTCTCTCGCCCCTTATATTTCTCGCAACCATTCGAGCAATTCCATTGACAAATGCTTAATTAACAAGGAAATATTTTAAATCCATAAGCCATTACTGTCACAAGGTATACCAACATGGCGTCCGAATACGCAGAGAGCGAGCTTATCTCATATGTAAGTCAAACGTCACACTGATTATGAATTACTCGACACTAATAATTCGGAACTCATTGTTGCGTGAAAGAAAAGATATTACTCAACTGCAGTCCTCGATTAATGCAGCATAGCCGAAATATATTCGGCAACGACAGACGTCACGCTGTATACATATGTCAATGACTCCCGTACAGGCATTACCGAGTCCGTGAATCCGTAACAAGAATCCCAAAACGAAAGCAACTGTCCAAATCAAGCTTAGTTCGATATACACATACAATCAGCTTGAGCCTCTACGCGTACACTAAAGAATAAGAAAAAAAATGACAACCCGCCTGATACATACAGTATAGCAGGTAGCATCCGAAACACGGACCATAGGTCGGCGAACCCTGCGTCTCTCCCATCGACATGTCTCTCCTCAACGGAGTCACAGCGCCACTCGTGGCAGCCCAATAAAACACTAGCAGGGGTTGACGGGCGTTCCCTCGCAATCGGGGCGGTAAGTTCTCATTGGTCGACACTAAAAGGCACGCCCACCATATTCTAACCTGCCTCGATCAACCCTCTACAATATTAAAATAAGATAAGGCCCAAATACCCAAAAGAGACGTCATATCATCTTCAAAATAAATATACATACATGACTATTGATATACATCACACACTTCTGCTAGATATCGAATTCAAATTATACCAGTAAAATGCCTATAGGTCCCAGAATCATGACAACCGATTGCGCAATCTCGCGTAAGAAGCGTCTAATTTTTCAACACGACACACTTTCCGCCAATTACACTTTTTCCTCGATAAACACTAAACAGTCCCCGACTGCAGGCTGTCCAATGAACCGTATAAATTATTGATAAAAATAGCCCGACACGCTGTATCGATATATCTATACATTGTTTAACCAAAATTTTTTAATCGCCCACAGGTGTTTCCCCGTCACGTTGCGCATTACGAATACATTAGTGATTGCAAATTTCAACCCGTCGTAAAATCACTGACTCGAGCCATTATGACTTATAAATATATTCATCGAGAATTTTTACCTCGTACAAACGAGAGGAGACACGCGCTCGGTGATACTTGTTTCTTTGTTATCTATATCCATATCTACGAGACCTTCTGTACAATGTCGATTATCGTAAGAAGTGTCAAGCGAATATATTTATTTATAGCACAGGACTACAGACACTGTTCTCAATAACCCATCTCGTCACCATTACTCTTTAACCAATGGGTTGCCTATGGGTCTATTGTGGCACATGTATACAAGCTTGTAGAACGGCATCAAACGGCATCGTACTCGCTACGCTCCGACGCCTGTGGGCAACCGTAGGTACCTCACCGACCTCACCAGAAGAACTTGGACATGGTGGCGAGTAACGACGCGCATGCGAAGTCGCGCAGAGAGCAGAGTTGGCGCACGCCGTATTGAAAGCTTGCGACATGTCGCCAAGGCGCTCAGTCGCGCGCCAACTCCCATGCGGTGAGCATTGCCCGTGCCTCGCTCTCTGGTTAGACACGTTTTGGTATCGCGTCGAAAACAGACACGTTTAATACGTATCTCGTGAAGATTGAACGCTACGTAAGAGAAGAGACAGAGAGAGAAGCTGAGAGAAGATAGAGTACACGGGAGAGCGTGATATATCGAAACGAAGATCGATAGGAGGAAAACCAAAAAAAAAAAAGGGGGAGAGAATTTGTACAGGAATTTATCGATAGAAAAATTCTTAGAGAGAGTGGTGAACCGTGCTGTTGAATTGTCGAGTACTGTTTTCGCAGCTACAACCGGTTTTACTGTTTTTTTATTCGTCGCGGATTGATTCGTCGTTATCGACTGACTTCGTTGTTAAGAGTGACTTCTTCGGGAAAAGTGACGCCGTGTTGTATACGTGGTGTACACCGGTGTGAGAAAAAAGCGTACAGTGGATACGAGGTTTTTTATTGTAACTCTGAAGAGACCGAGTAATTCGGGTGCACTTACAGTGAGCGACGTCGTTGGTACGTCGGGTAGTAAGAGAGAAGAGAGGAAGCCTGATCGTTGTACGGGACAGTAGGGAGGAGACGGTAAACAAGGAGTTGTATTAAAGAAAAGGAGTTGTAAGAAGGAGAGAAAGAGAGAGAGAAAGATAGTGAGGAAGTCGAGGAAGAAGAAAAGGAGAAAAGAGGGACAAGTAGTTTGTTTAGTGTAATGTGTAAGTGAGTGATGGAGTCACCAGTCATGTATGACTCGGCGGCCCACCAGGCCCAAGTGCAGGGACCGGCGGACTTGAAAAAGTCCCCTCAGGTTCTGGCGGCTAACAACAACAACTCGAATCTCCAGGTTAATCATAACCAGCAAACGAGCAGCACTGTCGTGAGCAAAGTATCGGCCAGCAAGGCGACTCTTCATCAACAGTACGCCGAGCACTGCGCGGCGGCCGGGGAACTGACGGATCTCAACACACCAGAGATATCTCTGGATCTTCAGCATCTGATAGACGACTCGCACTTCAACGACGGTCTCCTGGATATGCTAGGGGGTGGCAATGGGGCCGTCAAGCACAACAGGACGCCGGGTTACCCTCGTACGACCTTGGCGTACATGCCACAGCCTGTTCACAGCGGCGCGAGTTATCATCAGGGTAGCAATAGCTGCAGCGACAGCAACAGCTCCAGCTCGGAATCACCGAGTATCAAGGAGGAGCCTCTTGATCCGGCGGATTACCGACGTCACTGTCCTCAGTATCCACCAGCCGGTTACAGTCCGGCTAACGGCTCCTTCACAAATGGCGGACCTACCTTCACCACCCTAACGCCCTCGACTGTACCCGGTGGCCACCCTGTTCATCAGCAGCAACGTGGACCCATGAAACCCGTAATGGCGCATCAGCATCACGCGGCAGCGGCTGCTGCGGCCGTCGCGCGCAAGCAGACCAAGGCCATCGACAAGGCCAGCGACGAGTACAGGAGGCGACGCGAACGCAACAACATCGCCGTCAGGAAGAGCCGCGAGAAGGCGAAGGTTCGCTCCCGCGAGACCGAGGAGAAGGTTAAGCTGCTTGTCAAGGACAATGACTTACTCAAGAAGAGAATCGAACTCCTCACCGAGGAGCTCAACGTACTGAGGTCGCTCTTCAGCAGCGTCGGGGTAGTACCGGAACAACTTCATAGAGAAATCTCAAGGCACCTCGATCAGTTCCAGCAACATGCGGTTGGGCCCATGTAGCAGCGTATACCTCATTCTTATCACTAGACGTCTCTGACAGTCTTGCTGGAGCAAGTCCCCTTTAACGTTATCACTATAGGATTATCCTCTCGGTGAGATCCGTTCAGTTTTTCTCTTTTTTCATCCACTCTGAGCTCCTTTGTCGTTTTTACCTACGGGATCTACTCGACTATGCCTATACGTTCGCGCTCTCGATACTTTGCTCACTTCCGAGGATCCTATTGGCTATGGGCTCTGTGGGACGAGTGCGAAGTTGGCTGCGAAGGAGAAAGGAGTCTCGGAGTGGTGAGATCGAGGAAGAGAGAGAAGACGAATCTCTTGCGAAGGAAGTGAGAAAGATGGCGATTAACGGAGAGAGACTTAATAAAGGATTCACAATCGACGTCAAATCGTCATAGGAAGATCGTTCAAGGAGAGCCAAGGGACTCGGTTCAAGTGCGATTTTTTAACGTTAAAGAAAGTTATTTCTTTAGAAAAAAGGAAAATTAAGTGCCTTCTCTTGCGATACGATGGCATGACAATGGCGACAAGAGTGCAATACTGGGACGCTCGTGTTAATCACTTTTTTTCCTTCTTTTTCCTTTTTATTTCACGACAAATTTTATCTCTGCCTCTTTTCATCTTATCTTTATTTCGTCCTCTTTGTTCGATGCGTCGTATGCACGAAGCACAACTTTTTTTTTCTTTTTTTACATACGGAAGGGAGTTTTAAGCATAAGTCCATTTTTCTGGTTAAATCGGTTAAGGGACACACGAAAACGTACAAATGGAGGAGATCCGCTGAACCGGATGTATGAACAAGAGTATAGAAAAAAAAAATGGCCTACGACTCCTCTTCCCGTATACGTTCTCTGGTATCTATATACTTTTTACCACGGACCTATAAGACTGGGTGACATTAAAGATGCGAAGAATTTTTAATACAAAAAAGAAATTACACAACTTCGTAACTCGTCACCTCGTTCGCTGAAAAAAAGATCACCGTTTCCTCTCTCTATCTTTTTGTCGCAATTTTTTTTTTCCTTCTCCCGCAACATTCAAATTTACCCGCCACCCGGGATTATCGGACACTTAAAAAAAAAATTCGTAATCTTCCTTAACGACGAAAATGGAAATTAATTTTTTATATTACAAAAAAATCGAAATATCAATTTCTTTGCTCCTCTTGTTGCACTATTGCGTTACCAATCACAAGTACACGGAGTCTACCTTCGTTCAGTGTACACGCAATTTTAACTAGATACAAATTCCCCATATCACCAATTCCTCCCCCCGTCACCCACCCACCCATTCTCGTAAAACAGTTTCAATTTTCTGAAAACTATGAAAAGGATACCAACACACTCTTGTATTATAGCTATTATTAATTTTATTATAATCGAAGATGTACGTAAAGTTAATATATTTTGTTTAAAGCGAAAAAAGTGCGAATGGAGATGATATATATGTATACATACATAAGCATAAGAACGAGCGAGAATGAGGGTATAAAAGAGTAAGTGAGCCTGAGAGAGAGAAAGAATTAATTTTAAAGATTTAGATTATTAATGGAGACAACGAGTTCACGCCGAACCGGCGCCGGTTCCAGCTCCGAAGTCTAGTTGAAGAAAAAAGAGTTACCGTAAACGCGTGAAGCGGGCTTCATTGTTTATTCGATTAATTGATTGTTGATTGTTTATTGTAAGCTTGCGTCATTCATAGGAGCGAGAGAGAGAGAGAGAGAGAGAGAGAGAGAGAGAGAGAGAGAGAGTGTGTCTGTAATAACGAAAAGCACAGGTACATGATTTTTGTGAAAAAAAAAAATTCGATCAAAAAAATTTGCTCCACAATCCGACTTCTGTACTTTGCAATTGTATCTTTGAAAATTTTCATAGAAAATTTCGAGGTACAATTTTCTTTTTTCTTTTTTGGAAAATTTTCAACCGCGCCAATCCTCTTGTTACGTATGTATGAATATTAATTACGTGGTTATGTAAATAGTTTTGTGTATATGGGATATAAAAAATGAGTGTATACGAAGTGATGTATGCTGGGTACGAGATTACCTGTCACGGTTGTCTTCTTGTCTATGCACAAATATATTTTGATATAAAACTTAACGCCACTGTTGAATTTTATTTTTTTGTTATCGACCTGTCACTTGTTTTTTTTTTTAAATTAACCAACTTATCCTTACTTTCAATTCCACGTACTCCCCCCCCCCCCCCCCCAATTGCGTTATCGTAAAAAAACGATCGATTTCAGGCTTGAAAATAAAAGGCTTGATTATCGCTCGAGAACCAATAGATTTTATTAAAGAAATATTTACGTCTCGCCAAAGAATCGAGATAACGTCAGTATCTGTACCGAGCGTTTCAGGTGAGCTGGACGATCCAATATTAAGAAGCAACAGGTGGCAAGGTACAGTCACTGATAAAGTTTGTAATTTTTTACTCAATTACGAAAAAAAAAAAAAAAAATGTCCATATGAAAATAGTGAGTAGAGAAAATAAAAGAAAAATATTAGAGCATGGGCTGGGGGTTATTAATTTTCCTGTCATAAATTACAAAGCCCCTAAGATAAGGTGAGAGAAAAACTACGATATTGATTTTACACAAAGTTCACGTTAAGGGGTTTCTTTTTTTTTTATTTTAAATACTTCTGTCTTGAAATTTGAATCATTCACGGGTTTTAATAGAGTGTATTGATATTTATTATCAGATTGGCTGGGTTCACGTCTCTCTTTTTGACTTGAGATAAAAAAAATGATCTCTTGGTTTTAAAAATATATAAAGATCAATTCGCTTTCTGCATCTGACGTAAGTAGTGACGTCTGGGGGTTTCAGGTTTGTTATGGGTAGATATAGTATCCACAGTGTACTAATAGTATTACACATAGTATACACATGTAAAGGATAGTATTACTATAGTCATATGCCTATAGTAAATATTTTTGTTAGTCGAATATAATCATAGTCCTTGTATATATATATATTTCATTTTCTCATCGCTAATCTGATTCATGACTCCTCCGTGTACTTAGACTCGATTGTCAGTTATCTCTTTTGACTATACACAGAGAATTCTCTTTCGGTACTCGGTATCTGGGATCTTTGGACAAATTCGATTCCTATGGCAGATATAGGCAGAGAAAAGACGTAATAGTATGAATTTTTAATTGACTCCGAAGAGATTTTTGAAAAAATCCACAAAACGACGGGATATTAGTCAAAGTCTAGAGTACCGGAAGGATGAAAAGGGGAAAGAGTCAAAATTCTAAAAAAAAAGTGGACAACTAATTTTTTGGAGACAAAAAAATTTGCTGGAGAAAATTTTGAAAAATATATCGAATAATTACGTTTTCACAAGAAAAAAATCAATTTTAGTCATTTTTCATAATTTATCAGAAAAATATTATTCGATGGTATGGATCGAGTATATGACGAGATTAAGTGATTATAAGGTATTCGAATGAATATGTATGTGCGTTAATTCATTATCATTGTCATTGACGAATGTTAATTTAACGTAAAAGAGGTAAAACTGGTTTTTCGTGTTGCATAGGAAATATGAAAAGAAAAATTGATCAAAAGTCGTTATACACGGTGTGTATATATATTATGTGTATGATACACGTGGGAAAAAGAGAAAAAAATTCTTACGTAATTGATTGATAATTTTCCTTTTTTCATTAAAATAATACTTGCTCTATACGATTAATATATTATCAATTATAATCAAGTGCGCTTATAACCTATAACCTGTGGTAGTCTCAGGGCCGAATAGTCTAGCGAAAAGTTACTAGGAATTCTTTTTCTTGTTTGAGAGAAAGTATAGTTATATATATAAATTTAACAGGGAATAATCCAAAAGAGAGAGAGAGAGAAAATTTTAACCCCAGGCTAATATATCAGACGAAACTTTCTTTCTTTGTTTTTCCCAATGGACTCCATGAGGATTTGCCATATTGACCATGTGAAACGGTATACCCTTAAGGCGCGTTCACATTCGAGCATTTAGCTTACCGAAATTCGTATACGGAAACAAGACTTTCCTTTAAGGCCTCGAGGCTACGTTCACTCTGGTTAGTATTTTCTTGAAAGTAAAAATTTCCTGATACTATTGGTGATTTGCGCGAGGGGATTTTCACTTTTGAAAATTGGAAATGCACCTAGAAAGTATGTAGATAAGTCTTTTCGATAAGCCGCGTATAAGGATAGCGTTATATTAGAAAATTTGCTTGAGCGAATAGTTTACGGGTCTGAGAGTACAGGGTGAATTTTGAATAGTGCGTCAGGTTGGCAACGCTGCTAGGTCGTGGATGACAGGGTGATATAATTAGTCATTAACTTACGTCAGAGTTGGTCTCAGGGATAGAAAACACCGGGGAGTATAAATATAAGTGAGTGTACGAGAGATTTAAAATTTTGTTTTTTTTTCCATTTTTTTTGGATTCCATTAAGTCACCGATAGTAAAGTTTTGAGAAATAATAATTAGGAAATAATAAAATGATTTGTCGACCGATAAATGATCTACGAAATTTCCATGACAGCATCGATTCTATTTAACATACATTACTGTTGACACATCTGGCGCGTTTCCACTCGTCGATAATAATCGCAGGTACCGCCTGTATCTGGTGTGCGCGGAGAATCTTGAAAATTTCCCTAAATCTTAGCCAGCGACGAGATATGGAATTGTAAAGCCAATTTAAAAAAAAATAAAGTTTTGACGTAGCAACTAATTAGAAAAAAAAAAAAAAGAATGAAAATCTTACGCACTGTCGTTTCATAGAAATTGTTCGGTACGCAAGTCAGCGCAGCTGTTTATCCATCATGGAGTCAAAGAAGCCCGGGCGTTTTCACGGCTTCCGGGGACGCTCGATTTAATTGAACATCCTTAGCGACGCCATACAAGGTGTCCCGAAAATACCGAAGGGTAAACAGGAGTCGCAACCCCGACGAGAATGACGGCCACGCAGACAGAAGGAACTAGAATACAGTCGCACACAGCTACATAAGAACGGTAGACGGTGGCTTAAGGCCGGACCGACATAAGATATGACATAACGTGCCAAGTTTTGTCGCCGACTTGTCTCCAAGTTCTGCTCTTGAGATCAGCCGGATGCTGCCAGTGCGGATTGTTGGAAGACAAAGGATTAGTCATGGCTGAAAAAAAAAATCTTAAAAAAAGCACTAGTCAAAATTCACAAAAAATTATTAAAAATACCCCCCCCCCCCCCCCTCAGAAAGATGTAAAATTTCTATTCCAAAATTCTTCAAAGTATACTAAATATTCATTCGCTTTACTCCGCAGCGTCAGAAGTAACGACTTACAGGGTTTACTCAAGACAGGGTCTTAAAATTTATTCAAGTGCGCCATAGGTCTTTGTACACACTAACAGGGAGTTCTTTATCTATCTACTTATCTACCTTATCCGTTCATCCATCTAACTATGCATCCATCTATCCGCTTAGTCTCTATTCTGGCTCTCGTTTATATAGGTTATATAGGTTAGGGCCAGCTTTGCCAACAGTACAAACTCACACTTACTCCGGCAGGCTGTATATTCATTGTACGCGCACTGGGTCGTAGTTACCAGCAGCCACTGTCCCTCTGTCTCTCGAGAATCGAGTGCGTGCAGCACGCTGACATTCCTGAGCCCCGAGGAACTAGGCATCGCTTAGAACGGTGCACTTGATACGCCAAAGCGGCCAGGTCGTTCCTAGAAAACGGCCATCGCCAAATATATTTAACACGCTACATACACAGCCAGCTCGGCTCTCCCAAAGCTTCGATACAATACCTCGTGACACTTTTACCACGTAGCACGATAAAAGGTACTACTGAAGTACAAGCAGACGAGTAACGTATGTCCCTCGAGATTCTAATATTTCGATTAACAGACACAACTGTTACCATCGTCCCTGTCCACGTGTTAATCGCTGCGACCTTACCAACTGAACTTCGCGCCGTTTCGCAGTGCGCATGCGCCGAGCGAACAAGACCGCCATGGATTTCCCATAGGGACTCGACGGGAGCTGTCAAGTTTTTGTAACCTCGCGCGATAAATAGACACTCTACGAAACGAAGTAGCTTACACGATGCGATTCTGGACTGTATTATAAATCACGATTAGTCGGGGAATACATACGCTTAAAGTTTAGACCACAGTTTTTAGGACAGCGGCCATAAGATTCTGGACGATCGAGTAAGTTCATGTGTCAAATACTAGGATATCCTACTCCTACGAGACGCTCTTCTCTGGAGTGACGTAGTCTCGGGTTTTGGAACGTATACAGTGACGATGTGGGTGTGACCTGCTTTCCGAGAGTTTCACTTTCCTGTAACGTCGTGCCAGAGGAGGTGAGGAGGATTCGACCCCAGAGGTTACGTCATGCATTGTTATGCCGGCCGTAGCGGCAGCCGAGTCATACGCGTGGATCCCCACGAGAATTAGAATAAGATATGATACCTCAAGTTAATTGAAGTAAGCTCAAAAGAAGAAATACAAAATTTCATACAAACAAAAAGATCATATCGTGTACGGTCATTAAATTAATAATTATTCTCTCTCCCATGTATAAAGCCAGGACTAGAAAAACTTTCGTGTACACGTGAAACGTCCTGCTGCAAGTCACGCGTACGACTGCGACCTGGTGGACGCGTGCGGCACGCAGAAGCCGCGAGTTCTCCTGAGGTCTTGCGCATGCGCACTAGGGACAAAAGGCGTGTGGATATATTACATATGGTTATACATAGGTGAGTCTCTATCTCGTATTTAGCATGGAGTGGCATAGAGTCTCTGTGCTATACTGTGATGCTGCTAACTGTACAGTATTATAGTATACCGTACTATAGTACACGTTTATGTACTATATACATACGCATATGTAAATAGCGTTCTCTCTACGTGTGGCACATATAAAATCTCGTTCTAGCATGCGACCTATATTCCACGGCTGCATCGCTATATTAGACGCATGTCCAGGGACGTCTACTAAGTTTATACCAAGCGCCAGTGATTCTCCCACCTGCTATTAACTCCCATCTAAAAATTAATACCAACACCCGGTATATGGCAGTGCACAAGCAGCGGCTCGTACAGAACCGGAAGGATTGCCCTGCAGGGGAATTTATATGCCGGGCAATCTAGGATCGGGATGAAATCATTGCGCCCGGAAACTACTTGGTGAGATGCGGTTTTGATAGTTGCTGTGTAACAGGGTATAACCTAACTTTATACTTACCTAGGACGAATTGGATGCTGGATTTATTTTTGAAATAGACGTCGCCATCTTTATTCCACGACATTCACTCGTTCCTACCTCTTTTTTGGAATCTCGATGCTGGCATGAGGCTTGGGAATGTCTCTTTTTTTTTATCCAGGTATATTGTGCTATATATATATATGTATCATCACTGATTCTTCTCATTAGCCTATCAAGTTTTACAAGGCGAGTTTGCATTTATGCAATATTTCCAGGATCTCGTGAAAAGGAGTCTTCCCGTCAAGTGCGCTTAATTAGGCAAAGTTAATTATTATTTATCGCCATGACTTTAAGCGCCTCTGATACAGCAATAATGCACGTGCAATTAATAAAAACGTAAGAGCACATATAAAAAGCCAGAAGAGTAGAGGAATTCGTAAGACAGAATGGATATTGGTACGAAATAACGGAAAAGGGAAAGAAAATTAGCAGGAAGGAAAATTTGTAAATAATTAAATAAACAAAAAAAAAAGAAAAGAGAATAAAGGCAAGAGCCATTCGATCCAAGTCTCTATAAATATATATGGGAGCGCCCTTCATTAGAATCGCATTAGAGCAATGATTGTAACGACGGCTTGAAGAATTCCATCGTTTCTTCCTCATCAGGAAAAGCCTTCGAGCATCTAGCATTTCGCTCTAAATAATAAAAGTCATCCGCCATTATGAGTAATAACCAGCGTCACGCTGTGTGCATCTACAGAAAGGTATGTAATAGAGGTTTGTACAGTAAATAAATACATATATCTATACCCTATGCATATATGCATCCCTACAAATATATATGATAATTATTTTAATAAAAAACATTATTTTTATCTATAAACATTGTTAGATGAAATCATCATATATTAAATTAATTTTTTTTTTTCTCTTCTATTTCTCATAGTTATTTCAACCCGCTCGACCGGACGACTTCCGGTCCCCACTCGGTCTTCTTCAAAACGGAAACGTCTCCATGGCTAACACGCTTTTTCGTGGGTCCATCCGAGTCCATCCCACCGTCCTCGTACAGGCTGTTTCACAAATCCGTTGACGCTCGTGTCCACGATGGTCTCCGTGATGCGTTCCCGCGATGCGTAAGCCTGTGTACACACTCCCACGCTATCACGAGGAAGTGAGGAATTTATTTTTACCAGAGTTCGCCGGACCATATGCCTCACCCACTCGGATCCCAGTGGGTCCAGAGGGAGAAGCTGCAAGGGGGGTCCCGTTCACTTATTTTTCTTCTCACAAATTTTTTTTCTCTCTCTCCCAGCCAATCCCTTGGAGCTAAACAAGATGCAACGTATATACGGAAGTGGAAGATCGCAGCATCCTTATGCCGAATGGACCCTAATTCTGGTGACCAGATTATTTCGTAACAACGAAAAGTGACCCACGCGAGAGAAACGAAAAAGGCTTGATGACTTTTCGAGGACGTGTGGTCACGCATACGTATGTGTAATTTATATATCATAGGTGAAAGGTCACCGTATGCAGGGCTATTCGAGCCACTCCATTTCATCTATACCGGGTGGAACGAAATTTTGGCTGGTGAGTTTATACTGAATCACTCTGTATGCATATACCTAATCTCAATACTCGTACCTTACACCGGATCTATTCTAAATCTTTCCCTTTCAGGATCTATCTCATCGATCATATCGATCGTCAAGATTGGACACTACCAACGCTACAGCTCCAAAGATCCAGCCGTATGTTCGCCAGAGCGCGGTTATGATATTAATAACGTTCCACGGTATAAAAAGGAAGAGAACAGCAAGATCGTTCGGTTCACCATATGGTCAACCTAAATTCTAAAGGCCCACCATACATAACCAGCATAACCTACATCGGTGCTTGCAAGCATATCCCCTATACATTATCCGTATACAGTGCTCATTATCCAACAGACACTGATGACTATTGAAATATGAACTAAAAAAATTTAGATCCCCATTTCGTACGGTAGCCAAAAAAAAGTTCAAATAACGTTAACAAAAATTGGCATATGGACCGTTTTCGTGAGTTCCACGTCCCATCGATAGTTTCTATTAGAGAAAAGTGAAGAATTATAATTTTCACAGTGACGTCACTGACCGCAATTCATCATAGACACTACCCAAGAGGATTCTCTCATTAAATAACAAATGAATGACATTAACGTTCACTATAATATTGTATTACTATTACCGTGACGAGTATTACGTGTTTCTCAGGGCCCCCCTCTTTGCTCCCCCCTCTCTCCGTGAAAACACTCTTACTCTTGCATGCAAGGAATCAGGTCACTGCGCTGCAAGAAAGCAAGCTACGCTCGAGCCACGTATTAGAATTATTGAATATCTCCCTCGTGCCCAGTGCCCCCCCCCCCCCCCCCCTGAAGCCGCCCCTGCCCGGAAAAAGTCTGATGACTAAGAGGCTGTTTCGTCAGGACTTTTCATAAACCACCAACATTTCTAAGACTTGATGGTTCAGTATTTTAATTTTTTTTTTTTCCTAATGATTCACGCACACGCTGGTATTTCGTTGTCGGACATTTTGTGGTTTGAAATTGACAGTGACGAATTTTCTATTCGGATCATCGATGACGGTCTTAATGGACTGGTATATGAGGTGGCGCTAAATTAATTGAGTTTTTTGATTTTTTAATTAGTCTGGATCATCAGTACTTGTCCGATTGCACTCTGGTTGTAAATACGAATGAGACTTTCGAGTGATTTTAGTGGAGTCCCAAGATGGCCGATTGGGTCATAGTTCAATGCCATTCAATTACATGGATCGTAAATGCGTAATCACGACGATAAGCTGCATAACGTCGTTCATCGATCTCAGTCAGTAATTAGCATCCATCGATTGGAAATGAGGATCGGGTTATGATATAATCGGGAGAAAGGTAAAGTAAACGAAGGAACCTCTTCACGGTGGAGGTTAAATTTATCTTGACTTTGTATTTCAGTATCGAGTATCGAAACCGGCCGATAGGTCGGATCGAAGGTTTCTTCCTGGATTCCAGAAGCAAGGACGTTCGCCGTATCCCATTAAACGTATCATCATCCTTCGACGTTCGCCAAGAAGTCTTCCTTTTCCGTCCGTGTCATCGCGATGGCTCGATTATTATTTCTTCATTGTCACGCACCGTTCCCTGGAATCATACATTCTGCATTATTCGCCTGACATAGCGAGCGTTCCTTAAGAACCGGAAGTCGGTAAAAGAATGAAGAAGAAAAATCAAGAGCGAGAAAGAAATTGAGTGACAAGGAAAAAAGAAAATTAATCCGAGACAACACAGACGTGGCGGAAGAATATTTTTATGTAAAAAAAAAGAATTTCCTCAAATCCTAGATTCAATTTATCTGGCTAATTGTTTATAATTAAAAGGATCGGCGAGACCGTGCAATCGGCACCAGGATAATCATCGTGATGACGATAATAATTGTTGCATAATCAACCACCCAACTCGCAGTTCTCCTCCACTCCTCCTACTCCTCTTCGTGCAAGACTCACAGTAGCACTCACTTTCCTTTTCCACTGGCCTGGATCCTCTCCTGGTGCTTCCTTTCCTATCTTCACCTCCAATCTTCGTTGGCTTATTTTTATTTTATTTTCTTCCTTTACGCCTTCTCCTACCTTCTATTCCAGGAAGACACCCATATCCTGGATATCTAGATATCCGGGATATTCTAGAAGGTTCTAGAAGCACTGGTTAACATTGGCACTACTGTACGGCCTGTTTGTTTTCTATGTATAACATATATCTTTTACGAGCTATTATAAAATCTCTACCGTGCGAATCGAGCCGTTATTACTGCGGCATCGATGTACGTTGACTTTTTTCTACGTGGAGTAATGGAGGAAATACACGGTGGGATAGATCAGGCTCTTTTAAAGAAGAAACGGAAATGCGCGATAATGTAACAAACCTCAAGTAAGAATTCCACGTATACAAGTCTCTCACTGTACATTCCCATAAAACCAAGTGAAGAAGCGTGCGCGTAATGCTTGCTCCGTCCAAAAGCGAAGCTTCCAGATATCCCCGCTAGAGGTTCTCAAACAGCCACACGCTTCGTATTGTACGTTACGTCGAGTAATGAAATTCTTAGAGGCATCGCAGCGGGTACACGAAGCAAAGACGTTATCATACGTGCTATGGAATTGGATCAGAATTGTAAAAACGACGTACGAGCCGTCCAAAGGCGTCTTTCGAAACGACGCCTGGAAATGACCAGTCATTTAAAAGACTCTGTCGGCCTTGAACACGGCGTCGTTCCTGACGAGTTGTTTAACGTCCATCGTCGTCCATACGCAGAGCATTACGCTCGAGTGAGTACTTATATTTTGCCAAAAGATATGATAATTTATTACGAACAAATATCGATCCTCGTAGTTAATTTTTCTTTTTCTCTGCTGTGTTTAATAGGCCGCGAAACCCGGTAAATTTGAATCTGAAATTGGTACGAGTAACTGGGAGAATTCGAGGCGGTTGGATCTGAGGAATTTTGGATAGATGAGAGCGAGGAGTGGAGGGGAGTTGGAGGGAGGGAGGGGAGGTGGCGAAGCTGCACCGAAGTGAAGCGATAATTTTGGAGAGTATTTCTCTCTCTCTCTCTCTCTCTCTCCCCCATACACTCACTCTCTCCCGTCTCTTCCCTCCGCGACTGAGGAGCCTCTACCGGTCTCTCGTCACTTCTGGGTCGAGAACTGGGTCAACTAGATACGAAAGAGAAGCAACAGCCGTACGCGCGCAGGGCTACCAACCTTTCTGACTGCCACGTAGCATATATATACTATATATATATATATATATGGCCATTGACTAGATAAGGAAGGGCCTTGTTTTCGACTCGCGTAGTACCACTTGTACTCTCTTGTCATGCAGATATACTGTATTAAATATATATATATATATTGGATAAATAGGTTTCACATTATCTACGATACTCGCTAAATCGCCTATATTCCATAGACGTTCTATTTCCTTTTGGCCTCCGGTGCCCTTTGACCTTTCGCACTATAATCAGACATAGATTTAAATCGAACGGAAATTCCTAAGTCCACTTCCGGGTTTCTTCGAAGCACGGAATAATTTCTTTGTCGTTCCTAATGTTACGGGTACTTTGTTTTTTTACAATAAAAAATTTTTTTTTGAACTCATACCTGTATAGGTATCGGACAGGCAGAAAATGGCTGCGATGATTCGCATTGAAAACCCGTTGATTAAACAGACTGATACGAAAGTCCCAACATGGTTGTAGCATGGAGCCGGGAATAATCTTGTATATCGTTATCTTTCTGTGAATTCAAGGAATTTCTTGCTTGTTTTTTTTACTTTAATTCGTCCCGCTTGATTCTACGCCGTTTAATTGTTCCCAACATACGGTACACGTACGTACAGGGTGTTTCAGCTTGAATGTACCAAGACAATTTTTTATGAAAATCTAAAAAATAAATTTTATAAAAATTATTATTTTTTTTTTTAACGTTACCACGTATCTAAAATTTGACTTAGGGTCATCTATATCTGTAGCAATGGAAGTTATTAAATATATAAGATAACAAAACTTCAGTCGATGAGTAACGATAAAAACTCGCGTGTTCTTATTTGTCTCTTATCGTGGCAGCCATTAAAATCCTTTTACTCCCGTTATTTGACAATTCGACGGACGACCAGGATAATGGACAACACAAAAAAGTTTTTACCGTATATTAAATCTCGCGAAATAAATTCAATTTGAAAATTCGCGTTACGACCTATGATAACAACGGCTATAAATTCTATATATATATATACACACATATATATAATCAATTTTAAAAAATCCCCTTACTAATTTTCTTATAAGACCAAACGATTACGTTCTTATCAATTTAATTCGTTTTAACCATGTTGCATGCTCCTTTAAGATTAGCCAGCTCTAAAAAACTGCCAAGCAGAGAGAATTAAGAAATGTTACAATATAATCTTAACGCACCGTAGAATATCGATAAAAATATGTTCAGCTACCGAAAAGGTCGCGTTATCATTAAAAATTTTTTTTTCATAATTTATTAAAAAAAAAAAAATTATTTTCAACGAATCTACGTAAATTACTGTACAAGCTCGATTCCAATGCTATAACCTATATATCGTCAGCTTGGTTTCTAATTATATCCAATGCACATAGATACGCCTATTTAAACGTGTCACTTGGGTAGAAGCCTGAATATAGCTGCATACGTGTTCCTCGTACAACCATACGTGTACATACATCGTATAAGCATGATCGATTGTTCCCAATCGATCTTCAGGATAATATACAGTCATACGAATAATTTTTGTAGCAATAAAATTTCGTTTCAAAAATTTTCCTCTCTAAACAAAATATGAACAATCTGACGGAATCGACAAATTTCGTGGTATCAAAAATTTTAATGATTGAAGTACGATAATCATCATACGTAATTAATATCAAATATTTGAATAAACCTTGATAATTGATAATATCGATACAGACGTTGATATCTCGTTATTAATATCGACTAAAAAAAATTTGAATAAATTAATTTACTGGAAAAACATGATTTCTTTTTTTAAGTAATCATATATAGTATACGATAATCACAATTAATTGAGCGTACTTAATTAATATTGAATTTTTGTACTTTCTTCTTTGGGAATGATATGTACGCTCGTTTGATATGTATATATATATATATATATATATATATACATAAGTGTAAAGCCAACGCGTCCAGAAATTGCGCGTGCGAGCCATACGTGGCTGACAAGGTCACGCAATGTGCATCGTCCAGTGCACTGGAACATATGTGCACGTATGCTGTTACGTAGTGAATGCAGATGCATCCCAAACAGCTGGTACTACATTGCGATCTTTATTAGAAATTATGAAAAAAAAAATAAATAAATAACCAGAAATTATTTGTAACAGGTATTTTCGTCACGTAGAGAATTTTTGGATTTTTTTTTTTTTGACGAAAATTTTGGATCATACGCAGATGCGATTTTGCAAAATTTCCATGTTGCGGTATATCTTATTGCAGATTTACGTATACGCTATATATATGCATGTCGGCCGTGATGAAAATTAATAGTTGGCCCTCCTGCGAGGAACGTGGGCAGTGCCGGTTTATTTCCCTGGCAGCGTAGAAAAGTCACTAGATTCCTCGAGGTTGTGAGAAAGTAGGTCGCTGGTGAAAGATTGCTGGTAATCCAAAATACATTTTTTTTTTTTACGAAAAATTAATTTTTTTCACACCCTCCGACCAGGAAAAAAAATGTTCACCGGTAAGAAAAACAAAAGGGTTACGGAAGTAACCAGACGAAATCCGCAACGCGAAATTCTTATCGCGTACGTCAGCATTGTTTAAGCGCAACCTGAGCTCGATGGCAGGTTAAGAGAAAAATGCAGGACTGTATGAAAAAAATGACTCATCGAATTATTAAGAGCCGTACCGAGTTCATTGACCCCAGCGATAATTACTGATCATGTGTCAGGTTATTGGTCGCCTGCTGTGCACCACGTGCAATAAATTCTCACGAGTCAAATACAAAAGTGCGGGATATTATTTTTATGGATCAATTAACTTTTCGGCAACTCGATCGACAGCCGAAACGGGCTTGATGAAAATTTTGTAAAAAAAAAAAATCCAAAAATTAAATCCCCCCTATTGTCCTTCACGTTTTCATTATCTAACGTCATTTTCTCACGGAGATTACACGTGGATGTATTTTCCTAGATCGTTAACACCAGTGGATCGAGAACCCACGATCAATCCGGATGACACACGTGGGTTTTCGACCCACGTGTCATGGCCCACGTGCTCGTGCGAATCCTACCATCATTTAATGATAATTATTCCCAACCGCATAACCCACTGGTCGAAATGCAATGACGAAGAGAAAGGAAAAAAAACATTTTTTCCACCCTATCATATTTTCAAAAATCCGCGTATACAAATTTTGAAAAAAAAAAAAAAAAAATCAATTTTACTCTTAATCACTGTTACGTCACCGATACCAGCGCCTCTTCCTTGCATCGTTAAATGATATCAGCAGCGTCATTCACCAAACGCAAAAAATGGGTTAAGCACTGATCATTCACACGTTTCTTTATATACCCAAGTGACAAATAACGTACGTCACATAATTCATGACTTTATCTCAGCGAAGATTTACACCTGTAGACTCGTTAACGTTTACGCAAGCATAGAGTAACGACGTGCAACCCCTGTCACATTACAGTGACATATATCACAACGAAGCATACACGCTCTCAGCGAGAAAGCATTAAATTATATTATCAAAAAAATAATTTTTTTCATACAATTTTCAAAGTCATACATATCAACGAGTGAATGGAATAAAATGTAAAATGGACTAGAAATTCTTTTTTTTTTTCAATATTGAAATTTCAAGGCATTTTGGGCGCGCATTTTAAAATCACCATTTACCTTAAATTAGTCGCGTGTGTCTTTTATATATGAAACGTACGCGCAAATAACGCGTCGTTGCTCATTCAGCAAATAAAGTCTCGACTGAGATTAGCGAGGCGAATCGTCACACACACACATGTCGCGATTATGTGGCGTCACGAATTCTGCGAATGCGACGAAGCCAGGAAAAGGGGGTTGGACTTATACATATATATATATATAATTATTCGCGACAAGCGTACCACCTGAAGTTAACCATATGGATTCCATAAACGTGTAAATTTGTGGTAAATCAAAGGTGGTACCGTTTATAAAGAACGAGCTATATACATGGTGTTTCTCTCGACCCGATCTCCGTGACAGTTGTGCCAAATTTTTTTACGAAATTTTGGACACGTGATATACGTAGAAAAAAAAGTTACTACGCCAATATAAAATTCCCCTAGAAATCAGTAGATTCCTATAGAGATGATTAAGTTGAAATCCGAATGACAGGCGTTTTTTTTTGAAATTTTAAATTGAAACCGTGACAGGGGGTGGTGAGGGGGGGAAAAAAGTTCAGGACTGCTAATTACTTTTTTCATTTCAATCGAAAATTATCTGCAGATTCGTCACGATTATATCGGCAGTTTCCGGATTTCCGCGAATCATCCGATTGCGCGAGTCTTTCGGTCGCCGGTTAATCAGGTGGGGGAGTAACGGAACGACGCCCGACGTCCCGACGTCTTCGATGGATCTTATCGGTGTGATTAATTCAGCGCAGACATTTCGTACCTGCGTAAAGGTACGATTCGTTTATTATTATTACTTTTCTTTTTTTTATTCATGGCGCAATATCGTTTATCGCTCTTATACTCACACGTGACGTATGAAGTTTACAAGCTTAATTGCACTTGGCTTTAAAGAAATGCACTTGGTAAATTATTATTTTTTTTCCCCCCTTTATTTCTCTTCGCGGCTTTAACGCATCGTCTGTCGACATGTACGGTACACACCCATGACTGTGAGGTAGGCTTAAGTCGTCAAGGCGCAACCTCATTTGATATTCTTGTAATGCAGAAGAGGGGAAATTTGTTCTTGATAATTTTACCAAAAAAAAAACACTTTTTTAAGAATTTTTGAAAAAAAAATATAAATTTTGGCGGAATCGGAGGAGCGGATTTATGCGGCAGTGATTAATCGAGCAGGGTAAATTCCGGGTTCGGTGACCATAGTGAATGTTATGCAAATTGGGAATAAGGAAAATCATCAGCTTTGCAGCAGACAGGAAACAAATGAATTTTCGAAATCATTGTCGATAAGTGGGATAATTTTAGAAACTGATTGTGAGTAGGAAAAAAAAAACGTGTCCGTGTTTACCCGTTTTTATTGATTCTACTTAATTTTTAATACTATCGATTCGCTTATCGATCGTTTCTGAAAAGTCGTTATCGTACGGATCGATACTCTTACACGTGAAATTGATCTTTCCGATATGCATCGTAATACGTGTCATTAGATAAACGGTGTTGATTGACGATTGATCATTGTATTTTGAATTTTTTTTTATATGAAAGATACAGGGGGCGATTTATTAAATGTAAATGTGAAATATGGTAATTTAAAAAAAATTTTTTGCCCATCCACGTGACAAAGAAAATGAGATCTATAGATCATGATCGATTGGTTCTTGACTTTGCAATAGATTTTTCTTTTTCCATTTCTCAAATCGATATCACGATTACAGAATTGTCACCCTGCGCGCACCGGGCAAAAGAAATCCAATTAGTCCGATTAGTATTTCCATGGATCGGTTACCCAATATTTATCCATTGCTCAATAATTGCATAATGATAAGTCGGCGAACCGCCAAAACTCAGGCGACCGCCGAACTTCAGTGAAACTCGGTGAAACTCGGCAATCGGATCTGCAGCGACAGTTCAAAAGTACGTAGAGCTATTTGTCTATTGCATTATTCGCGTTTTATCACGGATTAAAAAGGCAAAGAGAATTTTTAACGCAAGTGGAAGCGAAACTAAACGATTGAATGTTTCGTAGAAGAAAGAGAAAAAAAATCACCGCCAAAAATATTACCAGACGCATAGCTTAGCCCGGACACGAACCATTGAAAAATACAAAGATGCCGCAACAAAAATAAAAAAAAAAAAAATCAGCAATCTCGATCCAATCCAAATATCAGTCGTACCAACTGATACCCTGTAAAAAAAAAGGCATCCACAAAAAATCAGACGTCAGTCCCCATATGGAGAAGCCGAAGCTGCAGGCCTTAGTGTAAAAGAAAGGTCCGACTCGCGTAAGCCCATTAGGAGTGACTTAATTATACCTGACCAAAGTTTTCTCTCTCTCTCTCTCTCTCTCTCTCTCTCTCTCCCTCTCTCCCTCCCTCTCCCTCTCACCCCGTCACTCTCGTTGGTCAGCTGAACATGAAAAAAAAAAAAAGAAATAGACCATCGAAATACCCATAAGTCACCAGCCACTTCCTTGTCACGTCCCCTACGACCTAACCTAAAATATTCATTGATCCAGAAGTCCTAGGATACTTAAAAATCGTAAAGTGAGGTTAGGTCGGTTCTCGACGAGGAGTCGCGTACGTTGCATAAGCGTCGAAACGACTAGGAACGACCGGAGCGAATAGTCTGCCAAGTGACAGCATGTGCTCGAAGCAATAACAGCGACGACAAGAAAATGGAGAGTAACGTGAAGTTGTCTGTTTGACTCGAGCAACTCCGTATACGTATAGTATGGGCGTTTGACGTACGCAGAAGCATAGAGTATGCAGTACGGAGTGTAGAGTGGTGGAGTGGTGGCGTGGGGTTGCTCCTAAGTGTGCCAAGGTGCACCTCTCGAGAAAGCCGGACCAACCGGACCACCGTCGGCGAGTCTTGGTTATCCTGTCAGAGACCAACGCACGTTCCTATTCCATCCTACCCTGTTCCGTTCCGTATACAGTCTCTGTTTTTTTTTCAAGTATTCCTATATATAAGGACCTGTACAAAATAACACGTGACGCATTGGCCTAGCGCACAAGAGAAATGACGAACGTTGGGAGCGTGATTTTCGAAAAATGAACACAGAAAAAAAAATTTTTATTTTTTACTTTCAATCATTTAAATTTCCCGCCTGTTTCATTTCGACCAATCACAAGCGGATATCTACACGCTTGACAGTGTTTCACGACGGCCAGTCATAGATACCCACGTAATGCTACATCGAATCTCGAAGCCAAATTCAGATACGAAGATGGCGAAAAAAAAAGTTGTACAGTAAAAAGTAAAAGTTTATCGCGATAAAGTGAGAAGCCGAGAGTGGTCAAGGATGAAAAATCATATCTCGTATTAATAACGATCGACGCGCGACCGAAAACGTAAAAAAAAAATGAATTTTACGTAAATATGAAATTTTTCCAAAAAAATTTTTCCCACGTAAAATCACCTAACAAATATTTCGACATTACTACCGCGCTTAACTAGTCCCAAGACCATTGAGCCCGAAAGCCCAACGTCAAGACTCAAAATCATTAAGGCCGAAGACCCAAGTCACTTCCCAGCTCCATCCTTAAGCGCGGTACACAAGTGCCCACTGCACGCGCCAATCATTCGCGACCAAAATTTGCGAACGAAGCCTAAACAACGACATTCACCGTGCAAGAGTTCATCCGCACGGCAAACCTAAAGCCCCACCCGCAATATTCCCAGCGATCTAAAGATCTATTTAAACCATAGATCTTACGGATTCATGAGTTCGTTCGCGCTCGCAACATTAGAATGTACAATTCGTCCGAGAACGGCGAGACATAAGCGAGAACCAACGTATCTTTTCTTCCTTCCATTTTCTCCTCTCCGTAACCTGTAAGTCCCAACCGAATCTGGGCCCGTTACAATTTGTTTTCCCCACTGCACGCGTTTTCAGTTTCTTATATTTACACAAGGTTAAGATTCCTCGGAATTACATTTATATATCATTCCCATACCCCTTCCGCCCCACCACCCAGCCAACCCCCAACAACTTGACCCTCCCCCATCTTCCGATTAAAATCCCAAGCGCAGTGCATCCAGGTGCACCGACAATTCTTAACGATCTATATACACACATCTAACGACGCTATCAGCAATAGTAGCAATAAGCATCATTGCCGGACACTTCCTATTCGCCGTCACCACGTACCAACCTAGCGAACTCTAAACGTACCGCACGATGATAATAAAGTACAAGGCTGCTGACCCCGACTCGATCGCGGCTGACGACAGTGCGTGGAATTAATTTCAATGACTCCCGACTAATCTGCCTTTGAGTATCTCGGCAGCGGATGATGAGGAGAGAGAAAAAAAGAAGAAAAAAGAAAAAAAAAGAGAGAGAGGGGTAGAGATTAACAATGCTGCATGGACCAAATAAAATTACATTGCCGCCACGCGTCTCGGTGAACGCGCGATCGTGATACTTGAGTAACGACCCTTGGACCGTGACGTCATTCGCATTGTTATCGCAAATATCGATATTTACTTAACCGCCAATATTTTCGTTAGATCATCCAGACCCCGCGACCGTTTAAAGAATCGACGTTGACCCGCGCCGTTTACCTTGACGTCACTCTGACGTCGCGACGCAATTGGCTCGACGTCGTCATCGGGGGGGTCCACGCCTCTGGCCAAATTGACATTACCGATTGAGGACTTTGATCCAATTTCCGAAAATCGTAATGCGTACACCGTGGGTATATATGTATATATCTGGTAGGAGCAAAACAACAACAATGCCACGTGGGCTTAGTGACAGCTCTTCGATCGGAAGGGGGGAAAGACCTGGTTTTTTTTTTTTTTTACTTTCACCATTTTCATTGACATTCGAAGGAATACGATATTTTGAAAAGCGGCAGGGCAAGACGTCACGTGAAAGAGAAAAAATACGTAGGGCTTGGACTTCTCTAAAAATATATATTGGTGCAGCGTCGGGACGCTTGGGCGTCTCCGCTAGGCCAGAGGATCGTTTCTAGCCTGGATATATATATATATATATATATATATATATCTGTATCTATATGCACATGTATTACCTATATACTTATGTACCCATGTATCTATATTTGTATATATACAGAATATATATATATATACTGGTATGCCTGTCTCGTTTAACCAGTGTGTGCATTATATGCTACATATAGATAGCGGTATTGAGGGCATCTTCCTAATAATAGATGCCGGGAAAATTTTTAGCCCTTGATGCGACCCACCGTAGGATCCGATCCGCGAGTATCTGGGTCTCATGCACCGAGAAACGACAACACTGCGAATCGTCATTCGGCGATGACTATTTTTGATTTTGTCCGCGTCAGTTGGAGAGACTGAGAAAACTTTTTTTTTCAAATTTTTGAAATGAAAAATTTGGAATTTCCAAAATTTATGGAAAAATAACAATATCGTGGATGTATTGGTAATAAAGTGGGCGGGGGTAAATTTTGACAATATATATATATATTTGTAAAGTATACGGCAAGACTTGTTTTTTTAATTTTTATTTTCGAAAATTCTCAAAATCCTCCATTCATTCACTGCTGACTTTATTATCGTGCACTTCGGGCTCATAAACGACATATACACCCATCGCGATAAGATATCCCGTGTGAAAATAAGATAAACCACCCTATAGATATTCGATAGTCGTAAACTGTACGAATCGAACGAGTCACCATTTTCACATTGGTCACGTGTATATATATATAAGTAAGAGAACCTGTTTCATCCCATTTCACTTTGTCGGAGTTTATACAGGGTAGATAAGATAAATTCGATTAAAAGTCCAGACCCGATGCAGGTGGCTACGACGTATAGATGTATGCTCCAAGCACTGATAAGAGTGTGGGAGTTTCCATTAAAAAAAAAATTTTATAATTTTTTCCATTCATATTTTTATTTTCGCACGGGGAGGTGGTATTTTTCAAATTTGTCAATTTGATATAAAAAAAAAAAAAAAAAAAAAAAACGGTATGCTAGATTTACGATTTGACCCAGAAACGCGAATTTATTCTTGGCTGTACTAGAACTAGACTTTCGTATAGATATAGAACGCACACCAGGTATAAACAACATGGCCGCCGTTACACCTGTGATCCCGAGTCCATCCATTAAGACGATCCGAGAAATAACAAAAATTTCAAGGCGAAGTGAAAACATCTAGACGATTGTAAAACGCGAGCGTTTGTTAAGCGAAATAGAGACGCGGCCGTGCTCAGTGTTC